>OX465108.1:3109547-3466004 GCA_949987565.1 Luidia sarsii | reverse complement strand
AACGGGTTTCCTCTTGTCGGTTACCACACGCCTTACGTGTAACCCAGGGAAATGTCCAGGTGTTCCATAGCTCCCGGTTGAGCTCGAGTGAAAACGCCCAGCATTTCCACGAGCACACTGTGCGGTACAGTGCTGTGACGAATCCACACTCTTACCCCCTCCTTACAACACAAGGGGTCATGATTTTGGGTAAACTGTTCGTAGCGCTAGACTTTCCATATTCCGTATTCCATATTCAGTATTTCCGTATGTCGGTCGAGCGATGAGCCACATTTTTGAACGGTACATCGTTTTTAAAAATCACATGAAAACTTACTTGTATCCCGTTTCCCTTTTGGTATGTCCATGTTTCTAATTATTCTGTGTTGCTTAGCGCCATGATCTAGATGGAATGGCGCTCTCTACAAATCCTATCATCGTTATTAGTACAATGTTCTTATAAACCCCGGAGCTCAAACTCTTACCTTTTAATGATCACCGAATGTGTTGGCCATCAATTGTGTCCTCCCCCCCCCCCCCAATTTTGCCAAAAAAGGTGGGAGGATGATATTGGGAGCAAATCGCCTTTAAACAAAACAACACATGATTTGGGGTAATTTTCTGTCAACATACAAACTTATGTCAACATGAGCAGAAACATTTCAAATGAATTTGACTTTCATGAATCATACTACGAATTTCCAATGCTGCAGCAACAAATGAAAAACTACCGTACACGAATAATTCAACGCGAAATTACGTGCTCTGGGGCCCCCAAGAGGTTTTAGTGTGGAGCGCCCTTGTATCGTTTAACGGTCTCCCTGGAGAGCGACCTCTTACGGCGTAGATCAACATTCTTCATGAAGAGCGCCCCCTCACGCCGTGGTAAGATTCTCCCTAAACAGAGCCCTCGGTCGAACACACACACGTTTTGAATAAAATAACTGGCTTGGAGTAAAACAGAAAAGAAAAAAGATAGTCGTCGACCCTCCATGCTTAGAATGAGGTACGAGATGCAGTATCCATGCCTCTCATCAGCACAATTGCTGGTTTTAACAGATCGATTTTAAGTCAAGCATTTTTCGCCTCGCCTTTGCACCCGGTGTAACGATCTCAGACGGGCCCCCGTGCCGAGTTAAGCCGTGACGTCACTGGCTCACCTCAGCACGTTACAGCAACGTTCTCAGCTGCTCAGCGTGCTCAGATGAGTCAGTGAACCAAGCACGTAAAGGGCGCCCCTCAATTGAACGTTGTTGATAATTTTCCGCGAACGAACACAGTTTGCTTTTAAGGTGATATACAAAAATGTTGCAAACTGCTTACCGACTAAAATTACCAAAATGTAAATCTTAAAATTTAGTGGGCCTGACGTTTCGATCCTAGCAGGACCTTTCTCAAAGGCAGAGAAAGTATTGCTTTTGGTTGTATGAAGTCAATCGATACACCCTTATTACGGGGAACAACTGTAGCATTTCTTTCCCAATGTAAAACTCTAGGCCTAAATGTTGTAGGCCTAGGTAATACTAGGCTCCGTAATGAGCGAGTTGGTAAATAACTACGGGTCAACGAACGTGTCTGAAAGCGCTGCATTGCCAATAGCCGTATCGACTCAGCACGGCCTTCGAAATGGACAACTACCATGCGCACTGCGCATGACGTATAAATTATGGATCCATATAAATTATGGTAACGGTCTCATCTGAGCATGGGACCCGGATCAGACCGCTACACCGGGCTTGCTTTCACGACCAGCGTTTCACCACCTGACCAACCCATCTCGTATCAACTACTGTATCTTTGCAGGGTGGAGGGAGCCAGTCAGTAGCACAATCATCAACTACCGCAGTCCAAATCGACTCCAATCAGAATAGAAACGAAGAATAACGAGGGCCAACAAAGTGCACACACAACACAAAACACGCATGCAAGACTTGCATTTCAAAAAGGAAAAAAAAAACAGCTTTAGTACTGAACCAACACTGCAATGCATAAGTCCGACCCTTTGAAATACACACGAGTTTAATCTTATCGAGACGGTCCGCGCAAACGCGAATACATAATGGACGGGATGTATCTTCGGTTTCATTATCTACAAGTGAGTGTATTCAAGCGCTCCTCTGCACTGCTCTACATTACATCGAAGTGGGCGAGATTAAAAACAAAAATAACCCTTTTAAATCCCGCGAATTAGTAGCCATCAGCTAACTGGATGAGACTTTGGGACGCTTGGGGGCAGCAAACACATCAGACCGTTGAGTGGAACAGAGGTCGCCGATTCGGGTGCGCGGCTGTTCTGAGCATGTGCACCAATTCGAGATCTGTCTGCTGCCACCAACGCCAAAAAGTATTCCAATCTTTTCAGCTATAGGCTGGTTCCCGTCCCCTACCTGGTCTCCAGACGTCTCACGTCCTCCGAAATGTACCTACATTTCGGAGGACGTGAGACGTCTGGAGACCAGGTAGGGGACGGGAACCAGCCTATTCAACTATTCCCGTAAGAAAACATGCGTGCCTTCTTAGGGTGAATAGTCGTAGTTTGATAAGACAACAAATCAACCAGACGCTCTCATCATAAACAATCATTTCTATAATTATAAAATTCTGTTTAAATTAATACTCCTTATTTGGAATTAAATAAACTACTCTTGCATTTCATTTCACTGTGATCAGTCGTTTTGTCATTATAAAACCACCTGATTTATACAAATATATAACATTTTTTCTGAAATATTCCACAAGAAATGTACATTCGTTAATCGACAATAAATCGCTTGGCGAAGCCACGTGCTGGTTACACTTTGAATATCAGCAGTTTCCCTTTTAAATAGAAATTTCTGTAAACAAACATACACAAACGGCGTAATCTGTACATACACATTCAATGAGTGACGATTTTTAAATCGTTCAGAAGTCCTTAATGATGCGTTCCAATCACGTCGTATTTATCGTGTTCCCGACCAGTATTTCCCAGTTCACGAGTGGGCTGCATTCCACTGCTACTTGCCAACACGCACGCGCACAGGTCCCAGTCCCAGCGTGCGCATTGCGCAATTCTTCCGCAAGCGCACGAAAGACGAAGAGTTAGGTTACGAATAATTCGTGCAGCACCAGTGCAGACGACTCGCGGCTAATGGGAACTATTGAAGTCCTGACATGTGCGTGTAGAACAGCGTAGTAAATTCATGGTGACTTCACCCTTTCGTTCCTGAAGTCACCGCAGAAGCAGTAGGCATAGGCGCCTATGTATCGAAAATTCGTAATCTTATTATAATTCGTAATATTATCATGCATGCATCGATGACGGTTAAAACTGTTTTGCCCTTTGACCTCCTGACCCAAGTTGACCCCATATTTTGTCAAGTCGTGAACTGGAGACAAGATTTCTGCCTCCAGTTCACGACTGGTGACCACGAGTTACCGGACGATTGGAGCGCCTCTTCACGACTAATGAACTCGTGAACACGGTAATCAATACGCAGTTGGAACGCGGCATAAGAGCGACTTCATACAAAAAAGACATAAATAATCTGTGAATAAGTGACGATTTTAAATTCCTATGAAGATATTGACAAAATTGGCAAAGAAAACTTTGGACTGGACCGGGACTTGAATCCGAGACCTCTGGATTACTGTACCAGTGCTCTATCTGTGAAGATATTAAAATCAAGTTACTGTTGCATCCGTCTGGCTGATATACCGCCCTCGTGCGACCGCAAATCTACAACTTCCTCTTCGACGACTTGAGAGCTTCGTGGAGGTACGTGCACATGGTGTGTACATACGATGAGGACATCGATAAGTATGCTTCCACACAGTACTAAAGGTGGGTTGTCCGCGTCAACATTTGAGGACAAAAACATGATACTCGAATACCATGTCGACAACGTCATCTCCCCAATTCCCAAACTTGAGCAACAACTTAAACCCCTACACAACATTGGTCGAGGTCAAAGAATAACATCCATACGTTGTCTGATCCAACATATGCATGAAAAAGCACACCTGTGAAAATTTCAGCTCAATCCGCCAACCGACTCTCGAGAAAATCTTGAAAACCGCTTCATTTGTTTCGCGAAAATGCAGCATTCAACGCCGTACTGTTCCGAAAAAATAGTTTAGATCTCGGTGAGACGTAAACTATTTCTTTTATTCATTTCTCCCAAAATACAACATTTTAGGCAGTAATATTTCAGTGCGAGGTTTCTACTATGAACATCTTCAAACTGTATAAGTTTCATGTAAATCTGTGAACATTTCTGTTTTCCGATCTTACCAATGTTGTGCAGGGGCTTTAAAGAGACGGGCACAAATGTATCTTCGTATCTCTCTGATGGAGACATTTACAGCCGAAGAAATTTACCAATCAGCGGGTGCCGAGATGTCATTGTGCATAGCGGGAATCGTTACCGGGGAGCAGTAGTGAATATCGTGACGCTACGTGCGCAATCCCCCGGGGAAGTACCGGTGTTAGGATCTACGCACGCAGTGCCGAAGGAATTCCGCTGCTGCAAACGTGCAAACGGCGGCTGAATGGCATAGGCATCCCACAACAGAGGCGTTGCTGCTCGTAACCGCGTCACACACGAGCGCCGCGATGGCGCAGTGCCGCTGCTGGGCGCAAACTCACAGCGCCACAACTACCGGAACAAAAACCATGCAACGGCCCTCGTTAACGCTTCCCAAAAAAAATACAATAAAAAAGTAAAAAACGACAACAACGATGGTTAACTTCCCTCTTGAAGTTGAAGGGGGAAGGGGGGAACCATACAGACCCAATTCACAATAACCACATGCTCTATCCCGTGATCCACCAATTGGGGGATCTGAGTGTATCCTGGGCCAGAAGTGGATCAAGAAAGGTGGATCAAGATCCTGATCCACCTTATAAAGGTTAGCGTTCCCACTACACCCTTGATCCGCCAATTGGGGGATCTGATCCAGCAATTTGGCAAAAGGGGGACCAGATCCCCCAATTGGTGGATCTAGTGGGAACGGGGTCCATGTTCTCCTAAGGCTACAGGGGGGAGGGGAGGGGGTTAATTAAATCACACTCCAATTAGCAGCAACCACAAAGAAGGCAAAACAAAACGGACTCCCCCCCCCCGAACCTATAGCACTAAACCAGCCCCTAACAAGCTAATTGCAGTAAGTACTGGCAATGAAAAATAAAAGATCCTCAAAAAAAAAAAAAAAAAAAAATGTTCTCTATCAGGCAAGAAGACGCAGAATTGCATGGAGACTAAAACCACAAGCCAAAATATTTACTAAAAAAATTACATTAATTCTTCGTGATGTATAGACACCCATTCCTCGTCTCAAACAATGAATGAGCTATCAACCCTCTCATTTCATCCCATTTGAAAACAGACCATCTAATGCGGAGTCTGTTCACCCTGTCCTTCGGTGTTACGATTTTGAATTTAAAAAAAAAGCTTGAAAAATTGGCAAAGACAACTTTACATATTCATCTCTATGGGGGTTCCTGGTCACACAGGAACTATCTATGAAAGAAAACTTTGACCGCACCGGGACTTGAACCCACGACCTCTGGATTAACGTGCCAGCACTCTCCCGTTTTAGCTATCCAGCCCTTAGATGGTGACCCACCCAAATAGTCAACTAGTCTTTGCTGAAAGAAGCCTACTCAAATTCCAGTCATCGACCGTACCAACAAAAGCATGGAGCTATCTAATAGCTCCACGATGAGAGGGGCCCACGCAGAAATTAATTCGCAACGGCAATCCTAACACAACGGACGAGACAAGGCAACCACTCCTTCCTATATAACTGCAAACAAACAACACACATAAACAGCGCCCTCTACAGTTAACGTCCGGAGCCGATATGTTTGAGGTCGTTCTTTTCTTAAAGTGTACTTGCAAAAAGCATACCCTCCAAAAAAAACCACAAGCTATTGTTGACTGAATGATTTAACAAGCACAGATCCACAGAGTGCTTTCAAAGCGGAGAAAAAAAAATGCTGAAAATCGCGGCTGAATTTTGAAGACATTATGTAATCGTGTCGATATGTACATGGATGACTGAATACAAAGCCAAGTACAGGTGTTGTCGGTCCGAAGTGAACTGAGGCTGATCAGTCAATGTCAAACTCCGACGTCAAAACGGGTGCACTCGCCAGATGGACCACCGACCTGGAATGGATTAAGATACGGGATGCACACCAACATTTGATCAACTCAAGGGGACCGATTCGGGGAGTGTCCGTGACGAAGGCGGACAGACATTTCGTCCTTTTCTCCTTGTTCCTGGTCGAGTGATGAAGGGCGCCCTCGGGTCAAAACCTACCAGCCCCCCCTGCTCATTGCGGCAGAATGGGTTCGAACCATTTTCCGATGGCTTGCCACTTTCACGCAGCAAATTGCAGATGCGGCCATGGCTTTCGTCTTCCAAGGCACCACTGCAGGCTACGTACATCCAAGTCACTCTGCATTCCATGCCAGCCAAGGGTTTGTGAGTCCGACGTCTGTTGAGCCATTGGTACAATGGTGTCTGGTGACACTGATCCACCTGCAATGATCCACGGGATCGGGGGATGATCTATGGGATCAAGGGATGATCTACGGGATCAAGGGATGATCCACAGGATCAAGGAATGATCCACGGGATCAAGGGATGATCCACCAGACCAGGGAATGATTCTTTGGATCAGGGGACGATCCATGGAATCAAGCAATGATCCACAGAGATCAGGCCATGATCCACGAGATCAAAGATGATCCAGTGGATCAGACATGATCCACCCAGCCAATGTGGATCTGATCCTAGTAGTGTAGCTTTCCAACAATGTCTGCATGCCACCCCATAAGCCGTGCATATTGGGGATGAAAAGCGGAGCAGAGATGCCACTAAGGGAAAAATATATTTGTGTATAATTATATAACCTCCTTGGTGACCTCTTTGGCAACACCTATGGGAAAAAAAAATAATTCTGGAGGCTCATCTATTTATCGCCGCTCTCAGCTTTTGGAAGTGGCATTGATTTTCTTTTCTATTCTCTGCATCCATCATCTACAGCTTGGGGCGACGGTTGTCGGGGGAGACTGTTGTCGGGGGCAACTGTTGTCAGAGGCAACCGACAGATGATCACAAGGAGGTGGTGGGAATGCCATCCTGTATGAGATGGAAAAAGTGCAATGGTGTGAGACAGGTATGAGAGCCGGAATTCCAGGAAGAGAGGAAACTCAGATGGCTGACCAAAAACAAATATTGGCAGGCCTTCACTGGGTGCCCGGCCGACGGGACTGGGTGCCCTGCCTTCCGGTCTGGGTGCCCTGCCTTCTTGCCTGGTTCCCTGCCTTCTGGCCTGGGTGCCCTGCCGTCTGGCCTGGGTGCCCTGCTTTCTGGCCTGGGTGCCCTGCCGTCTGGCCTGGGTGCCCTGCCATCTGGCCTGGGTGCCCTGCCTTCTGGCCTGGGTGCCCTGCCGTCTAGCCTGGGTGTCCTGCCAACAAGCCTGGGTGCCCTGCCGTCTAGCCTGGGTGTCCTGCCGACTAGCCTGGGTGCCCTGCCGTCTGGCCTGGGTGCCCTGCCGTCTGGCCTGGGTGCCCTGCCGTCTGGCCTAGGTGACCTGCCATCTGTATTGGCTTCCCTGCCAACTGGCCTAGGTACCCTGCCATCTGGCCTGGGTGCCCTGCCATTTGACCTGGGTGCCATCTCAACTGGCCTGGGTGCCCGGCCTACTGGCCTGGGTGCCCTGCCAACTGGCCTGGGTGCCCTGCCATCTGACCTGGGTGCCCTGCCAACTGGCCTGGGTGCCCTGCCATCTGACCTGGGTGCCCTGCCAACTGGACTGGGTGCCCCGCCAACTGGACTGGGTGCCCTGCAGTCTGGCCTACATATGTGCCCTCCCAACTGGCCTAGGTGACCCACGATCTGGCAACAATTTGGCTCCACTTTAAGCCCCCCCCCCCAAAAAAATGACCTTGCCAATTCAAGGTCCACCTGCAGCACGGGTACATGGACAGAGGGGGGATGAGAAAAAGACCCTTACCACTTCAGTGGTTGATGACACCAGTCCTGCCTGGAGGGCCTCCTCTGAGTACCGCCTGATCTCGTCCAGCTCAATCCGTAGCTGGACCTCGCTGTCGCCTATCGAATCTATCCCAGATGGGGGGGGGGGGGGGGAGGGGGGGGGGGAGAAAATAACTCAAAACAGTCAGAGAGGGGGCATCACTCACCAATCATGTGTGGAGCATGGTCAAATCATGATTTCGCCGGGCAATCTGGCATGGCACACAGAGCAGTCTGCGCATCAAGTAAGGCAAACCCTCCTTCGATTACAATCTCACTGGGCGCCTTGCCGACTGGCCTGGGTGCCCTACAAATTATCTATGAGTGACTGCAGCACCTCATTCTCAACAGTGACGATTGTGTGAAAACACATCTCAAGACGGCAATCAGTATTTGTGTAGTTAGCCTCATCAACCGCTGCGTCACAAGAACACTTTGATGCTACCCATTCCATTGAAAGCGGGGCCAACAGTTTCCACTGAAGACGTGCTTCTAACTTTCAAAGTCCTTCTTTTTTCAGAATGCATCTTATCGTCCACTGTGTGGCTGGATTCTCCAGTTCGTGAAAAATGCCCGTAGGCGCTTCGACTTCCAGCCTCATTTTGAGAAGCATGAGGTGTGTTTTTGTTTAGCTCATGAGCACAGAATGTGAGCTTACATGGTTGTGTAATCAGCCCCCCAAAATGTCTGCTGCCAATTGGCGACCCCCCCCCCCCAAAAAAAAATATCTTGAAGACTCCGACCCCCCTCCCCATGCTCTGTTTCCTTCCTCACCTGTCTCGACACTGCAGTCCGAATCCGCCGCGTCCCCCTCAAATCCCGCATTGGCCACCCCGCCCTGGCCCGTCCCTCCCTCCTTCTCCTTCGGCGCTCCCCCAGCCTTCTCCGGCACGCCTTCCCCCTTCTCCGTCTCCTCCTCGTTGTCGGGTGTGAAGCCGGCGTTGGCGTGGCCCTGCCGGGCGTCGGCCTCCCGGGTGGCGTGGCCCTGGGGCGTGGCCTTGCCCTGCCCGGCCCCGCCCGCCTTCCTCCGGCCGGGGCTGTTCTGGGGTGTGGATGGGTTGGCCAGCGACGGCGCCTCACTGTACAGGTTCTGGCTGGACGACAGCGAAGCGGGCAGATCCTTAGTCGATGAGGCGATGCTGTCCAGCGAGGCATCTGAAATGACCGACCGACCAATTTCGTTAGCAAAAGATGATACAAAAATGGTTCCACTTTCTGGCAAAAAATGATTCTACAGGACAGTGGAGCAGCTGGCATGTCAATCCTAGTTGGACGGCGGAAAGGACCTGCTAGGATTGAAACACCAGGGCCCAATTTCATAGAGCCGCTTAAGCGTGAAAATGTGCTAAGCAGGAAAGGTCTTCCTCGTGTAAGCAGGATTTCAA
Organism: Luidia sarsii; assembly: GCA_949987565.1. Taxonomy (NCBI): domain Eukaryota; kingdom Metazoa; phylum Echinodermata; class Asteroidea; order Paxillosida; family Luidiidae; genus Luidia; species Luidia sarsii. The sequence goes on along the minus strand of OX465108.1, from coordinate 3,456,612 downwards.
ACTGCACCGTGATGTGATGCCAATTGCTTTAGACTTGTATTCCACTCTTCTTTGCTTAGCATGAAACAAAAGTGAAGTTTGGGTTGGCAAGGGGATCCTGTGGCTCATGAGTTTTTGCGCTTAAGCACATTTTGGCGCTTAAGCAGCTCTATGAAATTGGCCCCAGGCACTTATTTATTTGTAATAATAATTTGAATATTTTGTTATTGCTTCATAGTTAAATAAGACAAAGGTTTGCATGGTGAGTGAAACAATATACAGGGATGTAAGTGACCGACAAAGTCACCAAAGGCCAATAAATTGTGCGACTGCGAGTGAGCGCTTACGCGACCGAGAGACGCGATTGCGTGATTCACGGCAGGGGTGCAGGCGCACTTCAATTTTTAGGGTTTAAACAGATAAAATTGAGCAGTTTGAGATACCAGTTTGACGTGAAAAAAAAAATATAAAAAAATAAAAATAATAATAATTCAAGCCATTTCCGGAAATCCGGAAATTTCAAGAAGTCTTGCATCCCTGAATATAAGAGGGTTTGCAGTGACACCATGTATAAGGTCTCTTTAGGAAGAGGTATGGTTCTGAGTAACCACTCAGGTCCTTTTCAGAACCGGTACCACTTCTTTAAGAGATCTTATACATGGCGTCACCGCAAACTCTCCTATATTGCTTCATAGTTGAGAGGGCGGTTGACTCTTTCAGTTATTGATGTCAGAGGATCAAGAGCATGATGGTGCGGGTGGGCGTGAAGGGGAGCCAGGGTCAGGGGTAAGGGGATCAGAGCTGACCTGTACGACTCACGACTCAAGGCTCAGATCCAACTGAATTCTCATCCTCCCGTGACTAGGGACTCGGACTTGGGACAGTCTTGAGGCCGGGGCCGGTAGGCTCGCTCACCTTTGCTGATCTTGCCGTTGACCCTGACCGTGTCGGCCTTGTCGTAGTCGATTGCACTTGTGGAGAGGGAGGCACTGGTCCGGTAGTTGGGCACGAAGTCCAGCTTCGTGGAGTCCAGATCCAGGTTGTGCTGGAGAAGGAAGTCTCGCAGGTAGGCGATCTCTTTCTGCAAACCAAAGATTTGATTCAATGGTTACATACCAAGCGGAGAAATACCCTTGGGATTGTTTCCATCTGAAGGATAAACATGAGGGGCGTGATCCCTTGAGATACATGTATACGGTAGTTAGTGGTTGAATGCTTCTGACTGGCACCCCCGCCCCAGCAAAGACCAAGTTGGCTAATTGGGAAGGCCGCCATCTAAGGGCTGGATAGCTGGTAAGATGATAAGAGCGCTGGTATGCAATACTAAAGATCTTGGGTTAAAGTCCCGGTCCAGTCGCATTTTTTTTTTTGCATTTTTCAACATTGTCTTATTTTCCCTTTATTTGTTTGAATTAGAAGGTGAGTTAAACCTTCATAAAGGTTGTGGTGACACTATGTAAAAGTGATCTATTTCAAGGAGTGTGGGTCTGAAAAAGAGCCAGTAACTCAACATCCCGGGTGGTGTGTGCTGTGCCCACCATCGGGTGACTGAGGACGGAGTGTCTGCCTAGTGCACAGTGCCCACAACTTTTGAGTTACCGCCTCTTCTCGGAGCCATCTCCAAATCGACGACTAATACACGGTGTCGCCGCAAACCGTTTCCGTTGTGATTCCACCATGCACGGCGCCGATTCTTATGATGTATGAGAAGTGATCAACTGATGTTGCAAACTGCTTCAAGAGTGGCTTCAAAGACAACAAAAAAATTGCAAATCTACAACAACAATTCTGAGGGGCCTGAAGTTTTGATCCCAGCGGGACTTTTCCTCTGACTGGCCTCCCTTCCCTTAGGTCTCTTGTCAAAAAGATCATCGGTTGAGTGCCGGTTGAATTCATCCGACCGATTCAATTTCCCCTGGTAGAAAGCCGATTGTACTGGACTCTGGGGTGAAAAATACATGATGGCTATCCGGTGGAAACGACATCGGACGGGTCAAATCATCTGATACCCAACCGATGATCTTTTAAACAAGAGGCCTTACCAACTGCTGGTCACACTGTGCCTGCAGTGCGTCTGCCTGTGCCTCGGCCTGGCGTCGGGCATACTTCTCCATCTCCAGCTCGCACGCCGTCTCTTCCCGAGCTCTCTTCTTCTCCACTGGAAAAATAAAGGGAATGATCATCAAACCCAGAGGGCAGACACACTGGGCAGGCAGCCCGTGGCAGCGCGCTATCCCTCAAACATCCACACAAAAGGTCCCACAATTGCCTCCACTCCCAGATGGTAAAAATCTTCAAGGTGGTCGGCCCCAACCGAGCATACAGTTTGTGGTGAAGAAAGTGGGATCAATTCCACTGCCTGACCGACGACCATTGGGCTGTGTGACATGCCAATGCAATGTTACAGCAATGTTCCCGTGGCAGCGCGGTATCCCTCGAACATCCACACAAAAGGTCCCACAATACTGACAATAGCCTACACCCCCAGGTGGTAAAATCTTCAAGGTGGTCGGCCCCAACCGAGCGTACAGTTTGTGGCGAAGAAAGTGGAGGGAATTCCGCTGCCTGACCGACGACCGTTGGGCTATGTGACATGCCAACATAATGTCTCCCGTGGCAGCACGCTATCCATCGATCATCCAAAGTAAAAGGTCCCACAATAGCACAATTGTTGCTGCTAATCTGACAATTCATGTGGCAACTTGCGTCAAAACGGGTCTTTGTCATACTTCATATCAAGGCTGAAAAGAGTCTTTGTTTTAAACTTGGAAAATAGTGTTGCCCGGATTCGGACAGCCCGTCACATAGTATAACCATAGCGGACACCAAATAGGGTGGTTAAAGAAGAAGAAAAACAGATAAAAGGGCTTTTCAGAAATGCCAACAGACCCCAAATGGACCCATGGTACGTGTAACTGTCAATGATGTCCTGTCCCTTGGCACTGGTGCCCTGCACTTTGGTATTGGTGTCCTGCACGTTGTCACTGGTGCCCTGTACCATGACACTGGTGCCCGGCACTTTGGCACTGGTGCTTTGTTCTCTAAAACTGGTGCCTGCCTAACAACTTGGCATCAGATTTATGCACACTGGCACAGGTGCCCTGCTCTTTGGTACTGGTATTCTGCACTTAAGCACTGGACCATTGGTGCCCTGTTATTTGGTACTGGTGCTGTATTCTCTGGCACTGGTGCCCTGCTCATTAGCCCTGTTCACTGGTGCTGGTACCCTGCACATTAGCACTGGTACCCTGCACATTAGCACTGGTACCCTGCACATTAGCACTGGTGCCCAGTTCTCTTGCACTGGTTTTCCCCCTTAAGTTACATGTGTTTGGCACTGGTGCCCTGCACTCTCACCGCCCAACTCACCCCGCAGGATGCCCCAGCATCTCCACAGGCGCAGGGCGATGAGGAAGGAGAAGGCTCTGGTGAAGGGGTGGGACGTCTGAAGATTGCTGACGAAGAAGACAAGATCTGTGACAAATGTCAGGAGGACAATGCAAGCATCGAACACCTGAACAGTGGGGGAAACAAACCGAAGGAGGCATATCAGTCCACACAGAAAGAAAACAAAGAAAAGAAAATCAAAGTACAAAGAAAGTAAAAACTTGTTTGTTTGACTTAAAAAGGAACCTATTACAATATACAACAATGTATATGGGCCCTTGAATTACTATCCTGCCAGCAACGTGAGAATTCTACTTTTGAATCATTATGCCATTGAGGAAGGTCCTGGTAGGATAACATCAGGCCCTCTTTAAAAAAAAAAAAAAAAAAAGGAGAGAGAATAAACGAGATACATGAATGAGTAAACGAGAGAAAATGGGCAGAGTTCATTCACAGTGAAAAAAAAAATTCAAAAATTACGCCTTTATGTCTTTATTTTACAGCATTGATTCAAAAATGAATCACAACGGTTCAGTCTGTGGGGCTTTCAGACCGCTTTGAAAAATCCTGTTCTGAAAATGAAACAAGACCAACGCCTGACTGGAGACACAAAAGAAAGCTTCCCATGACACATGAAATTGCAAAATGTCAATGTGGCACGGAGTTGGGGGAGGGTTGTTGTTTTGGGGGTGGCTTTTCTCTTCTTTTTTTTGGGGGGGGATGCAATTCAATGGCAGCGCTGACACACAGCAACTTCTGGGAAAGCAAAAAGTACAACAAGTCTGTCACCCGCGCCCAGACAGGCAGGCTTCCTGACCCGACCTCTGACCCCCGGGTCAGCGAACCTCAGCGGGTGTCACTGGCTGACGAGGGTCCCTTTTGTCTGGCTCGTGGGTCTAACAGAGCGAGCCGCCGCCAGTCATGTGCTGCACAGAGGGGGGGCCACCTCTGTGCCAGGCCGCTAATCTTTATTTTAAACTCTCATTTCCTCATTCCACCGAAGCGGGCAGACTGGTCCTCATTGTGCCAAAACAAGATGTAATCTGGCGGCTGTACAGAGATCCGTATTCTGTGAATTTGTGGTTGCAAAAGCACTGTAGTTTCTCTGTTTCGTTGTTTTTCTCTGTCTTGGTTTCTCTGTCTGTCTTTCTCTGTGCGTTAGTCTCTGTGGCTCTGTGCGTACCCCCCCCCCCTCTATCTCTCTGACAACTGACAAGTACATTCTTGCAAATTCATACAATATTTGGTAGCGACATGTATACATGTATGTGTACATGCATGCACATTGAACTCAATATGTGGGCTTTGTTTTATGCACATAAATTTTGCCAACAAAGTACAATTTTAGGGATATCTTTGTCTTCCAAACTGATGGTCAAGAATTTAGAGGGCCTAGCCGGATCTTGGTCAAAGCCGGATACAAACTTGTCAAAGTTGTATCATACCTTTTTATACAGAGATAGTTTGTTTTTTTAAAAGAGCTCTAGTTAAAAATTGAAAGAAAAGAAAGGCACACGTGTTTCTATGGTGCAGGATTTGAAGAACGTGGGGGGGGGGGTGGGGGGAATGGCACAGAGGCTTTGGAGCTGAGGCAATGGACAATGAGCTATGGTACATCAGTCTAACAGCATTCATATGAATCACCTTCCGGTCTTGCCATCAATTTACCGAGTTACCGTGAGTTTGGTGAAATTGACTTCGGGTCACACTCAAAGTGCTGGAGAAGTGGAAGGGGGAGGGAGGAGAGGTCTACATACATTTTGCTGAGCAAACGTGTCTCAACTTGCGAAGTTTTTTTTTTTTTTTTTTTTTTTTTTTTTTTGGGGGGGGGGGGGGGGTTATGTGGGTTTTTGGTTGTTGTTGGTTGTTTGTTTGGTTTGTTGGTGTTTTTTTGTTTTTTTGGGGGGGGTGTTTTACCGACTGACAGCTACCGTGCATGGGAGGGAAAGGCCCATAAGACACGAAAGGTAAAACAGACAACGCAGGTGCAGTGACGGAAATTGTTCACCTCGGTCTGAGAGGGATTGTTCTCTGTTGGAATTCCGAGCATACTAACCACAGATGCAAAACACAGTCTGCTCTCGACCTACACGTTCAGAAATGGCAGCAGTCAACCATACTCTTGAAATATTTAATTGACAGTAGGTGCACATGCAAAATTAATTATAGATGGGGGTAAAAAAAAAACATCCGTTTCTTTTATTGATTCAGGCTTTCAAGGTTTTTTTTGTTTTTTTTGCCTTTCACAGACTGGTGCCTGGTCGTATTTGTATTCAATTATTGTGAGTAGGGAGCCCATTATTTACTGTACTTCATATGCAATGAATCTTTAAGAGGAGAGTGTATTTGAAGTGTGGTCTCTCCAGTATTCTTAATCTCGATTCATATTACTTCTTTTTTTTCGTATTGGTTTCTTTCTTTAAAATAAGGTGCATAGGGACATCTATATGATGTGTGCAATATACATGTACATGTGTAGAATAGACCGATGACTTACAGTGGGTATTTTTAAAATCCGTTTTTGCACAAAGCAGCGATGGAAATGTACAAAGGAGAATGTGGACAATATGATAGTCTTCTTTGCTCATTTCAATTCCTGTTCTTCACCAAATGAGATGGCATATAAACATTGGTCGTGCAATCGGTCGGTTAATATTATATTGTATCATTATCAATTCATGGCTTTTTGACGTTCGACCCCGTTTTAAAATCAACTATGGACACGTACACGTAGTTGCCCTGGTAAGGAGTGTCAACTCATCTCAGTCAGAAGGGCAAGGCTGATCGATGTTCTTACCTCTAACCTCCGCCGTCTAAAACTGGCGCCCATGATGAAGATTCTGACAACGACCTGCAACGAGGGGGGAAAAACAAAACAACAACCATGAAGGACAAAAGTATGATGGTCCATTGAGGGCTTGCCATACCCGATGCTGTCATCACCGGTACCCCGTCCCTGGAACGGCCCCAACCAACCATACCCCAACGTTTCCAATCAACCACTGAGGAACGGAGGACATTCAACTCCCCGACAAATATAAAGGAAAGATACAGTGATTCACTTCTGAGAGGGTTGAGGGACACCATACAATCTCTGATGCATCGCCAAACTAGAATGAGTAATCCATAGTGATATCCAACCATTCTGTGGTTGGCCTAGGAGCACATGGGAAAGGAGAGATACCATTCTTCCCAATCGGCAGAGCGGAAGAATGACCACGTACATGTATCCACCATGACAAATTGTGGTTGGGTAAGGCCTCTTGATAATCAATAACGGGGGCCACTATACATGTACATGTAGTATAACAGTGCGGAGCGGCCACCTGACTAATAACGATGATGGGATACCAAGCTCATCACCAATGTGCTGTTGGCCAGAAGCAGTGGCCACTGGCCGCTTGGGTCAGAGTCTGGTGGCCGCTGGAGTCAGTGGCTGGTGGCCGCTGGAGCCAGTGGCTGGTGGCCGCTGGAGTCAGTGGCTGGTGGCCGCTGGAGTCAGAGGCTGGTGGCCGCTGATGTCAGAGGCTAGTGGCTGCTGATGTCAGAGGCTAGCGGCCGCTGGAGTCAGTGGCTGGTGGCCGCTGAAGTCAGAGGCCGGTGGCCGCTGATGTCAGAGGCTGGTGGCTGCTAGAGTCAGTGGCTGGTGGCCACTGAAGTCAGAGATGAGTGGCCACTCATCAGGCCGAGTGGCCTTTGACCTTGGGCCGAAGGGGTCATTGCCCCCAGGCAAGGACCCACTGAGCAGACGACGAAGCCTCTGACCAGGGAAAGTGGCCACCGACCATTTTTTTAAACTAACTGACGGGTACAGACAGGCCAATGGCCATAGGCACAGTGAGCTATGGAGGCAGCCATATAACATCATATCCACACTCTGGCAACAGACACTGAACTTTGACCATTTACAGTGCCTGGTTTTTTTTCCCTCAAAATATCGCTACATGTATTATTAACTAACCTACCGGTATTAATAAGTATACAGTTGCTGTATGAATAAATATACAGCTACATGTACCAGGGTTTAACCTACCCTGCCCCCTACCACCCCCCCCCCCCACTCTCACAAAAAAAAAGAGAAAAGCATTCATAATTCAACAAAGGAATTTTTGGGGGGGAAAATTTCAGAAATTGCTGCTGGGATTCTCCTGCTTGATAGAGGGCCGACAACAAGGCCGCATGTCGATTCGCCCAAGTCACCGGACAAAAGCTGCTGTATATCCGACCTGAAGGAAAATCTTAGCCAAACAAAATACTGCAGCACCAAAAATGAAAATGCCTGTCCTTGTTGAAACTGAATTGCCAGTCACAGTTAGAGTTTGCCAAGGTCTGGCAGTGGCATTGTCTGGTACAATACAACGGGGAAAACTCACTACGACGGTTAGCAGGCACCAAGATACCACGCCGCAAGCACGGCAAGACCAATTGGCCAAAGTCTAGCGATTTCAGTGCAAGCCTAACGCCGTGTGTGACCACACATGTGGAGCGGCTGTATAGAAGTCTCCTCGCACAATTTCAGACAACAAATATCGGTGCTGTTAATATTCCAGTAGACTTCTGATTCAAATTACACAAGCCTTGGTCGCTCTTATATTTATTTACACATTTTCTGGACTCTGCCTGTTCATGCTACGCTGAAACGAAACAAAGCTCTGTGCATGTGACATCATTCATGTAGGCTTGAATATGCACAGGCATGACTGGGCTACATGTACGTACATGTACATGTACAGTTCATGTACATGTAAATTTTTTGAGCAACATTATTAAAAGCAGGAGTCGCTGGTTAAAATCCCGCCCACGCTACCTGAAATATTTTTTATCAGTGTTGATCACATCGAGCAAGGCAAACCCTCATTGAACAACACTCTCAAGTCCTGAACTTCCTCTGTCTCTATCCATCTTTGTGTGTCTATTCCTATCTTCCTGTCTCTTTCTGTCTCTGCCTCTTCTATCCGGCTCTGTCTCTCTACCTTTCCCTGTCTCTTTCTATCTTTCTCTGTCTTTCGGTTTCTTTGTCCCTCTCCATTTCTCTGACCTGATAGCCCCACACAAATCCAAATCCATGAACATTGCTTGATTTTTTTTTTTTCCCTTCCAATCCTGCGGCAATCCTGTTCACACCACACGGGCAAAATAAAGGACCCAAGCTCGCCTGAATGCCTGTCAAAAGTGGGCAGCAAACCACTCCATCGGCGTATCCCCACTGTTTTGAGGGGGCAGACGAGGGAAGGAGGAGATGATGGCAGAGTTAACATGCATCATGAGGCATGTGAATTTTACATACAGTAGGCCTGGGGACAAGATCCATACAGTGTCGGCCTCTGCAGATCTTACATGCAAAACCTTAAAATCAGCCCACAGTCAAACAAAATTCTCTCTTGACTTCTGGGGGGGGGGGTGGGTGGTACCTTCCAAATCCCCAAACACCTGATGAATTCCACAAAGTAGGGGAAAGGCCAGAGGGGAAAAAAACAAAAACAACCTGAAGTAAACCTGCACAAAAACTACAGGCAAGTACCATGATGTACGCATACATACATGTAGAGAGAGACAGATTGAAAGCTGCGCACGGTGGGTGGGGTTAGGTACAATAGCTAATCTAACCCCTTACACTACATGTACAGCAATCAAGCATAGTCTTTGCATTTTGAAGGTTCGGCTAGGGCTAGGGTGTTTGAGTGAGGTCTGCACTCGCACGCCGTGTGAGGTGTCTCTTGAAGGTCAGGTGCAGTTCTGAGAAGAGCCGGCGAGAGTACAGACTCACAATTTCGGCTGGCATATGCGGAGAAGGAATGTGCCGTGTGCATTCACCAACATCCTCGAAAGAGAGAGGAAGTTCCCACAGAGAGAGAGAGACAGGAAGGAGAAAGAGGGGAGGAGAGGGGGAGAGAGAGGGGAGAAGAGAGGGGGAGAGAGAGGGGGGAGAGAGAGGGGAGAGAGATGGGAGAGAAGGAGAGAGATACAAAGAGAGAGGGAGAGGAAAAGGGAGAGGGAGAGGGAGAGAGAAAGAGGGCAAGAGAGAAAGAGAGAGATAGAGACAGAAAGAGAGAGGAAGGGAGACAGAGGGAGGGGAGACAAATAGAAAGAGAGAGGAGAGAGTGAGTGAAAAAAAGTAAAAAACCAACCAGCACTTACCTCGAGGAGGAACACAGACAGGATAGCCAGACTTGTCGCTGACAGGGCACGGAGAACCATATCCCTGTCGCTGTTCTCAACTGTGACGAGGAAATAAAAGCAAACAGACAGACAGGGTCAGGGCCATGTTTGAAATTTGGGATGGATATCACAAAGGCTTATGATGTATAGCATTTGTACAGTATATCAACTTTACGACTTTATCGTAGGTTGTGCTTGGTTGTATGGTGGCTGTGCACAGCTCATCATGAGTTGGATAAAATCGATCACTGAAGCTGAATTTCTGATTGTACTTCACATGAAGACATTAACCAACAAGGAGAAAATATAAACACAAAGGTCTTTGACAAAGTATGACTAGTACGTTATATACATGTGCAGTGGATCCAATGTACTTTTGAATGGACTGTTTTGTAGACAAAACTTTCACTTAATTTTCAGCTGATATACAAAAACGTTGCAAACTGCTTACTGACTAAAATTACCAAAATGTAAATCTAAAATTTAGTGGGCCTGACGTTTCGATCCTAGCAGGACCTTTCTCAAAGGCAAGTCTCTGCCTTTGAGAAAGGTCCTGCTAGGATCGAAACGTCAGGCCCACTAAATTTTAATTTTCAGCTATTGAAAGACTAAGATGAAAGCTCTTTTGATTATCTGTACACAAACCTATCCATGGGCTTTAGGTATAAAAATTAAATGTTTAATCGCTTATTGACTAGAATAACATGCTTAACATCTTTGAATTGTTCAAACGTTGGAGAGCTAGAGCTGCCATGCATTTTCATGCATGATCTACTACTGTACATGTATCTCAAAGGCTGGGTTTATAAAATGGAAATGTTTTATGAAAGGAAATTTAGTATTATGATCAATGCAGTTGCATTATGCACTACACACAGTACAAAACTGCATTACAATGGTTCACCAATGTGCATGTAAACTTTGCTTCGTCACCACACAGCCCCAGCATAAAGAATCCATAAAACTCAATAAAATAGCATGCATTTATTCATTAGGCTGGGGTGCCCGACCGTATGGACAATGGAAATGAGCTTCATTGTACCAGGGGAGTACACATTTGCAGGCGTTCGACAGCAGAGACCCACCATAGTTTCAGCCATTCAGTGGCCCAAGTTCCTTGGACCTGTGTACCAACATACATCTACGGTACCTACATGTATTACACGACATACATGTACCTCCATGTACAAAGCACTACGTGCACATTTAATCAGGCGCACGTCGTTAAAAATCAATCACAAAGTCGTGGCTCGGTGAGTCCAAATCAAATTGAATCAAAAATTTGGAGGGCCTCACGTTTCGATCCTGCCGGTAGCAGGACCTCTTTAAGGATCGAAACGTCAGGCCCTCCTAATGTTTGATCTTCGCTTTTGGGGGCATTTTTAGTCAGTAAGCAGTTTGCAACATGTTCGCATATTATAGTCAAAAAGAATTAAGCTGCCAAATCAAAAATGGAGGCCTTAAAGGGGAATGAAACCAAGTTGGCTTATCTGATTGGGTGTTAAAAACAACCTACAATTACCTATGTGCTACTCACCTACGAGTTTCATAAAAAGGGAAAAATCATGGAATTCGGTGGTCGAATGCGTGTTCGCCTGGCTTACGCATTCGCCTGGCAGTACACCATCGTTCAGCTCGCGAGTGTATAACTTAACTGCACGCAGTACACATATGTAGTAGGGGTACACCCGTCCGGGCCCATGCGGGAGTTTTCCGTTGCGATGTCATACCCCCCGCATTGACTGTCGGGCCATTCGAAAAGATGGCGGTTTGCGGGAACGCGAATTTGACCAATTGTAGGTTGTTTTTAACACCCAATCAGATAAGCCAACATTTTTCTCTGGGTTTCATTCCCCTTTAAGACTCCGAAGGAAGACATGTGCGGATGGGACTCACTGTGCATGATCATGTTGAAGGCAAATAGCAGCTCTGCGGAGACGACGAAGCAGTTCCCAACGATGAGGACGAGGACTGTGACGTGGAGCGGTATACTGTTTATAAAGTGGTCTAGGTACTGGTGAAACCTACGGGGCGAAAGAGAAAGACAAACAATAATTCCCAATCAACAATGACTTGAAAAGAGACTGGATCGGGGCATCCAATTGACTCCGGTGAATAAGCAATTTACCAGTTTACATGATTTGGTATTTTGGGGGGGAAGGGGGGGGAGTTGACATGATTTAGTCAAGTTCAAAATTGTCATTTATGTGAGTTGGAATGGAAAGTTAAATACACAAATTTAGGTATTAGAGGGGTTTTGCACATGGAGCCATGGACAGATAAGATTACGCATGTACATGTACACGTACATGTACGTTTAGCTAGTCATTCCGCTGTTTTGTAATCCCGCCGTCTTGGCAGCGCTGTTTGCTACGTAAAATAAGTCTAAAATTATGAAATCTACCGGTCTTATCAACACCACGTTTTGATATCCTACCGGTATATTGAGACTCATCTGCTCATATCTCAAAGTCTTTGAAACTCACAAAAATTGCACGTACATACATTGCATGCAGCAATTACTCAGTTCTGGACAACACCATACATATTGAGAAAAGAACAAGTGAAGACCATTTTACTAGAAATTGGAATTTTCCTATAAAGCATATCTTCCTTACGCGTAGAGAGCGAGATTTGTCCGGAAATTTAGTGGATAGCAAGTAACGTACATGTATGACATCATAATTGACAATGTATGTATGTATATATTTATCTGTTCGTTTGCGAAACCTCTCCATTTTACCTCAAGAGAAATTGACAGTCTCAGGTCTGCACCACTTGTATTTATGGACTGTTCGTTTCCTGGTAGCATGAAGTGGATGCATAAGGATGCATGTTGCGATGCGACATACTGTAACACACATGTATCTTTACCCAAAGTCCCATGCAATGAGGAAGTAGAAAGGATACTAATGAGTATTGAAGGCCAGTGCATCCGTGTACATGTACGATTTATAAACAAAAAATGCAGAAGATAACCCTGAATAACACACGGCTAATCGGATTAGCGTTGAGCTGTCATATCAACGGCAAATTTCAACGTTATCCGACGGTCGCAGGTGCGTGCAATACGTGTTTCAGTTGTCGACATGGTGACATCCGTTGCCCGGCGACGAGAATGTGACTTCCAAACCCCGTCCTCCTCCTCCTCCCACTCATCTGGAAATGCATTAGGCATGACAGACTAGCCTGCATGCATTATACATGTACAGTGAATCTTCCCAACGCAGAGAAAAAAATTATTATTGATCACAATGAGGGAATGTTTATTTTATTCAGGTCTGTTAATAATTGAAGAAATGCTTTGTAAACGTGGATCTAAATAATGTGCACATACTTATAAAATACAGATACAATGTAGATGTATTAGTATTTGCAAATCATATTTTTTCTGTACGCCCACACGCTATTGGGAAAACGACCTGTTTCACGTGTCAAATGTTGCATGGACACATGCTTACGTGGAGCTTGACTAGCTTCACATGTGAAACTATAAACTCATAGCCATGAGTTTCTATTTTGTTTTCATCTACTTGAACACATACAGCTACATGATGTACACAGAGAATGTTGTTATAATACTTTGTTTCCCTGAGGGTAAAGTTGGGTGTGAGAGCCCTTTTCATTATGAGTTTAAGCATAAAAAAGGATGTTTCGATCAGAGCACGGCGTTTCTCGAATCACTCTGCCTTTCAGAAAGGTCCTGCAAGGTGAGTCACTGTGCCTTTCAGAAAGGTCCTGCAAGGTGAGTCACTGTGCCTTTGAGAAAGGTCCTGCAAGGTGAGTCACTGTGCCTTTGAGAAAGGTCCTGCAAGGTGAGTCACTGTGCCTTTGAGAAAGGTCCTGCAAGGTGAGTCACTGTGCCTTTGAGAAAGGTCCTGCAAGGTGAGTCACTGTGCCTTTGAGAAAGGTCCTGCAAGGTGAGTCACTTTGCCTTTGAGAAAGGTCCTGCAAGGTGAGTCACTGTGCCTTTGAGAAAGGTCCTGCAAGGTGAGTCACTGTGCCTTTGAGAAAGGTCCTGCAAGGTGAGTCACTTTGCCTTTGAGAAAGGTCCTGCAAGGTGAGTCACTCTGCCTTTGAGAAAGGTCCTGCAAGGTGAGTCACTTTGCCTTTGAGAAAGGTCCTGCAAGGTGAGTCACTGTGCCTTTGAGAAAGGTCCTGCAAGGTGAGTCACTGTGCCTTTGAGAAAGGTCCTGCAAGGTGAGTCACTTTGCCTTTGAGAAAGGTCCTGCAAGGTGAGTCACTCTGCCTTTGAGAAAGGTCCTGCAAGGTGAGTCACTTTGCCTTTGAGAAAGGTCCTGTTAGGTGAGTCACCCTGCCTTTGAGAAAGTCCCACAAGGTGACCCACTCTGCCTTTGAGAAAGGTCACTGTGCCTTTGAGAAAGGTGCCCAGTGTTAGGCGAGTCACCCTGCCACTGAGAAAGGTCCTGCTAGCCTAGGATCAAAACGGTCAATCCTACTAATTTCTTACATCTGAAAAGGTCATCTTTGTCATTAAATGACCTTTATCTGCCTTTAATTTAAGACGTGCCCCGCTGGGATCGAGACGTCCGGCAAAACAAGCGATGGAAAGGAAAGGAAACTAAGTGGTGATTCCCTCCCCCCCTTCCCAGAAATTAATCAGAAAAGAGCACCAAAAATTTGACCCGGACAGGGAGATAACCCCACCCTCCCTCTCCCCAAACCCCTTGGGATTAGAGGCTTTCTGTTATCAATACTAAACCACAGACTACATGTACATGTATCCAGCTCATAATGTATGTACAGTAGCTAAGAGGAGAAATAGTCGCTTCTCAATGAAGAAGTCAGGGGTCAGTCAGTCAGCGGCAATTAATCATTATAACAAACTGACGCACATCACCAGGGATCGGGGCAACATCTTTTGTATTTTTTTCATCCAGTAAGGTACGCTTCTGCTGCGTCATTAAGTTTTAATAGAGTTCTTTTGAAATTCTCTCTCTCCAGCAGATCCCTGTTAAATAATGCAAAATTGTCCTTGCACTTCTGGGGGATTTTTTTTTTTTCAGAGTGACAGTGGCATAGAGCATGTAATTACTTGCATGAAGCAGTCTATGGCTGTTTATGAAATGAAAGCTTAGATATGATGTTGGCTCTGGCTTAGGCTTCAATCAACATTTACGTTAGAATGTCACTGGCATCTACCAACACATACTCACAAAAGAGAGCATTGTACATGGTGTCACTGCAAACCTATTACTCCGGCTATTCTCGGCATGAAAACCTTCAAATCTCACTTCCCAATGTTGTATTGGGTCTCTAAAGACCACCTCTGCATAGGCCACCTCATTATGTACTAATACACCATTACATGCTTTATTTGGACACAAGGTATTAATGGTCCATAAACCGTTCCTGAGCAACCCTTTGCTATCTTGTCGCTGCATCAACTCGGGCCTGTTTGTGGGTAGTCTGCAATAGGCATGTTAAGGACGAGCATCCAATAAGCTATTGTGTGCACAGGTGGCGGGCTGCATCTAGCTGGAAGGCATTAGAGTCCAGTATTCATTGTACAGACACAATGTGTGCATGAGACATTAGAGTTTAGCATAATTAATTTCTTTAGAGATCCTCCGATAATGATTGCACATGTGTCCTGATATTTATTTATAAAGAGCATGGGGTGGATTTCACAATGCCTTATGATGCATCGTAACTCAACTTGCGACGGACAACCAGTCGTTAGTTGTAACCGGTACCATGTGGTTTCTGTGCATCGCTCAACATCGTCTTGTAACTGATCATGTAGTTTAGATGGGTTTGGGGAAATCGTCCCCTATTAAACATATTCAAAGTCTCACTCTATTTTAACAGAACCATTTTGGTTTGTCTGATGAGGAGGAGACCTCATGGTCAACTTTTAAAGGTCATGAACTAAAACGATCATTTGACAGATACCTGTACATGTACTGTACAAGTGTACATATCTATACATAAATTGTATGAACCTAAATTTCAGATGCAGAAAGATATGGGTAGAATTTGAAATAGACAGGCTAAAACCATAATTACCAAAATGTCTTTCTCCCCCCTTCTCTCCCCACCCCCCCCTTCTCTCTCTTTCTCATTCTCTTTCTCTCTCTCTCTCTTTTCGCTCCCTCATCTCTCTCTTTCTCTCTCTCTCTATTTCTTTCTATCTCATTTTTTTTCTCTCTCTCCCTCTCTCTCTCTTTTCGCTCTCTCCTCTCTCTTTCTTTCTCTCTCTCTATCTCTATTTCTTTCTATCTCAATTTTCGCTCTCTCTCTCTCTCTCTTGTCAATTGGATGAGATGGATGAGATCACGCCAACCTTCCCTATCAACTGCAGGATGGGATGCAGCCGAGTAACTCAGTCCTGTTCCTGTAGTCTTCTTTATATCTTGAAACCAAGATGCTGCCAGCCTCTTCCTCAACGGCCTTTGTCCTTGAAAGGTGTCTTTTACCATCTGTCCTTAAAAATTCATCAAATTATATGGCCATTGAAAGGTTCCGCTCTAATGCTTTTCCCCGCCTCTACCAGCACATTGACGGTAAACGCGGCAGTTTGAACAGCCATATTGTCACCATTCCCAGCACATTTTGCACCAGACACTCGGTTCCAGCCCAGAAACCTCATTCAACGGTTCTGCTGTGAATACAAATTAATGTGCAAAGAGATGCATTGATCTTTTGCAAGAGGTTTTTTTTTTTTTTTTTTTTTTTTTTTGCTGGGTTGAACTTCACTGTTTTGTGAAAATAACAACCACCCAAAAAAATTGAAAATAAACAAATTAACAAAAATAGAAAAGGACAAGAACACATACAATGTAACACCTAAAGACCCTGGGAACAATTCACCCAAGAAAAATAACCAAGCATACAGCAGCTGTGTGCTAGCACATGAACACATACTGTACAATATACCGAGTACGTAGCACATGTACTGTACTGTAGCAGCTACTATTCACTTTATTCAGAGTTGCATCTCTCTGTTTCACAAAGAAAAAGGGTAAAAGCGATATTTCTTTTGGTGGGGGGGGGGCTCTAAAAAAGTGGAGCCGGCAATGCTTGTTTATTTTTCACAATGAGCGGCCAGCCTGTGATGACACAGCCAGAATGCAGAGAGAAATGGAGGCTTCACGCCTTGCTGGTCGACACTCAACAACTGTGACCCAAACCGGCTCACTCGAGGGACTCGTCCAGCAATCTGCACCGACCCAACAACTATCCAAAATACCTGATGCCAAAGGCTCATCCAAATTACACAAATAAAACAAACATCACAAACTACCGACTTCAATAACCCAAAATGCAGACCTGAAAAAAAAAGATGAGGGCCGGGTCGTTCCCATCCTTGCAGGAACTTTCTCAAGCGCAGAATGAGAACAGGAAGGAGGGGGGAGGCAAAGGGATATGGATGACTGCAGGAGGACAAAAATAGGAATGCTGGTTGACAGGTAGACTGACTAGGGTGAGATCAAAGTGAAGGGCACGGACATGGGAGATTGCAGAGAGAAACAGAGGAAGTGAGCACAAAAGAAGGATTACATTTTACAGGGTAACGTACATGTGTACAGATCCGCATTCTAGTACAGGTACTGTACAGGTCTAGTGCAGGTACAGGTACGTACACATGTACTGTACATGTACATTTTCTACGTTCTATGGAGGCGTGACAAGCATATTATGCAGTATCTGCCTTTCCTTTCAATGCAATAAAAGAGAGACGGAAAGAGAGAGATGGGAGGGAGAGGAGAGAGACAGAGAGAGATATGGGAGAGAGGGAGGAAGAAAGAGAGAGATTGGAGAGAGGGAGGGAGAGAGAGATGGGAGAGAGAGGGGGAGGGAGAGAGAGAGAGAGACAGAGAGAAGGGGAAAAGAGGGAGAGAGAGAGGGAGAGAGAGATTGGAGAGAGGGAGAGAGAGAGATTGGAGAGAGGGAGGGAGAGAGAGAGAGAGATAGGAGAGAGAGAGAGAGAAAGGGAGAGACAGAGACAGAGAGACAGAGAGGAGAGAGAGATGGGGAGGGAGAGCGGGAGGGAGAGCGGGAGGGAGAGAGGGAGAGAGAGAGGGGAAGAGAGAGAGGGGGGAGGGAGAGGGGGAGGGAGAGACAGATGGGAGAGAGAGAGACAGAGAGAAGGGGAGTGAAAGGGGAAGATAGAAAAGAAATGCATGCCTGCGGCCAAGCCGATGCCGATGCGGCCAAACAGATGCTGAATACCTCAAAACAACCAGTGTATCATGTATAATGTAGATTGCAGCCTAGCCAGGGGAAATTTAGTGTGTTTTTATGAGATACCCCTTGAAAAAATTCAAAAGGAAAAAACACTGAACACACAGCATTACCTGACTTGTTTCTGTCTGATAAACACAAAGCCCAAACAGTATACAAAACAGACAAACGTTCTTTTGAAAATTTAGGAGGCCCGACGTTTCATTCCTAGCAGGACCTTTCACGACAGCCTAATTCTTGATCATAAAACAATGATTTTGATCATCTCTCATGTAGCAGGACATAACCAAATGGACAACTACAATTTCATTTCAACAATCTGTGTATGTATGTGTATGTATTTGGGGTCATTCAAATTGTTTGGCAGCATTTTTGACTAAACTAGATCTGCCCACATGTGTACGTATTTACTATTGGGTGTACACTGTACAAGGTTGAAAATTGGGCTTAATCACTAAATACTGTACAGTAGTGAGTTCATACTGTATCTCAGTTTGACACAGGTTGTAAATCTGGTGAACATTGGAACAGACCGACAGCTTTGGTGACCAAAACCAGAAGAATGTTCAGGGGTCGGATTGAAAGTTGACATAAGCGTACAGTACCGGTACAGTATGTAGTTTGCGGTGACACCACGTAAAAATAGCTCTTTTGTGAGTGTGGGTGGTTCTGAATAGAACCGGTGGACTCATACATACTCACAAAAGAGATCTCTCAAAATCGTGTCACCACAAACCACCCTTGGCTCGCTACCTCCATCATGTACAGCCTGAAACCTCATCAAATGTCGATAGGTTTTGAAAACTTTGAAATAACAAAAAGTGTAATATATTCAAACTTTTCATCTCACAACTGTGAGTGCAACTTAATTACCAGGGTGTCAAAAAAAAAGGGCACAAGTATTCTCCTGACTAAAAATGTACAGTGCGCATACATGTGTACATTTGCAGTATTTTGTCCATCAGATGCATGTACACGTACATGTTTATGTTTTGACTATTCATATGGCAACATAATTCAACATCGATGTCGGATATACACCCATGAAACAGAACTCCACAGAACTCACTCGACCCATGAGATTTAAATTCAGACCGAAAACAGCCCCTAAATTGGACAGGACGATTCTCCGCACGAGTCAACACTCACTCACTTGCGGTCAATTTGGGAGGGCGACCGAATCCCGCCTTCGCGCGCACACATCAAGGAAAAAGGCTAGGTATTTTCAACAAATTGTGACGACTGGTTCTAAATGGAGATTAATGTGCACAGACCATGGCAAGGTGTCTACAGTGCATGTACGGTACATGTACAGTGCACATACATGTACAGTACTGTACAGCGGAACGACAAATCCTCAAACAGCAATACAATACATGTACACTACACTGGAAGAAAGAGATGTATGTCAAATGTGAAGAAAGCTCAGGAACCAATATTGCATAGTGCTGGCGTTTTTTTCAAAGCAAGAAACCTTCCTGTACATGGTGCTTAGTGAATTGGACTTGTATAAATTTGAATATTTGCCCGCTTACAAATCTTGGGGCTTTGAGAAGCTGTATGAAAATGGATCCACGTAGGTCTTTAAACAACAAAATCTGCCATGTTTGGGTCGGACCTGAGACAGGTAGATTTATAGCACATGTACAGTCTGCAAATGTATGAGTGAAACAAGTTCAGTAAACATGGTCAAGTACTGTATACACAAGCTCATGTACAACAATTTGGGGGGTTCATGACTGTCAATTTCGGCCCCTAAGAAAACAAATCTGGCGGTCAGACCATTTGGTGGCTGAGAACTGGGAAAAAAAGGACTTCAATTTCGGTGATGATTTTCCCCTGTAATCTGAGTGGCCAGGTGGGCCACTGGTGGTGTTTAAGTGGCCTTGTGAACTTTTGAATTTTACAGGCCAATGAAGGCACTTTAAGGCGTGCTCCCAAAATTTGCCACAAATCCCACTAAGAAAATTATGGATAAGTGGATCACGATTCAAAGAATCAAATGGTTTTTTGCACACGTTTACACGCAAAATTATTGAAAAGTGGATTGCGATTCAAAAATGCAGTGAATTGCAATGTTTCGTGCTAGTGGGAATGTACCTTTAGTGGCCACTGCAGGTGCTTTAGTGGTCACTGCTTTAGTGCTTTAGTGGCCACTGCTTTAGAGGCCACTTCTGATGTTTTAGTGGCCCTAACTTTCCAAAATCCTACAGAATCCTATTGTCATAGTTTAGGATTGAGGGCATGTGGTAGTTAAATGCATCTAGTAGGAATTTGCAGGATTGAGGGCATGTGGAGTTTTTGTCACTGTAGGAAAATACAGGATACAGATTACAGGCCCAATGTGATGGAGGATGATTCTGTAGTTTTGAGGGCATCCGTGAGTTTTTTGTCACTTGAGGAAAATGCATGTACATGTAGGATCCCGGTTACAAGGCCCAATGTGATGGAGGGCACTTGGTAGTAACATTATCACAAAAAAGAGTACCGGTAGGTACCAATGGTCCAGACAGACACTGTTAGACTGTCAGGTTTGGGGCTTTTAACTGAAGGATTGTAGGATTGTGCAGGATTCAGGTCAGGGGCTAGAAACGAGTGGTGGGTAGTTAGGGTTGGTTGGCCACTGCTTTTAATAGGCCACTGCAGATGCTGCAGTGGTCACTGCTGGTGCTAAATACATGTAAATTGCATCCGCGCCACTGTATAAGAAAATATTACAGTACATGTACGGTATATCGCTACAATTGGGTTTTTTTTGTAAGCGCTTCCAGCTTTTTATAGACACAAACACCAAAAAACCCAGAGTGACATGTACACAATCAGAGAATGGCAAGTGGTACATGTACATACTGTGCACACACATGCACTTTACCCTTCACTATAAACATTGAACAAAGCTGACAGGATTGAAAAATGACCAGAAAGGATGTCCATTTACATGCCTTTGGCAATTATCAAGGCATGCCATTCCCCTTTGATGTACATGTAGGCCTACAGAACGTCTTTGCAAAACTGTATTGCACCATGACTGCACCCGGGCAAAGTGCATCATAATTTACCCGCCAAGCGGCCCGGGTTTGAAGTCACATGGATTGGACTGGAATGTATCGTGACATGTCTGTTCTGTTCATCCCAATCAATCCGCCAGGGCCATTGTGGCATGGACCTTGGAATGAGTGATTAATGTCGACCTACCGCTGAGCCTAGCAATTTGTGCATTTGAAGCTTCACAATGTACCACAGAGTCATCATTAGCTCATGTGCATCAAATTCAGCCCACACACAAAAGTCACGTTTCCATTGGACTTATTTTGGTCATTCAAAGCCCCTACACAACAATGGTCAGATCGAAAAACAGAAATGTTCACAGATTTACATGAAACTTATACAGTTTGAAGATGGTTATAGTAGAAACCTCTCACTGCCTAAAATGTTGTATTTTGGGAGAAATGAGTAAAAAAGAAAAGTTTACGTCTCACCGAGATCTATACTATTTTTCGGAACAATACGGTGTAGGGGCTTTAAGTAACCGAGATGATGGTAACTTTTCCCATTTTAAGTTCAGTGGAAACGGCCGACTTTTAAATTTCCTCTCGGTTACCTTAACCGAGCCGAATTATGGTTACATTTACCGGCCAACTTCAGCCCAGTAAAAGTGACCAGGTGACCAGGTTAACCGAGCGGATTAGTCCAGTGGAAACGCACCACTCGGTAAAACACGACTCGGTGTACATGAACATGCACTGTGCACACATAATTTTTGCCAGCTCGGATACTTTAACCATCGTCTCGGTTAAATTGGCCAGCTCAAAAGTGCAAGTGGGAACAACGGTCAAAATTGACCAGTGGAAATTTAACCATCGTCTCGGTCATATTTCAGTCCAGTGGAAACGCGGCTAAATAAGAAGTTGGCCTGGTATTTCAATACAAGCAGGACTTTTTTTTTCCAAGGCAGAGACTGATTCTGCCGTTGAGAAAGGTCTGCCGTGCATCAAAATGTACACCCTCTGATCATGACTTGAAATTTGGGAGAACGCTGACACTTTACACAATGAGACAGACTCCCTATGCACCGCAATTGAAACGTTTGTAATCATGACCTCTCCCCCTAAAAAAGAAAATCTGTACAAACCAATAAAAAAAAAAAAACGCAGTGAGTGTACAGAAGGCTATACAATTTCCACTGCCCCACTTCAAACTTCCAAGTGACCACAGCTACATTGTAGGGATGAGGTTGACTGAAATGGATACAAAACCCGACAGGCTTGAGTTACGCTCGCCCGGCAAATAGTCACGGCAGGGTTGCAAGCATGAAAGTGAAACGCAGATCCCATTACACCAACGATGATGGCGCTTATGTACAACCGACGATAAGCCTACCTCCGCACAACTTCCCACTGTTCAGACCCACACAGCAAGATCTGTAGAATGCAGATCTACATTGTGAAGGTTTGCACGGTGGAAGTACAAAGTGGAAGGTTTGCGGTGAGTGACACAATGTAACGCATCTCTTAAATTGAGACGGAGTGCGGCTCTGAAACGATGATTTACATGGTGTCAGGCACCGCAAAACTACATGTACCACTTCCCGCAAACTGACAAAAAGCAACGGAAACATAAGTGTGTTTACACGCATATCCCACAGTGTCAATATCACATTCCATTCTTCTCTTTGCAACAACAAAATGGAAGGTGTATCAGATGAACTTGAGGTCCCATTAACCATTGGCAAATGTTCCCATACGTATGAATCCCATGCTGTATGCTTGATGTGTGGTAAAATCAAAGCTACAGTACTGTACATGAGCCAAGTACAGAATTCTACATGTACATATGTACATGTATAGTCTACAGAGACTGGCCACACCCACATGGTATCAGTGCAATTAATTAAATCTAATGGGGAATTTATTCATAAAAAATGCAACAGAGTGCAGTGAGTCATTGCTTAGCTCACATACATGTAGTACGTACAACTATATGTACATGTACCGGTACGTGTAGGTATCGACCAACAAATGCGGTACATTTAAATACAAATGGAAATTTTACAATTTGGAAGTCTTTTCAAGCAATTAACCAACAACCAATCTGCCAAACCGACCACCTGCTCAACCAACCAATCGACTTACCGACCGACTGACCAACAAACCAACAAACAACTGACCAAGCAAAGCGACAGACCAACCAACTACTGTACATGTAAATTAACAACCAAATAACCATCTAACCACCAATCCTTCACACACAACAAACCCAGTACCTATCCCACCAGCTGACTACATGTAGCCCTATCAAATGACCCAACCAACAATTCTCTACCAATAGGCTATCCCCAAACCTGATCGGCCCAACCTAAAAAAAAAAAAATCTCCACCACATACATTGTACATACACCTTGAAAATCCCACAAGTTGGCCTCAACTCCTCCAAAAAACACAAATCATACATGTATACAGTAAACATGCAAATATCTAATAAATACACATAATTTTTTGTTTGTTTTACAAAATCCTTACCGTTTCCCAGCTCCAACAGTCCGCGATCCTGCCATCTTCCCCATGGTTAGACCCCTCAGCTGCACCCAACCAAATTTCCAATCACACTCCCCCCCCAACAAAAAAAATAAAATAAAAATTTGCCAGTGATCGGTCAATCAATGCCCAAACTCAGCATCATTCCAAGATGAGTCTCAATTTCTCAAAGGTGGCCGCAGTTTGGCGTTCCTCGCTCGACTCGCACACTGCAGCGCACACACGCAAGAGAGATGTACAATTGTACATGTACAGTAGTCAGGGCAGCGGTAGTCCACAACAACAACTCCCCCTCCCCAGAAAAAATCCCTGAAATGACGCACGCACTGCAGCAATCCAACCAGAGGACACTTAGTCATGGGAAAGTCAGCATCTCAGTTTGATTGTTAGCTCAGTATGCATCTACATACCGTACATACAGTACAGTTTGTATAGTACTTGTATGCTGTACATGTATGTATCTTGTATGATCACTGTATTACAATAATCAAGAAATCAAGGGAACTGCCCACTGATACATGTCGCCAGTCGCCACCCATTTCTCTCTCTCTCTCTCCCCTTTTCTTTCCAGCTTCCTCATTGGGCCGGATTTCGACGTGCAACAGGAGAGCAGGTGACGTTTGTATTTGTTTTCGAACAGCTGCCTGTGGAAGGCACACACTGACAATACAACGAGTCGGCAGTGTGCGCTACACTTGCCCATGCAAATGAGGCGAGGGGGAGGGAGAGGGGGGAGGGGAAGGAAGGGGGGTTGGCTTTATGGCAATCACATCGGGAGAGACACACTCTGCCCCAGTCCAAAACATGCGGAGACTAATTAATGCGTTTATGATGTACTAGTCGGTCTGTGGTTGATGCAGTGCGCCAGAGACAAGTCACGCTTTGACACCAGGGCACGGATAAATCCGTGTGAGCACTTGAATTATATATCCTTATTTACACAATTTTATGTAAACCCTAGAGGGGGGGACCAAAGTCAAGAGCTGGTTCACAAGAAGGGATTGAAAAAAATCTTCCAGGCCCTATTGAAAGCAGTCCAGAACCGGATTAACCTGGTAGACATTAGTGATTCAATAGACAAGTACAGGTAGCCCAGAACTGGATTCACTCAATACTGATTCAACAGACATGTACTAAGTACTAGTCGGATGTGGTCCAGAACCAGATTTATTCAGTAATGATTTAACAGACATGGTTTGTTACCCAGTCCCTGAGCCCCAAAGCGCAGGTGATAACTGGTTTGAATGGGGGAAGGGGGGGGGGGGCGGACAGCCCAAGTGCTCTGAGTCTGAGCTAGACTGAGCAAAATCAATTGTTGTCCGATGAACAATGAAACTGTTCCTTGGCATTCAACCATGGAAGAGGGCAGTCGGAAGAGCAGTGACAGGTGGATTGTGACCAGTGCACTTTGTGTGTTTAAATTTTAAGTGGAGGGGGGGGGGCAAAGAGAACTTTCTGCGGTCATCGACTCATCGCTAATTATGCAGTTAAGCAATCAAATGCGTAATTCATTATCAGCTGGCTACCAGGACATGTTTATGCACATTCCCTGCTACATGCACATGTACAATGAGCATGGACCATGGGTTTTGATGAAGTATTGTATACAATGTAACTGCAATTAAACTGGTAACTGGGGGGATCTGACACGCACTACCCACCAAATAATCCCTGATCAGCAAAGCCAGCCTGGGAAAAATACAAACAAACAAAAAGAACCTTGATGGTTTCAGGCTGATTTGAATTTCCAAAAAAAATATCTGCACTCGCTTGGCCAGTCAATGTGACAAATTACAAAATTGTTGTTTTGGTTTTTTGTTTGTTTGTTTTGGGGTGTTTTTTTTGGGGGGGGGGGGATGGGGCGAGAGATTGGCTGAGCCAACAGGACAAGAGCAAGACCTGAAAGTCTTCAGGACCTGAATCTCATTGCCAGAGCCCAAGACTGACGTGGGCGTTAGCGTTCTCAAAGGCAGAATGTCTTTGAGAGAGATCCTTCTTGGAATCCAAACATCAGGCCCTCCAAAATTTCTTTCAGACTAAAAATGGCTTCTTGGTCAATGAAGCCGATGGGCGGTTGACTAACAAACGGTTTTGTGTTTACTTTAAAACTGCGACTAATGAACTGCACTCTCTCAGAGCACCGTGTCTCCTTCCTCACTTCTTTAACCGCCGGCGAAGGAGAGGACACTATCCCCGGCGTGTTGACTCCCATCCCAGGCCCCGGGGGAAGACCTGACAGTCCGGCCCAAATTTGCACCACTCAACAGGTTCCGGGACAGTCCATAAACGGATTGACTTCGGCCACAGGTAGCTGTCTATCGCTGATATGCATTGTATAGAGAACCCTTGGGACGGGGTTGCATCGCATGCTTCTGGCAATGAGTAGACAAACACGGCCCTTTTTCCAAATTTGGCTCTGGCTTCGTCTCTGTTATCCAAAAAGCTGAAAACACACTGGTTGGAGTTCGTTGTTGACATTGAAGCTTTGGATTATTTTTCAAAATGTAGTAGGCCTATAACATTAAAAAAAAACAAAGCCAAAGCCCTTCCATTTATCCATGCCTTGTACTTTAAAATGGATGAAAGGAATGGAGACAAAGCCGGAGCCTGAGCCTAAGCCGGGTTTTAGGAAAGGGCCAAATTAGTGGTTGAACTGGCATAGGAACACCGACTTGGAAATTACATGTACTTCAGAATATCACACTGCAAATACTGTACACTGTGCCTTGCAAGGAACGCTAGCAAACACAGGACTCTCATCCATGTATAATTTTATAGTTATGATTTTGCATGGGGCTGCTGGATGCTTGGTCTGCTTATGGAAACAAACATGCAAACAGAATTTGCAATGACTGGATGATCCAATACGTGTTACACATGAACAAGCCAACATACACAGGTGTATGTGTAGTTGTGTACAAGACATCCAACTACAGTGCATACATATGTGTACATGGGCAGCAGTAAGAAACAGGATCCGACATAGAACCAACTTTACAAAAACTTGTCGCCTAATCTGGGCATAGGCGCCATCTGAACAAACCACACAAAATAACATCACAGTAAATATGTTGAGAGCTGAAGGTCGTCAGGCATTAACCACGGGGCATCAATGCCTTGTTTGCAGTGTGGCGCAACAAGTGCTGCCTAGGAGCCATGTTGAAAAATGTTGAATAATGAAGCTGCATGTATAAAACACATTATACCATGTAGCTCCATCCTCCATGGTTGAATGTACACATTTCCTTCTCAATCACTTTTCACGCGACTTGTTCACTGGTAACGTACAATGTACATGGCGTGACCACAAACTTTCCACAGTGTGATTCCACCGTCACGTCTTACAGTATCTCATCAGTATGCTCTGCATGCCACTCAACACAGATGTTGTGCCAACTCTCTGGCATAAGAATTAGTTACGCAAACGTGGACCCCGTTTCTTCCTCCATAGCCAAGTGCACAGACGTCGGATTCCACACCAGGCAGTCCCTCACTGCTGTGATACAAACTACTGTTGTTTTTCTAACCCTCTGCCCACGGCCAGTTCGAAGGAATAGCTAATCCCTTGAGACTAAACTCATCCCTCCGAGTGACCAGTTATTCAATCAAGCACAGAGAGCCCAAGGACATCATTTTTAAGGGACTACAAAATTTGCTTCAGCACTGTGTATTCTGTCTGCGTCACGAACAGAAAAAAAAAAAAACGAGTACATAAAGAGAACATGCACACAGTATACACGTAAATAGCATTAGCTCGAAGACCATTCCTGTAGGATTTCTCTTTGCTGAGCAAAATAAGACAGGCTACTGTATGTCTCTGGTTACTTTAACCTACTGTACAATGTACATTGTACCAACATTCTAGCGCCTGAGCTATGTGCACTGTGTGTGGTAAAATACCGTAATGGTCAAACGTACACTATACTGTACAAGGTGTACACTGTACATGCAGTGATGGGCAGGGGCAATAGTACCGTACACTACATGTACAGTACTGTATTTGAGGGGAGGAGGGATTTGTTACCATTTGACTCTGGTAGCATAAAAAGGTTCGAAGGTAGAACGAGTAATGAATACATCTTGGATATATGTATATAAAGTATGCATGTTCAGCAGCTGACTGGTCAGGGTCTGAATGTGCATGGACTGTGACATGGCAGCTGACACTCCTCTCACAGACTCCCACGGAACTTTTGAACAAATTGGCAAAGAAAACTTTGACCGGGTCAGGACGTGAACCCGAGACCTCTGGATTAATGTACATGTACTGGTCAGTGCTCTTCTGAGAGTAGAAAGATAACTTGTGTTCAAAGCATTGGCACGAGAGCAGCGACGAGCCTGGCTTGAGAATAGAAAGAGAACTCACATTCAAAATAATGGCGCGGGATTAGAACGAGCCTAGATCGAGAGTAGAAAAAGGTCGTGTTCAAACTTCAAAGTAGTGGCACGGGGGTAGAACGAGCCTGGCGCGAGAGTAGAATGAGCCTAGCTCTAGAGTAGAAAGGGAACTAATATAGGCACGAAAGTAGAACGAGCTTGGCTCAAGGGTAGAGAAGTCGTGTTCAAAGTCAATGAGTGCAGGCGCGGGAGTAGAAGGAGCTTGGCTCGAGACTAGAAAGAGAAGTTATGTTCACATAGTGACACATGTAGTACCCAAAGGAAATGCACACAGTCATGTACTGTAGGCCCCCTACATGTTCTGTACACAATACACATACTGTACATGCATGTACCATGCATGTCCGGTACAAACACGTGAGAAAGGTCCTTCTAGGATCAAAATTAATTAACATGTATACTTCAAATGTTTTTTGAGATTTCCAATATGGCCATAAAGGTCAGCAAGCAGTTTGCAACATTTTTTTCAATTAGGTTATTACAAATTGTAATTCGATCAATATGCATGACTGCATAGGCCAACTCCGACCAGTCAGAGAGAATTCTCACAAGAATTGTCCTGTGTGCAGCAAAACGATAGTGTACCAGCTCCACTGGCTCCCTCGGCTCCACTGGTCAACCGGAGTCCCGATATTCCATTCAAACCTAGACAACAATGAGTGTTTTAGGACAATTTGTTTTCAGGTTTTCAGGCTCCGATGGCACCTAAATGACTCACACAACTGACTGCTGTCACCCAAGTACATATATGCGTATCAGAGCATGAAACTAGAAGAATGGTCAGGAGCCAGTCATTTCAAAAACAAGACCGTCATGCAGTCTTGCATTCTGGGTTTTTTTTTAACTGGCTGAAAAATATGCGAGTATCAATAAGATTCCAGGTCAATAGTTCTGTTTGATTGTAATCAGATTTTCCTTACAACCTTCAGTGGAGATTGTTTCTTTCTTACTCGAAAACTCAAATTTGGAATGGGTGAGTCACTGAGGACAAACAAGCACCATCAAATCTGAACTGTGGTCTTGTAAAAAAAAAACATTAAATAAAAAGGGTCTCTGACATTTCTAAAATACAAGCCTGGCGGCCTTGCGGATTTTTATTACCAGTATGCGACCAAGATCTGATTCCACGCATTTGATGAAAGAGAAAATCAAACATTGATCAATAAGCCTAAAGACAGGCAATTAAAGCCATAAAGGTCCACTGAAGACCCAAAAAATTGAAAATACTGATTTGGTATTAAATATGCTTATTGCTACAGATCAAATGGCACTTTTATTAAGTGTTTTTTTAATCAAAATTATGCCCGTAGTTACCGAGGCACTGTTCTTTACATCATGGGGTGAACAGATTTGTTTTTTCTCTCCCCAGAGAAGGCCATATACGGTAATTATATGCAAGCATTTGATTATCGGAGTAGTTCACTGACGCCTGCATTGAGTAAACACTTGAGCGCCCCCCCTTCTAAACTTAAATCATTTTTTTTAACGTCATTCCCAAAGTACAAAATTTGAAACAAATTATGCATGAATGTGTTTTACTGCCTTACTGTGTTTTACTGAGTAATCAACTATGTCTTACACTACTGAACGGTGCGTAGACTGTGACGTTTTTTTCTTTTCATTTTTCTACTTTCTCAGATTAGCATTTGAGCTGAAACCTTTGCAGGATTTCTTTTTTGGAATGTTTAATGGTTTAACACACAAACTGTGGCCATCTTTTGACCTACATGTAGTTAGCAATGTTGTATAGGTCCTTTAAGCCGCCAGATCGAGATTATCACTAATCAGGTGAGGCAAGTAAACAGGGCTGACTTTTCACATTTAACAGTCGTCGACGCCGTAACCGTCATTTTCCGAGTTGTGAGCTCTGTCAGATTGTCAGGTACAGTACTAGTAGATAGTAAGGCTGTTGTCGTGAGAAAAAATTCTTGTCGACATGTCGCGAGAATTTTATGCCGACTGTCGACATTGTCGCGACAGAGACTCGATTTAGTCAAAAATCTGTAGTCACAATGTAGGATTTTTTTTAGGTGATAAACGAATGGGGCATGTCAAACCGCCACAGTTGTGAACTTGTGAAATTAGTTTTCATGGATTATCTTAATTTCAATACAATTTCATATTTTAATGGCTTTCGTATTTAAGATTATACACAACAAAATAATTTTTGTGCCGATATTGGGTGTTACAGTCGTAATTTCCTAAAAAATCATAAAAAGCGATTGCTCATTGTTTATTCATGACGTCATCGATCGGCGATGCGTGCGTTCTCACTGCAAGAAATAATGAATATTTATGAATTCGCTGCACAGCGGCTGCAGTGGTTTTCCTATTGGCTATGTACATTGTACTTGTACATGTACACATGTACATGGAAGTTGGAGAACCAGATAGTTTCGATGAAAAGAAAAGACGTCACCGTCCGCACCTACCTAAAGGTAGCCGCGTATTGGGCACCCAAAAACCAGCCGCGTATTGGGCCCAAAAACGGAGGAGGCCGCGTATTCAGCCATACATTCAGACAAACCTAGAACGTATGCGGCAAAGGAGACCTTTTCCGATGTACATAATGTACTTCCGGTCCGTTTTTCAACGAAATAAAATCCGCGGCCGCCGGGATTTTGGGCCCAAACATTCAGCTACTTTCAGCTGGGTACCGACCGCGACGCACGTGCGATCTCATTTCTCGATCCTTCCCTCGGACGTCCACGATCTTTCCCGATCTCTCTGTATTGCACTGGTATCCCGTACGCACGTGTATTAAATGCATGCGATGCAGCAACGTATACCAGCTACTGTACTGCTGACGACCGGCCATACAAACGTGCGCTATACAGTGGTGACAGTATTTACACTGTACATGTGTACATCGTAATGGCAAAATGCGTTCGGTGAACGATTTTCTTTGGTCGCGTCGCGATCCATTCCAACTTCCAACATATTTAGTAACTATTATTTTGCGGCGTGGATAAGCAAAAATGAAATGCTCAGCGCACAATTTTTAGGATTTTGTGTTCCCATTTTATTCCCTTCTTTTCAGAGATTGGCCATTATGACTAGAGGCAGGCTAATGTATTTTATTGTTTTTGTCGCGACAACCGAAAAACCTTGTCGACATGTCGGAATATTTTCTTTGTCGCGACAATGTCGACAAAAGCCTTGTCGACAACAGCCTTAGTAGATAGACCCTGCTACATGTACGATGTAGTCAGAATGGTGTGCTACTGCTACATGTGCATAGCTTGGTTGGCAGTCCTAGTTAGTTGAATTGTTCACCGATTTGAATCAGCCTTCACAGCGCTCACATGAACATGCAAAGAACCACTTCACTCATGTTTCCAAAATCCCAGCAGAGGACAGTGCTATTTAGAGACATGGCGGTGGCGCTGTGCATTGTCTGCCATTTACCCAACGGGTTTCAATGAGAGGGGGAAAAAAATCACCCCTCCCATAAAAAAAGGGGGCGAAAATCATTGTGTGCTTACTAATGCACATATCAAGCCCCAACAGGACTAACAATGGGTAAAAAATGGTTCCAAGGCCAACTAATTCCAAAGAGTAAACAAGCCTTCAGGATCCCAGACAAGCCTGGGGACTTATGTACGACTTAAGCCCCTTGGAAGAAGGGCTGTCTGACTGGGCATGTGCACAAAGTTTGTTGGGGGAGGGGCGAGACATGGGAGACAAAAGGAAGGCGGGTTGTCCCCTGGAATTCTGTGAAGTCTGAGGTGGCAACCAATGGCTTGCTCAGCGGATGACACTTGATTGTGGATGCGCTGTGGTCATGTTCCATGGATCAGGGATTGGATAGGGAACGCATCTAAAGCACTGTTAAGGCCTCCACACACGAGAGCTATCTGCTGAGCAAAACTTTTCTCGAGGTCGTTAGCTCAGCAAGTAGCTCTCGTGTGCGCTGAACTTTTAGTGAAATTTATGCCTCAAGAGGCAGTGAGACCAATATCTATCCCGTTTGTTTGTTTTCGCCTCTCGTTGATGAAAACTCATCGTGTGCGGCGACTTGAGCTACGAGCTGAGCAAAAAAAAAAAGCAACTGGCCAATGAAAGCGCACGCCCTATTCACGTGGTTGCCAAAATCAAACAGGATAGATATTGGTCTCACTGCCTCTTGAGGCAGAAATCTCACCAAACGTTCAGCGCACATGGTGAGCTAAGTGCTGAGCTAACGGCCACGAGAGACTATTTGCTCAGCAGATACATGTAGCTATCTTGTGTGGCGGCCTTAACATACAGTATGTGTTAGTCCATGTGATAAAAGGGTGGAAAAAACCTAAATCTACAATAGGCCACCCATTGTTATGTAGACAATGTGGTAAAAGGGTGGAAAAAGACCTAAATCTATAACAGGCCACCCATTGTTATGAAGACAATGTGGTAAAAGGGTGGAAAAAGACCTAAATCTACAACAGGCCACCCATTGTTATGAAGACAATAGCATTGCCTTGCACAGTTGCCAAACAAATTGACTGACAGTCTTCCCCAACATCATGATTCGGTGAAGAGTACACGTCGGTGGTCAGTATGCAACTGTGTACAAAACATGCACTACTCCTACATGTAGCGCCACACGTAAACATCACAAAATCATGATTTAGGGGGAAACTGTAAGTACATGTACATGTAGGCCCCCTACAATTCTTTCAGCAAGTGGTTGTGTCAGACAATGGCTATTGTCAATAAGAGGTGGTCTATTTTGGATTTAGGGTTTTTTTTCACCCTTTATTAGGGCCATTTCCATTACACCAAATAAACGCGACTATTTAGATCGCGATTTGAATTGCGACACAAACTCCACTTTTAGTGTGTGTGTGGACACAATAAGCGCGATTATTAGTGGGATTTGAATTGCAATTCGGACTGCATTAAGACTAAGAGTGAGACATTTTCAAATAATCGCATTTATTTGCGACACGATGTGTGTGGAAACAGTGTTTGTTTACCTGTTTATCTTTCAGGAATGCCGCATGCGCAGTGCGACGACACAGCTAACTGCAATCGGCTCGCGATTATTTGCAATGCAATTTTTTGGCCCGTGTGGACACGGCAAAAAAATGTTTTGGAATGCGATTCGCTGATTCAAATCACGATTATTTTCGCAATGGGAACGGCCCTAATGGTGCAGACATTTTACTAATTACTAAAACTATGCACTTAAAAGCCCCTACACAACATTCATAGAGGTCAAAGAATAGCATCCATACGTTGTCTGATCCAACATATGCATGAAATAGCACACCTGTGAAAATTTCAGCTCAATCCGCCAACCGAGTCTCGAGAAAATTGTGAAAACCGCTTCATTTGTTTCGTGAAAACGCGGCATTCAACGCCGTACTGTTCCGAAAAATAGTTCAGATCTCGGTGACAGGTAAACTATTTCTTTTACTCATTTCTCCCAAAATACAACATTTTAGGCAGAAATATTTCAGTGACAGGTTTCTACTATAACCATCTTCAAACTGTATAAGTTTCATGTAAATCTGTGAACATTTCTGTTTTTCGATCTTACCAATGTTGTGTAGGGGCTTCAAGCTACTGACTGAGAAACAGAAGCGATCACGACTGATGATCAGAACTCACGATTTGCTTGTTTGTCTTGTGTCCTCCATCGTCAAGGGAATCTCCGACTTGAAGCTGCTCAGGCTCCTCAGAGGCGACAGCTTCTCCGGATACCTGACGGAAAAGTGCACAACAACAGAATCAAAACTCACTCCCGTTGGGTTAAAGGTTGGCGGGGTGGGTTGTTGGTAAATCACGGAGGTCCTATGTGCTACCTCCGGCCAGCTCCGGGACCTCTGGCTTATTACCAGTGGCCTGTGCAGGTGCACACTGTGTGAACGCGAAAAGTCTCCTTAATTACCCTAACCCCCTACCAATTTTTTGTAAGATATAACCTGAATCCTGCAAAATCCTGCTATCCTACCTTATTCAAAGCTCTATGTGAACTGAATCCTGCTAAATCCTGCAGTAATGGCAACTGTGGACCATTGCCTAAATGGAGTTTTAGTCCACATTCTAAACAAAGACTTTTTTCAGCTTAGAACAATGGGCCCTTTTTTGAACGGATAATATCTTGACAAAAGCCACAACGACGTCCAAATTGTTACCAGCACCCTGCATTTTCCTACAGACAAAATCGCCTTATGCCCCTCAATCCTGCACATTCCTACAGTGTGTCAACCCTCATGTGCCCTCAATCCTGCAAAATCCTCCTCCAGCCCTTTGAAACTAGTAGCCAGTATCCTGCATTTTCAAACAGTGACATAAACCTTAATGCCCTGAATCCTGCACAATCCTGCAATGTGTCAACTCTCATGTGCCCTGAATCCTGCAGAATCCGGCAAAAGGCAAATAGGATTCTGCAGGATTTCGGAAGGTTAGGGTTGCAGAAGCAAGACGGAACATTTGACATTTCGGCAAGGATGCTCCGGCGGCCAATCCTCCGGAGAAAGCGACAGAGAGGGGAGGCATTTAAAAGCTATCAAACTTGGTTAAATTCAAATAGAAAGCATTCAGGGGAAAGTAACTATCAATGACAACGAATATAATATGAAATGCTATTCTGAAAGACTTCATTCTGTACCCCCCATGAAATAAAAAAGATGCATGTAGGAATTTAATATCCTTCCATGTATAATAATTATAACGATGAGAAAGTTATGATTTCTACACATGTATATCTTACGATGGACGGTCCCCAGTGATTAAGGTCAGCATACAACTGCGGATCCAGGTCAACTCGTACCTTGGTCAACTCGTACCGTCAGTTAAGTCAACTCGTACCGTTAGTTTAGTCAACTCGCACCATCAGTTAAGTCAACTTGTACCTTCGACAGTTTTAATGTGTGGAGATTTTTGCGTGAATAATGTTCAGATAATCTTCATCGCTGCGTAATTAATAGATAATTCTGAGTTTTGGAAGTTCCGATCTTGGAGGTACATGTAGTTCCGATCAGGCTTGAGTAGCGTAGATTAGTAGATTTTGATCGTTAATATTTAGTGTGGGAACTAGTGGCACTTGTAATGTTGTCATAATTATAATGTTTTGTGAAACTTAAAACGGAGGTACGAGTCGACTTAATGAGCTGACCAAGGTACGAGTTGACCTGTTACCCCAACTGTAGCCCTTTTTCTCCTTTTTCAACATTCTTTTATTTTGATCGTCGTACCATGCAGGGCTAAATTAAATGCCTGTTTGTGTGTACTCAGGCCATCTCGGACCAAATTGACACGTTCCACTCACTCAGGAAAAGGGCAGCAAATCCACATCGTCCCTCCAACATGATACTACTCAATAGCCCGCTTTATAATTATATAGGTGGTGAGGGTTAGTGAATATCTTTGCCCATTTATTCGGTGTGTAAAGCTGTAGTGCAAGAGTTGAATTTTATGGGGCAGTACAAAACAAACTCTCCTAATATTCATTCAAAACAAACAATAGAAACAGAAACACGAATACAACCAAACAATCTGATGACACAGCTGAAATGAAATGAAATTCAACTGTCAAAATTGCATTAATGTAGAAGATAATGTGAACGAAGTGCCCTATTCCCAAAACAAACGTGCTACATTGGCCTGCGTCACGTCTCAAAACCGGCATGTATGGCCGTTCGATCTGGCATGTGTCCTCGCGCTTGCGCAGTTGCAGTGCTGTAACTATAGAAAATGGAAGTTGCGTTACGGCTGCCGTAACAATAGCCACTGCGTATAATTTTAGGTCGCACCCAACTGACAGTGTTCTTAATCATCCTCAGCGGGGTAGAACCACAGCCCCGACGAACTGTCACTCCGTTCACGTCTAGTCCGAGTAACTTGGACCAGACAAGTCACCCTTTTTTTATCGAATTTTGAAATTTTGAGATTCGGGTGACTGTAGTGTAGGCAGTCACCCGAATCTCAAAATTTCAAAATTCGATAAAAAAA
Source organism: Luidia sarsii (assembly GCA_949987565.1). Lineage (NCBI taxonomy): Eukaryota > Metazoa > Echinodermata > Asteroidea > Paxillosida > Luidiidae > Luidia > Luidia sarsii. The sequence continues at coordinate 3,421,006 of OX465108.1, read as the reverse complement.
GGATGACTTGTCGGGTCCAAGTTACTCGCAGTCACCCCAATCTCAAAATTTCAAAATTCGATAAAAAAAGGGTGACCTGTCGGGTCTAAGTTACTCGCAGTCACCACAATCTCAAAATTTCAAAATTCGATAAAAAAAGGTTGACTTGTCGGGTCCAAGTTACTCGCAGTCACCCCAATCTCAAAATTTCAAAATTCGATAAAAAAGGGGGACTCGTCGGGTCCAAGTTACTCGCAGTCACCCCAATCTCAAAATTTCAAAATTCGATTAAAAAAAGGGGGGACTTGTCGGGTCCAAGTTACTCGGACTAGTTCACGTCGTCTGTACCTTACACTCGTTACAACTCGCGGCCAACACTTCGCGCGTCCGGCAGGTGGAAGACCTAAGCCGGGGCGCGCATTATTATCTCCTGTTCCGGTATCTCCTCAGTCAGAGCCAGCTTGGAAACCACTCGGACGTGCTGGAGGCCATCTTGCGCCGGGATTTATTAATGAGATCTCACTTAGATATGTTCATTAATGATTATGGGCATGATAATTCGCAGCAAATATCTTACCTGTCCGCGGCCATTTTGTCCCCCCCGTGTTAACTGTAATGCGAACGACGTGAAAAATGTTGCGTGCGACCACCTGTAATCTTTGTTTGGGTCTGGACCATTTTTTGTACAGAGGGGTATTAGTCTAAGTTTCTAGACCGCAATGTAAACGCTATTCTAATATTCCATAATACTTTCAAAAAAATATATAAATTTACCAACCAATTTATTGTAAACAAAGGATTAATTACCTCATATTTATTTTAATCGAAATTTATTGTCAGCTTTATTGACTTTAGAAAATATTAATCCCCTCTTGCTTGAAATGAACTTGTCCATGTCAAAAGAGGGCGCTATTCAGATTTACCTGCTGAAAAACCTGGGTACCGTGCATGGCGGTAACATTATGTTGGTGCGACCCTCTGCCGAGTATGAAAAGCATCTGTATCCGTACCACTCCGTATCCGGCTGTACCACTCCGTATCAGTATGAGTGACACTCCTGTATGTGTCTGCTTTTGTTGGCGACCCTGTGGTAGCAAAGTGGTAAACGGCAGAACTTAGTCGGCTTGGCGTATTTTGGAAAAACGATAAAACAAAAATCATTGCGACTATGTAGACATTTTCTTTATCTTTTATTTTTCGAGCATTATGCACAATTAAGGCACGTTCTCGTTTTTGAAAGGGTGGGGGACGTTTTAAGTCGTGAACCCAAAACACGACGGGTGGCGCTCTCACCTCAGCTTCGTTTATATATGGGCTAGAATCGAGTGGTCTTTTAGCCATGGTTATCGATTTGAAGAAATTAATGATCTAGCACGAACATAGATCTGCGCATGCGTGACTGACCCTAACCCTATACATTGAATGTAAGTGTGTACCCCACTCAGTTTATTATTATTATTATTATTATTATTTTATTCATGCCATTCAATTTACAACACATACAAGATGGGCAAGGGAGAGACAAAAGCAAAAACAATTGCTGTGGCCAGAGACCTGTCACTCCGCATCGAGCTGTGAATATAAACTATGAAGTAAATTAATATTTTATAAATAAAATAAATAAAAAAGTATAAATTAATATAAAAATAATTATTTGAACAAAACATTGCTTAATTGAAATAGGTCACAGTGAATAGTTGGATAAATTAAGAGGAGATAATAATAGTTCCTAAGAGTAGCAAGAAAAGTTTCGCGGTCAAAAGTAGATTGAATTCAGTATTCATGAATATTAACACTGAGTCGTCGTAGCAGCCCATATGATTGGATGGTTCTGAATAGAGCGAATGTACCTGTCTTCACAGAATTCTGATTGGATACTCATCGTCAACGTTCAACGTACAGAGCAGACGGTACAAACCAAAGAACACTACTACAGTACCTGGACGAGCGAGGGTTGCTGCACAAAACAACACAATTTCTTCTCGGCTGAGACGAGCGCCGACTCATCTTGCTCCACAACTACATCAATAATAATCATTCTCTATTATTATTCTCAGCTTGGATCTAGAGCGCCGACTCTTCTGTGTTGGTCCACAACACAGCAGCCAAAATATTCTCGCTCCACAAAACACGGGTGGTACGGTCAGTGACGTCAATACCCGATGCATATTCATATATCGGCAGAGAGTTGCTCGATTGGTGCGCTACTTTTAGGAAGAGCATTACCCGTACCGTACCATGCAGGTGCATTCCCAACTGTCTGAATAATTTTATTGTGGCCTAAGTAGCATCCAAAGCGATTCTATGCAATGTGATGATTATTGGTAATCAAGCGAGGTTAGATGAGCAGTGAAAGTAATTCTTTTGAAAGTCCTAGATTTTCTCGGCCGCGAGCTATCATAATTATTTTGTTTAGTTTGTGACAACATGCGGTGCTGCTGCAAGCTCTTCTGATGGGTGCAGCACACAAAATCCATCCAAGATGGCTCCGCCGAGCTGATCATCATAAAGTGTGTAGCCACAACTTTTTTTTAATAAGGTGTCTTTCGAGGCTAATTAACTGATCCATTGTAGAACAAGTGAAGCTTGAGACAACCTGGGGGTTCACTCTTCAATTTGGTATGTAATTTTGAGCATATCTGGCTTTAAATGTGGCCCTATTTGGCTGTGGAAGTGGAAGGGGCCGGTCCACCCCAAAATCCTTGCAGAAATTCGGCTTGGACGGCTACACATTTTGTGGGTGGATTTCTGGGGGTAATTAGCAAAAAATCTATTCAGCTAAGAGCACTTAAATTAAAAAGAATCTGAGAGATGAAGGTCCAAACTACAATTTTAAGTATAGCTACAAGAACTGAGAGACTTTTGGGCATAGGATAATTGGCTTTGAAAGTGAGTGTTTTTGTACAGTGTTCAATGGGAGCTCTATTTAGTGTTCTGCACCCTGATGTCGGATGACATTTTGGTGAATAGCGCCCTCTGTTGTCAATAACAAGCACCTCGGCTAGCTCGACGTACCGTACCGCGGCGGTGATCGTACCCCGCGCGCGGATAGATCAAACAAACTCGAAAGCCGACCCCCCCAAACAGCGATGCCGTAACAAGTGCGTGTAGCCGGCCGGGTCCAACAATTCATTATTTGAAAGCCGGTACGGGGAGAGAAAAGGATCGGGAGAGTGATCAAGAGGGAAGAGAGCGCAGCGGGGGAGAGAAGAAAAAAAAAATGAAAGGGAGCGAGACCACAACCACAACAAAACGGGAGGCGTCGCATGGTTGTTGCTGATGGAAGTACACACAACACTGGAAGTTTTGCCAGGCGAAGGAAGGAGGCGTGATTTACCCCGCACACGGACGGGACTCAAATTCGAGAATCTCCCGCTGAATTAAAAACACTGACAACAAACCACGAAGAAAACGCTCCCGTAAAACTTCCCAAGCAAAGTGGATAGATTGATAAATAATGGTGATCGCGATCGCCGAAGTCTTCATCGGGCCGGGTCGGTGCGTCCTGGAATAACCCACTCGGATCCCCCCCCTCTCTCTCTCGTCTGAGGCGAAAGACAACATAATCTTAAAATTAATGAGCGGAATTATGGAGTGTTTTGGACGCAGCGCCAAGAAGGATTTATACTGCTCGGTGCGACTGCTCGACGAATCTGAACTCAAACTCAGCGTCCAGGTAATGTTTACATTACTCATTAAGCTCTTTGTATTTCCCGTCGGTGCATCGTTTGTTTAAGCCGACAGACGATCAGGGCATCTGAGATTTGTGCGTTTCTGGCAGTATTATTATTACTAGTACATGAGTACAGTACTTAGTACTGTAGTAGTACTACTACTACTAAAGTACTAGACTACTAGTGGCTAGTGCTGTACTAGTGAATCAGATGTCACCATGGAATGTCGATCTTATCATCTTTATCTTCGCACTGTCGATGTGTACTTCTGATCATTACTACTACTACTAGTACTACTAGTATACTACTACTAGTAAGTAGTAGGCCTACAGTACTAGTAGTACTAGTAGTACTACCATGGAGGACTATTGTACTAATCTGATACTAAACAATTAGTGGGCCTGACGTTTAGATCCTAGAAGGTCCTGCTAGGATCGAAATGTCAGGCCCACTAAAATTTTGAGATTTGCATTATGGTAATTTTAGTCAGTCAGCAGTTTGCAACATTTTTGTATATCACTACTATAATTTTTTATATAATTATTATGTAGTAAGAATATATTTTTTGCAATGCGGTGTGGACTGCGGTGGTAAAGAATTTTAAAAGTTGGGGTGCAGTTTGTTTTTGTGTAAGGCCTGGTACAGTGGTAGTGCTAGTGGTTTCCAGGAAATGAAATGGGAATTGTAAACAGACTTATCATCATCAAACATTTACCTGGAAGTAAAGGACGGTTGTCAAAACAAAAACAAAAAAATATCCAGTAGGCCCTAACCCACCTTTATTAGAAGATCTAGTTTCACAGTTATTAACACCCAAAATGCCATACTGCCTGATTTTCACAGATTCTAACGAAATAAATTCTTGACATGACAGACTGCATCTCATATTTATGATCAATGTGGATTGGACAAATTCCTTAGATTTTACCATTATCACATTTTTTTCAATGCAATGCCTTGTGTGGCTATAAAAAAACACATTTACTGAGCTACTGCTAGTGCTTTGTGCTAATGTACTGTGTTACTGCTGCCAAGTGCCAGTCCTAGTCAGCAGAATATGAATTCAAATAATATCACCACACCCCACCTTTTGGATATATGCCTAGGCAATAACATTGAAGACATTCATGTGCTGTCAAGTTGTCATCCCCGCCCGCATCGTTTTTGGCCGCCGCATCAAAAAAGTGCCCTTTTTCAGAAAGTTAGGATGAGAAACTAATATAGCCTAGTATTAGAGTGGACCCTAATCCATTTCTTTCTACTTGACCTTATTAATATTATAGAAACTGGATGAAGCAAAATATTGTGGAAAAACTGTGGAATCCAAATCACTCTGCCTGTAATTAGGCCATACTGGTAATTGACTTCACTGGACTCTTCCACATTTAGTACATGTATGCTGACCATGGTATGGCACCACACTCCACCCTAGCTGATGCATTTTTTTTGGCTGCTGAATATCTTTAGGGGATTCACCAGGCAGGCTGTTTGAACTCCTTCCTCATAAAAAAGAAGAAGTCATATATACGTACAGTACCTCCATGTTCTCTGACTCCACTTGACCTGACCCCAAATAACTCAACTCAATCTCTTTGCCCGCACTACTGCAGGTGAACGATAAGATAGCATACACTATGCATGCAGTACAGCTTGTATTACAGATACACAATAAGGATAGTAGGCTATTAAAGATGACATACCAGTACTTTGCAATTTGCACACATTTTCTGCAGTGTACCCAGTACCCACTTGTTCTATCCATAAATGTTGTCCCAAACATCAGATGGCCTGATTTTATATCATTCCTAGCGCGGGAGCAGGACCATTTCTACTTTGAGCTACAAAACAAGTGCAATGGAAATATCCTGTTTTTGAGACATAATCGAAGCATCATGGCCAAATACATTTTTTTTTAAATCTGCATTTTTGTCAGAATTATTAGGTCAGTAAGTGGTAAAGCAGACATGTTTTGTATGACTCAAAGAAAGCCTCTTTGAAATTGATTTGTTAAAAAATATACACTTACACAAGGTCTTTGCAATAGATAGAATAAATATCTGATTAATTATTCACAAAGCTGCAGAAATGTGTGGGGTACAGTATGTTTCTGTGTCTCAGTGTGTGTAAACCCTTGTTGCTGGTTATTAAGATTCAAGGTACCTCTTTTCAGTGTCCTTCTGCCGAACATAAACTTTTCCATCACCATTGGTGTAATTATCCCCCCCCCCTTCACCAAACCACAATGTACACCCAGATTAAACAGCGCAGGCATGTTTTGGAACTGTGTTTCTACCTCCATGGTTTAAGCAAACCGCAAAAGTCACTAAAAAGAAGAGTGTAGCCTACAGCATTTACCCTGTGGTCAAGTTTTTCTCCCACCCGACCCCTTCTCCCCCCCCCAAAAAAACACCGTATATTCAGGTCTACTTGATTACCCAAAAAATTGCTGATTGAAGACGTAAGCATGATTTATGAATTCTTCACTAAGAATAGATAAAAGCCCTGTGGCATGTATTAATGTACATGGTGTACACATTTATTTCTAGGTCAATTTGTTCTGCTGTAGATAAAATTCCACGGGCCTCATTTTGGGGATACACAATTGTCTGGTACTGTAGTTACCAGTATATAAATTTATCATTAATCCCATGTGTAAAGAAACGCTCAACCATTCCAGCCCCCCCCCCCCCCCCCCGTGACATCACCCCCTCTGGTGCTGTTTAACTTTGAACCATTTTTCCTTTTTGAATTGAGAGAGTGTGATGATCGATTGAAATGAAATGGATTTGAAAAGAAGCTTTGAAATGTGTAGATTGCGGAATCTTCCGGAACATCAGTCCCGGCCCCCCTGTAGTGACGGCGCCAAGGGGAGATTGGTACTATTGATGATGCATTTTGTGCGTGTCATCATGTCAGGTGCCAGTTTGTTGCACTTGTTTTCCGACAAAGCAGTGTGAAGCAGTGAAGAGAGCTCTAGACATACATGTACATGAGTGTACGTAAACTGCGACAGAAAACACACACACACACAGACAGGGAGAGACAGACACAAAGGAGACAGACAGAGGTACAGAGACACAGAAATACAGAAAGGGAGACAGAGACAGTTAGAGATAGAGAGAGACAGGCAAGGACAGACACAGAGAGACAGATAGACAGACAGGCAGAGAGACAGATGGAGATAGTGGAACAGGGAAGGACTGACATGTAGTGTGACAAATAGAGAGACTAAGAGAAAGAGAGCAAGATACATGCACGAAGAGAAATACAGACAGAGAAGGACAGACAGATCGAGATTGACATACGAGGACACAAATAGAGAGGCAGAGATAAATAGAGAGAGGTAGATAAAGGCCAGAGACAGAAAGAGAGACATGGAGACACAAACTATAAAGAAGTAGAGGGAAAGAGACGATGAGAGAGAGAGAGAGAGAGAGAGAGAGAGAGAGAGAGAGAGAGAGAGAGAGAGGGGGAGAGAGAGAGACAGCCTGTTAGTCAGCAAGGGTAACAGAGAAAAGAACAAAGACATACAGAGACAGAGGAACAGAGACATATGGACAGTCAGTGACAGTTCTAAAGAGAGAAAGGCAGAGAAAGAGAGACAGAGACATAAATTATGATAAATTGAGTCCGAGCCACAGCGAGATACAGGATACAGGAACAAAAAAGTTCCGCATGAGTTTTTGTACTGTCCCTGAAGGAAGTAGACCATGAAATTTATTTAGAACTTTGTGGCCTGCCCCCTCCCCCCCCCCTCCACACACACACACGCACACATACTATACAGTCTGACTTTTTCCTCAGTATTTACGGCCCCATGGGGGATCAGAGCATGTTCTTTATGTTGCAGATTTGTAAAATGTGAATTGTAATTGGCCCACGTCACCCACGATGCTGCTGAATTGTTACCGGTATGGTGTAGGCCTACTCACAGTATAGCACCAAGCTTTCTCATCTGTCGGGGAAAAAGGATGCAAGCATCGGTCAGTTGATGAATCTGAATTTCCGTGGGGTAGGCACGGTACCACGGTTCCACCTTTTTTGCATCCATTTGGGAACCTCAGAAAGTGCACCCTCCCTTTACACATTCCCCGGGGATCGATTGCCAGTGTGAAACGGCCGTGCATATTTCTAGGAAATAGTGTCCTCGGAAGTTCCCAAATGGGTCCAGTGTGAATGGTTGCGTGGGCCCGTGGGGTGTTGGTGGGGTAACAAATCCCTGGGACCCCCCCCCCCCCCCGGAGATTTATTCCCCGGGGATTTGCTCTGTAGTGTGAAAAAGGGCTGAAAGCCCCTACACGACATTGGTCGAGGTCAAAGAATAGCATCCGTACGTTATCTGATCCAACATATGCATGAAATAGCACAGGTTGGGAAAATTTCAGCTCAATCCGCCTACCAAGTCTCGAGAAAATCGTGAAAACAGCTTCATTTGTTTCGCGAAAATGCAGTATATCCAACGCTGTACTGTTCCAAAAAATAGTTTAGATCTCAGTGAGACATAAACTATTTCTTTTACTCATTTCTCCCAAAATACAACATTTTAGGCAGAAATGTTTCAGTGCGAGATTTCTTCTATAACCATCTTCAAACTGTATTTATAGTTTCATATAAATCTGTGAACATTTCTGTTTTTCGATCTTTCCAATGTTGTGTAGGGGTTTCAAAAGTGAGCTCCACCCAACAGAATTTAAGCCACTCTGAGTCTGAACACGAACAGCCATGAAGAGTTGTGACCTCCTTCCATGACCTCGTTGTCCCTGCAATCAGCCTCAATATCAGGGCCCAATTTCCTAGGCCTGATGGCTATTGGTGGGACAGGGAGGACCACTGATTGGGCCCCAAGGGAACAGGGCCAGACTGTTGAGACTGTAGAGGCTTCAGGCCTGGACTTTGCTCAAGTGCTCTGTTTGTTTTAGCCAAGAATGTTGTGGCTTTTTTCCTTAATTGGCTGAACCACCCCCTGGTCATACCCCAATTGGCTCCAAGAAAGCTACTCCACAGAGTTCTAGGAGACACATTTACCAGTGCCCTTTCCACTGTCCGATTATTTGGATCGTGATTTGAAAATCAGAAACAGAAGTTTTGTTTGACCATGGTTTGACAATATCCGTCCACACAGGACAGATTCAAAGACGGTAAAACCATGGGAAAACAGACGATGTATCCAGTACATGATGTACGTGTATGTACCACTTAGGTGGACAGCGTGCAGACAGCGGCCCTGTCTAACTTTTTGCTGTGCAGATTAAAGTCAATATTTAGTGACATGTGATACTTGATGAATAAATAACACTTTCAGTTTGGGCAGTGATGCAGATGTATGCCCACACTGAAGCTCTCTCTCTGCCTTTGAGAGAAAGGTCCTGATTGGTTGTGGTATCGTAATGTACATTGTACAGTTATGTGCAGTTTGCAATGATGCTGCCTACTAATCTGTTTGGAGTTTGTGTGGTTCTGCAAAGAACTGAACTGAACTGGTCTCTAGATCAATATAGGAAGGTTTGCGGTGAACACCATGTATCAGGTCTCTTAAAGGAAGAGGTATGGTTCTGAAAAGAACCTGAGTTTGGTCTCTAGATGCTGTAACTACCGGTACATGTGTAGTGTATGTACCTTTGGATAAATTGAGCCAGAGTCTGATCAAGTCAAAGCCCAAGCTCTTTGCGTGGTACATGTACGTACATGTACATGTTGCTAAAAGAGTCATACCTGTAAGCATGGACGTGTACGCCATAGATAATGCAGGGCCATAGTCTGAGACTCTCAAACTCATATTCAATGATTTCACACTTGACTTTGGGATGTTTATTGACTATAAAATAGGCAGTGTGGGCTTTGGACTTCATTCAGCTAAGGACTGGGATCTGGGTTGAAAGGGCTGAGGGGGTGCGGTTGAGGCTGGGGTTGGGTTGGGAGCCTGTGAACTTAATAGGTTATGTCAGGCCCTTAGACCCTTGAGTGGGTGTGAGTGTAGCAAAGGGGAACCACCTGTACCAACTCGGCTCCATTACACCTGTTTACATAGGAGGCCACAGGGCTGAGGTGCTGGCACTCCCTCTGTGAAAACGACAGCCCTGCTCTGAGGCCTCCTGTGGTATCCAGCTGGCAAAGTTAAGGCAGAGCCATTCTCATTCCACAGGGGTGAGGTAGGGGTCAAGATATCGCAGGCCATGCTGTGCTTTGACTTGTTCAACCATGCATGTAGGTTCAGACCATGGAGGTTCAACCCATGGTTCACCCATAAAGCTCCATGATTCAACGGATTGTACAGTTTGCAATTGCATGGCCTAATTTTGCAGAGGCGCTTAAGCGTGGAAATTCTCCCCTGAGTCATGCCTGAGCCAATCGGGCCTCTTTTACTCCCAGATAGTAGATATTTCAGAAATGATCAGAAATGATGCGTGTGAGATAAAGTTTGACAAAGATGCCTATTATTTTGTCAATGTTTTGTCAGGGTTGAAAAAATGGGTCACCATGTTTTGGGGCATGCCATTACATAAATATGTTCAAGTACAGTATGTTCACTTACATGTAGCTTTACCTGATGTACACATGTATGTATGTATGTACTTCATGGTGTTCATGTATTCATGGAGGAAGGAAAATAGATTTTCCTCCATGATGTATTGTAGAGGCATCTCCAACAGAAGGCAACACATTTTGGGGCCTGTTGTCCTCTGTTGGGTTCAGCAGTGTACAGTACTAAAAAAACTGTGTTGAAGATTGTTGGAGTCAGCATGGTTGTCTGGCCTGGCAGCCACACGATGAAGATAGTCAAAAAAATCTCTAGAAAAGCCCAGAAACAAAGGGCCTAAAGGGAAAGACCCCCAAAGAAAAGGCCCAAGAGAAAAGGCTCAAGAGAAGAAGCACAAAAGAAAAGTCCCAAAAGAAAAGGCCTAACAATTGTCTGTTACTTGAGTGTTGGTCTTGGTTGGGATCAACACTGTACAATACTTTGGATTTTGTTGGGCCTGGCATTGTGTGCAAAGTTACTGCAATATTACCATCATTGCAGGACCCTGCTGAACCCAACACAATCCACGGTTGGATACTGTTGGGATCAGCAGAATAGAATTCGGCTAACAGTGAGAGGGATATATTGGGGTTAAGCTATCATGGTTGTTGGCCCTACGATACTGCACACATATGGTACATGTGAAAGTCAGGAATACTTGTCAAATATCCTCTCCCCTTGATGCATGTATAAAGGGACTTGATTTACCAATGTGGGGTCAAGGAGGTGAAACAAGCTGCCAATATCTGCGGTAATCACATATTTCGATTCCGTGTCACTGGCCGTTAAAGAAAGAAAGAAGGAAGAAAAAAAGACATACATGTGTTGTTACCCTGCAAACCAACCACAGGTAACCAGTTTTCATTGGCATTTTTATTCAAGTTCAACAGGGTTATGTACATGTAGGTCCAAATGATTTTTTTTCCGGAGGGGGGGGGGGGAATTCTGTGACTTGGTTCCACATGGGCGGTGAGTTATTATCATTTCTTATGGAACAGACAAGTATTATAGTTCAGCTGTATACATATAGCCTTCAGAAGTTCAGAGATGAAAACATTATTATGAGAGAAGTAGAACTGGGATAGTGAGCAGTCTAGATATATATCAGTCCCCGAAAAAGGTTGGACTTGGGGGAACGATTTCATAGGATGCCGTATTCTTGTTACTCGGCACAATCAAGTCTACTAAATAATAAACCAGATATATAGGCATTGACTTGGAGCATTCATCATCCATCCATGGGATAACTGTGTTGGGGTGAGACTCAGAGAGTAGTCAGATGGCTAGCCAATGTCCAGCCATGTACTCTCTGCTCAGCAAAGAGAACCAGTGAAAGTCAAAAGCCAAAAGCAATCAGCTGATCATGTGGACGGTCACGTCGGTCAGGCTGCCGTTTGTCAACCTTTTATTCATTTTTAACCAGTCTTACGTCGATGCATCGTAACTCAATGTACGATGGACTGCCTAAGATCCTTAGAGGTTTAATGAGGGGTCGTACGGTTTCTTGGCATCTATTCATCGTCTTGCAGTGGATCGGATGTTTTGATGAGTTTGGTGACATCAACCGCTGGCTCAAACAGCTTTATGGTAACCATAGAGCCGTGTTCCTTGCTCTAATTAATGGGGCATTGTACACAAACAATGGTGAATCCCCTACGAGGCTCACAGTCACAGGACTTGACCTGGATTAACGTACCAGATTCATGTACCAGTCAACATTTTTTTTGGCCAAATTCTAATTTTTTTTCAAAAGTTCCTAGTCAGTTTTTCCTTTGTTTGCCCAACCAAAAAAATTTCAAAAGAATATTGACCTGTACTATTGCCAGTCACATATGTACTGTACATACTGTACATTGTAGTTAAATGTGACCATTAACTCGAAAGAATGGCCCACTGTTCACTTTCGTCAAAATGGAATTTTCAAAATTGTGACTGAGGCCAGCTCTACTAGGCCTACGTACTGTACATTGTATCTCTCCCCTTTGCAGTTTATTCACCCCTGTCACAACTTAGAGGCCCAATACAATATTGGGAAGATCGGAAAACACTGATGTCCACAGATTTTCTTCTAATTTACACACAGTTTGTACATGGCCATGATAGAATCCTCACGTTGAAATCTTATGGTCTGGGATGCTGTACCTACATGTACTTCCCTAGAAATCTTCACTCAAACATCGACAAATAGTTTATTACTCACAAGTCATAAACTATTTCTTACACTACAGAACGGTGCAAAAACTGTGACGTTTTTTGTTTCCTTTTTCTACTTTCTCAGATCACCATTTGAGCTAAAAACTTCGCAGGGTTGCTTTTTGGTGATGTTTAATGGTTTAACACAAACTGTGGCAATCTGTATTGAGTCTTTAAGTATGTATGTGTAAAGTTCTATGTATGTGGGTCGAGCGTGGTGGTCCAAACTGAGGCAGATGAGACATCATCATGTTTCACCCAAAATATCTCGATGAAAATGGATCCAGACAGTGTCCGTGTAGGAGACCAAATAAATCAGGCATTTCTTGTCTCTTCGGTTGTCACTCATGACTTATGAGCAGGGTGACCTTTTTTATTATAGACAAAACATATTTTCGGAGCACCTGTTTTGTGTGGTTTTTTTTTCTATCATTGGGATGGACGAGGGAATGTTGTTGACATTCTGAAGAAATATCGGTCCACTTCTGAGAAAGATACTAACATGGGGATTGAATAGCACTGTAGGCCTGTGTCACCACCCAGTTCAAGACCTGATTTATGAAGATCACGACAAGGACACACACACAATTATTTCATTTCTTCAGTTCTCCATCAGATGAGATTAGCCAGTCATGTCTACTCTGTGCGGCGTTTGTTATTGCTTCATTTTGTTATCTGGTACATGTACATGTACACGTAGGCTGAATATAGTATAGATTTGTATATATTATAAAATAAAACTTGGACAATAGTTGTGCCCGGATTCGGAGGGCCCGGAGCATAGCAACACCACCAGTGCTCTGACATTGGAGGTCCCGTTGTGAAGTGGTAAAATGATACAGTTTCTTAAAGATCCTTAAAGAAAGATCTTGCTGAACGCGTCTTTCGTTCCTCATAGAGCACTTTTGAACTCCCCCCCCATGTGTCAGGAGACCGACCCAGTTGTTGTACACGTGAACATGCTTTTGGTCTTTTAGGAGGATCGGGATTTGTCGGTTGAAGCAGTAAAAAAGAAGAAGATACATACTGTACATCTTGTTGTTGAAGTGCTCAGTAAGATCACAATTGAAAAAGAAAGAAGTGAAATTGAAAGATTTGCTGAATTTTATTCTTTCAGGTTATGGCTGCATTGTATCAGAGGCCAAGTCCGCAGAGAATTTTTTGTTTGTTTTGAGGACCCTCAAATAAATCATGTCCAGACACGTGGTAGATCATGTCCCAGATCATCTGGCAGTGGCTGGAGTCGGTCCCTTCGATCGCAGATTGTTCATTGGTTTTTTGTATACCGGTACTGCTACTACTACCGCTGGGGAATTGACAACCCCAGTAGGATTGTAACTATGCTGAATTGCTGACGTCATTACTCACAGGGGGTGTGGGGGGGGGGGGAGTGAGTGAGTCAAATGGCTTCTTGTTAATGGGACAATGGGTTGCCGCACTGTGTGGAATCCCCCTTTGCAATGAAAAGACAATTAGTTACCCCCTGAACAGCAGGCTCGCCGTGTCGGGGACAAAACTGCTTTATTTTCACATTGCATGTCCGCTCGCATGAGGAACTGGCCAAACCACAGATGCACAGGTCTACATGTACAATATGTACAATACATTGTGCGGTATTGAACATGTACATAAAATCCTAAAATCAAAGCAACACAGAAGTGAATACTTCAATTCAAAGAATTTCGAATCCGTAAAATCTCTTAAAATTCAGAATTGCACAACCTAAGATGATCCATAGTACACACAATTTACTGTACATGTGTGTACCTACGGTACAAGTATGTGTAGGTTGGGAAACATACGGTCAACCTTGCTGATGTGCATTCATCACATGTTGGCAAAGATAGCACCGGAAACTTGGATGTGAACCACAGACCATCCAATTCAAATGCCACCCTCGCTTCCGCCATCTTGACTATACTCATGCACAGTGCTTCTCCCCTCCCCCTCCCGAACCCCCATTTCCCTGGGCAAACAGGTCTGGATGATTGATAAGTGCCTCTTTCCCTCCCTAATCCTCATCGTGACCCTTTGATGGGTTCACTCGTGTGGGTCCCAAGGAAGAAAACAAATCCAGCCAGTTGGACAGTCTTGGGAGAGCGGAAAAGTGGGGGGGGGGGGGACTAGGAAAGCCTTAAGATGTTAATTTATGACAGTGGTTATTGTAAGAGCGGTTCTGGTTTAAGCCTACATCTGGCAAAAATTCAGACGTGCTTATTCAAACGCGTACGTGCACTAAAAAGTACATGTAGGCCTATACACTCGGGATTCAAGTCACGTCGTAGAGATGATGTAGGTCAGGTTTTATAAAACTGTACATATGTACACTGTAATGTACAGTACTGTACTGTACGTGCGTTACATACGTCTGAATAAATAAGGGCTAGCCCTACTCAGCATGTATAAAACAGTGTGTTCGATCCTCAGTGTTCCTTGCAGTGCATGTGTGCACATAATGACGAACACAGTGGGAACAAAAATGTAGACATGTACATGTAGGTCTATATGCTGTATAGATGTACATGTACATCTAATGTACACGGGTTCACTGTGACCACAGGCTTTCACGATGGCACATGAAATCCTCAATGAATTACACAACAGACAATTGGCCGGACAGATGAAGATCAGTACTTGGTAAATACCAAAATTATTAGGAGACTGTGGTAGTGTGGTTACATTGACATGCACACTGTTCATAGGGTCCCTTTTTAAAGCAATAGCATCATGAAAAGATCATCCTGGGTATTCAAAATGGTACATGTACATGTACATGTAGAACTAATTTGGAAATTGTTTTCATTGGAATGATTTTTGGAAAAGGATCGAGAAATCATAGGCCCTTATACTTGTTGTAAACGGATACATACATGAGTACAATCGCATAGAAAGGTTTTCATGTCTATCTATAGGTTTAATTTCTTTTGAAGTATTGGTAGCCGAGAGGAAGATTTAGAGAAGACTTGAAGACTTGAAGACAAGACTTGTTGGAAATACTAAGTGGAAGGTTTGCGGTGACACCATAATTATACAATGTACCGGTACATGTATCTCTTCTCTTTCCAGAAGTTTGGCACTGAAACATCCAAACATGTTTTCAGAGCCACACAGAGCTCTTCTCAGAGCCTCAATTCTTGAAATACATGTAGGAAAGTTTACCGAGCCACTGGACTTCCATTGGACTTAAAATGGGTTTTAAAGTAACCACTGTGTTGGGTGAGTTTTGTACCCCCCAAAACGGTCCAGTGAAAACACAGCCTATAGCTGATGTACATGTACGTCTCTATCTGGCCTTCTCTAGTGCTGCATTGTGTAGGTCCATGTACTCAGTCCACAGTTTGTTTGGATGTTTGCTCTGCATTACAATAGCCCCCCTGAATCGCAGGCTGCGTTTAGAGCTCTAAGTAGTCGTTGTTGGCACAAACTTGTGTTCTGTAAATCAGTCTGGATTTATCCCCGGATCAATATCTTTTTGTGCGGGCGATGGCGGGGAGTGAGGTTTTTAGCTGGCCGACTGCATGGGTTCCCGTGACAAGCAAGCGCCCTGCTTGGGCTGCCAGTGCTGACATAAATGACATTAATAATTCAGATGAACTGAGACATCTTTATACGGACTTCAACATGCTTACAAGTGGATATGGGAACACTGAATTAACACTGCATAATGTATGCATGTATGTAGGCCTACATGTAAAAGTACATGTACTTATAATGTACTGTAATGCATTATTCGTGTACCCCGGTATACACTGTACATGTAAATGCACACGTGTACATCCATGCACTTATGTATGTATGTTATGCAGGCCTACACGATGCTCAATCATGTATGTGTACAAATTGTACAGGTATTCATGAACACTTGTAGTTGTACATAATTATGTGAAACTGCTGATAAACATACATGTACATGTCATGAACTGACTGCATACATGTGCATACATGTACATGACTGTACTGTACAGTGTACAAACAGAACTTGTACCGGTTCAATTACAAAACACTTCCCCAGTACTCAGTAGGCTATATTTGACAAAACTTGAGCCGGAGGAGTATATACATGTACATGTAGATGTACAACACCACATGTACATGTACGTATACACATACACATTATGTCAGATCATGGAGGAAGGATTCACAGTAACACGTACTGCAGGCCTATGTTTCAAAACAACTTGTCCATTTACTGTAGTCGGTACATACATGTACCAGTATGGATGTCAATGTCAGCACATGTTAATATTCAATTTAATGATGTATGATGTATGCCCATGTACAGTACCCGATACATGTACATGTAACAGTTGAATGGATGTTGATGTGTGTACATGTAGATACTGTACACTAGTATTAACAATTCCACATGTTGTTAAACACAACCTGCTCAACAGTAAAGTACTTTCTCGGCTGACTTGCTGCACACAATGCCTCTCTGCCCTGGTGAAAAAAGGCCCTGCTAGGATCCAAACATCGGGACGAGGTCTCTCAATTTTGTTTTAGAATGATGTTTGAAGACTCTTGCACCTACAGTACCACAAGGCACAATTAGAACAAAAATCTGGACTATCATAGGCAATCAACAATGATTGGAGTGGACATTGGAGTTTCATCCAAAGATTTGGTTTGCCCTGTCTGCACCAGATAACTTGTCCTTGCTAAAAAGTGTGCCTTTTGAATTTTTTTTTTTACCTTAAAATTTTGTAGAAAGTTCTCTGATGGACTCAGCCCCCCCCAAAAAAAAAATCATGTGATTTGGCTGTCGTGAGTGGACTTACACTGTAGCCTACATGTATAATATCTTTTATTTATTTTATCTTTTATTTATTTATTTATTTATCTGTTTATCTTTTTTTTTTTTTTTTTTTTTTTTTTTTGGGGGGGGGGTACACTTTAACCCAGCCAAAGTCAAGTGTTTACAAGGCTTAGAACATTTTCTGTGAAGACCATCTGAACTGTTTGCTCACTTGGTTCAGACGGTCAGTTTACTGACCTTGTATGCTTGCGGTCACGCTTTGCTGCTGTTTCCCCTAACAATGTCAGGTTCTCACCACCAAGCGGTCCACAAAAGATGTCCTTGTTTATTAATGTTTAACTACATGTAGGAGTGGTGCAGGGACTCTAGAATACGTTCCAAGGTCAAAGCCCCTTGTGCTGCAATACCTTATTAAGTGTTCACTGTTACAGTATACATATACATGTACTTAACTTTTGCAAGATTTTTTTTTTTTTGGAAGGGCATTTTGAGTCAACACAATTAACGGTTGCACAGTGCCCGTTTGGATGGAGCCAACGATCGGTCGATCATCCTTTGTGATTCAAGGACCCATTTCAGATTTTTATCGTTCCCCATCGGATCAGGATGGGGGAAGAACGATGGGGGGAATGCCGCAAATCAAATCCATCCCGTGCAGGGTTTGGACACTACCCCTGGGTAGATTTTTCTTTTTTAAACTCGAGAAACCATTTTTCAAGTCCAATTGAAAAATGTGAATGTAAGAGGATTTGACGTTTCAATCCTGGAAGGACCTTTCTCAAAATTAATGGGGTTTTTTGTATAGCCATACCCTCTTTTTCATCCGGTGTTTTCTCTTTTACTTTTTTTCTAAATGTGTGCAATCATAACGTAGGTCATTCTATTGAGCTTTTGTGTGATTCTCCAACTCATTTTATATTCAATGGCAAATTTATCTAAAAAAAAACTGTGATTGTGACCATTCTGCCCTAGTGCTCTACATTGTTTAGCCTTCTGATTGATTTTTTTTTATCCCTGGAGATATATTGTATGGCAGTTAATGGTTAAATGCTTCTGACTGGTGCCCCCCTCCCCTGCAAAGACTAGCTGAGTATCTGGGAATACCACCATCTAAGGACTGGAAAGCTCAGATGACAAGAGTTCTGGCATGCAAAACCAGAGTCCTCTGGTTCCAACCTCGGGCCCAGTCAAAGTTTTCTTCTTTGACATAGAGCCTAATTTTTTTCAAAATTGTTTGAAGTAGTTCAGATTTTTCTATTTCATTCAGTCTAGATCCTACATGTATCTTCAAGTTGAGATCTCTGCACACCGTGAGATGCACTGATGTTTTAAAACTGGTTTTAATACCGTAAGTTAAAGACAAGCTTGGAGATGAGTGGGGGGAGGGGGCTCCTTGCCTTCGGGTCAGAGGTTAGAGAAGTGAAGTGCCACTTGTGGGGCTTGGATGAGCCCATCCTAATACCACCACAGGGGGGCTAGCTCTGTTCAAAGAGCTCTGGACAGATTATGGCTATAAAGCAGTGGGGGCCTATCCCATCGGACCCTGGACATTGCTGAGTTATTTTTGTTGTGTGTCTTATTAAAACTGGTAGCAAGTGTGAGTTTTTACGAAGGACAGTAATTGAGGCAGTCAAAGTGATTCCAAGGCTGTCATCTGTCTGAGAAGGGGTCCAACTTGCTTTGTTGGCACCCCCACCCCCCCCCAGCCTATTGGGTATGTGCAGCCAAGTAGGACAACATTTTTGCAACACACAAAAACGGGAGCTGATTGTGGTTGGCACTTGTGGTCACTTGTCGCCACACACAAAACAAAAAGTTGAGTTTGAATTGCGATTCAAAGTGCAAACCAAATTTAAACAAGTTTATTTAGGACAGCGGAAATGGCCCTTTTGGGTGTACCAGAAGCTACATAGAAGCCTTAGCTAGCACCCCTGTTGGAACAGGGCCCATCAAGTGTGAATTTTCAGCTCTGATGTGTGGCACAAGTGGTTGGAGAGTTAACAAGGTCCCCTTTCTCTGTTCCACTCTTGACAGACTTCCCCGGGGGTAAAAAAAAACCGTCAAAATGTCCAGAGAAACACACCAGCTTTTCTCTTTTCTTGGTTCCCCGTCCCCGGCAAGCCAGGATTGAGTTGCTTGTCACCAGCTGATATATTAACCCGCTTCCATGTCGGCGGGTGAAAAACGTCAAATTCCCGTAATACAAGGGGAAAATAAATATTGATTAATCATTAGGGGTGGGGAATGAAGTTATGGATGAACAAGAGGTGTTGTGGCTCAATGTCACCAGCCCAAGGCGCCCCACTAAACCAAATCTCTAACATTGGAACCACATTCTTTGACTCATCAAAATTTATCTTGGTCCTTGTGGGTTTTTTTTAGAGGGGGGTTTTAGGGGTTTGGGAAAGAAAATGATCAACATCAATAGGCCTACTGTATGAATGCAGTTTAAATTCCCAAAACTGTAGTATACAGGGTTCCCGCAGTCATGGAAAATCTGGTTTAGTCATGGAATTTATCAATTGTTTTTTTCGCCACTTTTCCAGGCCTGGGGAAATGAAGAAAATCTAAAAAAAGTCATTGAATATTGCTCATTTATGATGCATTTGACATGTCATGTAGGGCCTACATGTACCGTATGGGTATGTACATGTACAATGTACTTCCACCATGCAAACCTTTAAACCTTATAACAACACGCAATTGAAATTGTTAAACTTTTTTTTTGGGGGGGGGGTCAGATTTTCCCATTCAAAAAAGTAAATGTACGTAGGCTATATGTAGCCCCTCGGACTAGTCTTGAATTATTAATTTCCCCTCACGCTAATCTGCCATTAGTCATTATGGTTCCCCCTCCTGGGGATTTGTCCTTAGCCCACAAAGCCCACTGTTACGGGGACAATTAATAATCCGTCCCCCCCCCCCCACCCTCCTCCTCCTCTTTGCCTTACGGACAATGCCCTCAACCTCTTCTGCTCACCCCCATTTATCCCCAGCAAGTGGAAAACCCGGGTACCACACTCTCCCACCCTGGTAAACATTGATTTCCCCTCCCCCCCTCAAATACAAATTATAGGACATGTTTTGCCAGACTCTCCTTTCAATTTGTCCTACACTTTGACAGCTCACTTTCTCATGTTGTCTAGAATTTGTGTTTTTCAATTTGTGGTGGCTTTTTCTCCAGTCATTGATTGACTAGGCTACTCCTGTTATATCCACCATTTTAAGCCACATCTACACCCCCCCACAACCATGCAAACCATTCCTCAAAAACATGTACACTGTACATGTACATTTAGGGATTGAATTTGAGCTCATTGAGAAAAATATGTTGTTGTTTTTTTCAATCTGGTAGCAGGAGTCAATCTTGTATGCTATTCTGTCTTTGGGAAAAGGGAACTGTAAGGATATAAATGTCAGTCTTTCTTAAATTTATTTTTCTTTCAAAATATAAGCAATGTTACCTATATAATCCCATGTAATGTATACAGTGCATGTACCGCACTCCAAAGAGTCAATGTGTCATGTGTGTTTGCACTAAACTAAAGTCACTGCTGTGTACCGGTAAGGCGGTATGTGTACAAAATAATATAGATCTCAGCGCATTGACCCATTTTGGTTAGGAAATATAAATATAAATATGTGGCTTGTGCGGTTCCTGTCAGGGGTTGTTTGACCTCAAAGTCTGCCAGGTTGATTGAACCAACGATTGAACAGAGGATTTCTTTTTCCTCCCCTTTCAGTTCCTCTCTCTCTCTTCTCTCCCCCCTCTCTCCCTCCTCTCCCTCCACTACCTCTCTCTGTCTCTCTTTCTTTCTCCCCCTCTCTCCCTCTTGCACTCGTCCTTTCCTCTCTCCCACCCTCAACCCCTCTCTCTTCCCCCTCTCTCTCCCTACCTACCCCTCTCTCTCTTTTCAGGAGAGAAATAGGGGGAGACAGGGAGGGGTTCTGTCTCCCCCCCCATTTTTCTTCTTGTCACTCCCCTCTCCCCCCTCTCTCTCACCCCAGCCTCTCTCTCCCTATCTACCCCCACCCCACCCCACCACTCCACACACACCCACACACCACATGTGCTTCACACACACACCTGTGGCCGAACCCCATGACCCTTGTGGCCAATTCCAACTGAACTCTCTCACCCCCATTCAGCAAATGTATCAAATTTGAGTCCATTTTCCGGGCCGGCAACCTCCCGCAGGTCTCCTCCTCACCCTGTTGTGCGGTGCCTGTGCCTTTGGTCATGGCAGGAACCCATGGGCCAAGATAACTTACTGTACACACTGTACGCCTACAGTATGTCTGTTTGAACCTGGGACTTGTGGCAAGTTTTGTATTTTTTAGGAGAAAAGAAAAAAAGAAGAACACAAAGCCGCAAACAACTGGTGTGTACTTGGCTGAAACTCGATGACTCTTGTGCTCGGGGCATGGGCTTGGTTTGTTTTGAAGTCTGGTCAAAGGAGGTTTCTGGAGGGAAAGAAGTACCTGTACAATGTACATGTACATGTACATGTAGGTCCATGGAACTGGTGGCTTCTGCTTCACTGTACCCCCATGACTGTACAAAGGCTGTATTCCAAAAGTAGGCCCAACTCTGCTGAGATTTTCTGAAGGGGTCATGTTACGGGGCCCTGTTTTGTTCCAAATGCATATCCCACAGAATGAAGTACGGTAGCCACCGAACTGCTTTGTAATCGTCCATTTGTGTGATTTGCTTGTCTTGTAATACTATAGACCAGTTTTAAAACAACAAATGGGAAATTACTGTGCCGGAAAAATGTCGAATTTGAAAAAGATTCCTGTCCCTTTTTATGGATACATGTAGTTCTGCATAAAAATCACTGAAGTGCATCTTCAGTCATACCATTTTGAAAGAATTAAGGTATTTATTTATCTTTTTTTGCGGGGGGGGGGGGGGGGGGGGGCAGAAATTCCTAGGTTTCTCTCTCTCTGTGTTCTCTTTTTTCTGGAAAGGCATGTGACTGTTCCGCCACTATTTGGTTAGAATGAGCAGTGATTTTTAGTTATCAACCTTTGTGCCTCATTTTGTAGGTGTCTTGTCAACCATGCGCCATTATTTATGATGAGACCACTGTTTTGGTTTCAGCTTGAGGGATTATGGGATCTTTGTCCATGCCCCAGGTTTGTAAGTACCTGAATGGACCCTTCCATTTCTAGCTATTAGTTCCATCATTTTGGGGCGTTGTTTTTTTAGTGGATAACATCCAATTGTCTGTTCCATGAAAATCACGCCTAGTACGTAGGATGAAATTCATCGGAATTCCAGAGTCTAATGGGGCAGATGTGAGGTATGACCGCCCTCATATGTCACTGTCGTTGGTCCCTGCTCATGCACTCTTGCCCACGAACAAACATCCCCGGTGATATCTCTGATCACCCCCCCCCCCCCCCCGATGCAGAAAAGTCAGAGGGCGTCCGATCAGAAACATACAAAGACAGCTGCGTGAAATAATCAGCCAAATTGACAGCAAACATGATAGCACGATAAACAAAACAGTGCCGCTGTGTGTTCTCGGGTGCCCAGGTGTGACGCAAAGCAACAAACTGTTGCTATCTGCAACTTAACTGCACTCCAAGAGACATTGCTGGACATGTTTTAGGGCCAGGGTTCATGTTTTTAGACCCAGCACAAACTTTTCCGCTCGTAAAAAATGCAAAGCCTTCTGATTTTGTGTTAATATGTATTTGTACAAGCCATTCTGAACGGAAACAATTTGACAACACTTTTGTACAACACCGACTACTGAGTCAAATTTTCGAACAGTTTGGAATCTTCAACATTTCGTTTTCTTTCTGTGGCAGGAAATTTAGTTCAAGATTGCCTTGACCTTATCAAGATTATGCAGCTCGGAGGTCAAGATTAGGAAGAACAAAATTTTCACACTCTCTTTGTTGTCTTCAAGTTCATGTTTTAGAAAAAATAAAGTTGCACACTGCTTTCTTAGTGAAATTACCAAAATGCAAATCTCCAAAACATTAGCGGGCCTGATAATGATATCTCGATCCTAAGCGGAGTCTCTTACATATTGTGAACCAAAGTTTTTCAAGGAACCGGTAGCATGCAAGGTGTTAAAATATGGAGCTTCATTGCACAGTATCAACACTACTTAGCTGTATGGACATTTTGATAGCAGCCCCAAAGTTTTGATTACTTAAAGGATTATTGTTTTGAAAAACTGGAAGCTGTGAACAATGAAGTACTTTGGAGAACAGATGCAGGGTATTGATGACTAAGCTCAGTTAATCCCAGTATAGTCTCTCTGACAGGCCTGTTTCCCCCATTTCCCCCCTCCAAGGTGACCCCAGCTCAAGCCAACACTAAACAAACAAAGTGTCACTGTGACTAGGACTGGGTGTCAATTTGTCAAAGTCCTCCATGGTCTGTTGTTTGCACAAGATGCTGTCAAAGTCAGTCCCATGGGGGGGTACCATTGGCAAACTGTGGCATACTGTACAGGCTGTGGAGGAGGGCCAGTTTTTGTCTGGCTGTATTTATTGTGATTCATGAACACACTATTGTATGCAGTGAGCACTCTCTGGCATTTAGGTTTGACAGTTTGCTTTTTCGAGGGCCTAGACAGGGTGGATTTCACAAAGCCTTACGTTGTATCATAAACTCAACTTACATCTGATCAGTTGATAACCCACTGTAGGCAGTGATTGAACAGTGTTGGTCATGATACTCATTTACTTAGCCAAATTACTGAAGGTCATTTTTGTATTATGTGTGAGGGGGTGCCAGGTTATTTAGCTCCGAGGAGCATGTACCCAAGGAGGTATTAGGCGAGCGGTTCCTCCTTGATGTACAATGTACCTAGGAACTGACCGCCCTGGCCCCTGCAGCCACAGTGTGTTTGCTGTTATGATTTCTTGTTGATTATAGTAATTAGAAGGCATTTATTAATTAAGTGTGCCCTAATGAAGTTGTGAATCGCTTATACATGTATCTTAACCATAACCCTTCCTGAAACCCCAAATTACCACATATATCATTTTCATTATTAAAAAAATATATATCAAAATGAAATGAAATAGGATTGCAGCTCCGATTGCACAGAAGGGATCCAATCAAATCTGAATTGTTGAAAGGGCCTAGAATGTTGATCCCAGCAGGACCATTCTCAAAGGCGGAAAGGCATCCTGCCTTTGAGAGAGATGTCTAGCGAGAATTGAAATGCCTGTCCCTCCGAGACTTTAAGATCGTCATTTCAGTCATTTATCAAGTTGCTGTTAGCTGTTTGCAACATTCCTACTGGTCGTCATCTCTGTCTCTCCGTTCCTTCGTCCCATCCTGCAGAGACACACTAGGGGTGGCGATGTCTTGGACCGGGTCTTTGAGAAGCTGAACCTCTTGGAGAAGGACTACTTTGGTCTTCGCTTCCTGGATTCTCAAGACCAAACGGTCAGTGGAATTTGTGTATTATATATTTGTTTGCCTTGTCTTGATTGTCATTGTCCTCGTCGCAATCCTTACTTTCCGTCCTCTCCCTCGGCCTTCTCCTCCTCCTGTCCTCCTTGCCTTCGTCCTCCTTTTCCTCCTCTCCCTCCAGTCCCTCCTTCTGTCCTTCTGTCCTTCCCTCCCTCATCCTCGCCTCCTCCTCCCGATCTCCTTTCTCCTCCTCCTCTTCCTCCTACCTCCTCTTCCTCTTTCTCCTCGTTCTCTATCTTTTTCCATCCCCCTCCTTCTCGACCCGTCATTCCCTCCCCCCTCCATCAACCACCTCTTCTTCCCCTTCCTCCTCTTTTGTCTCAGACTTAAATCCTTCTTCACCTCTGCCTCGTCTCCCTCCTCACCCCACTTCCTCCTCTCCATTCTCCTCAGCCGTTCCCTCACCTTTCCTCTCCTTTTCCGATTAAAGCTGACCAGCTGAATGGGATCTGTGATCTGTTTCAGCTTGTCAAGATTGTTTTGGCCCCTAAACCTGTGACTGGCACCTAAATCATGTCTGAGGCTCAGGGCAAGATGGAAATGACCAGTGAAGGGCACCACACCTCATGTAGAATAGGGGATGGCGGTTGAGAAGAAGATGAGCCACACTTATTTTAATGATGAGGCCAGTGAAGAGTTGGTTGGCGCCATATTCACAGCCAAACCTTGAACGACTCGTTCATAGCAACCCCTGAGGCTGATGGATCATTACTCACCGGAATACCCACTTGAACAGGACATAAATGCGTGCTTGAGATCCGCAGGGGAGGAGATGAATACATCACAATACATGTAGCAAGGAGATGGAAGGTTGTTCCGTAATTTATTCCCCCATTCATTATACATGTACATGTACATGCAGCATGGCTACTCACATGCACATGGGTCCAAGACTGGCAAGAGCTCATGATGGACATGCTCTGTACTGTACTTGAAGTGCACAATTACATGCAGAATAGCAAGTCAATTACTCATGTTCATGTAGGGCTGTGCATGGTGCGCGTGAACACCGTAAGTGTTGATTCAAGTGTACTCAGTACTTTCCATACATGTTGGAGCATTTGCATGCACTGTGCATCTATATGCAGTAGGGAGTCTAGGGACCAAATGTACATGTAATCCTGGCTGTACTGCAGTTACATGTACTTTACCACGCGTCACGGGAGCTATAAAACAGCCAGGATTACATACCTACATGTCTAGATCAGCCTACACTACAGTGTACATGTACATGAGCATAAAAATATTGTATCCATGCAGCTTATACCTCCATGCTTATACCAAGGAGGTATTAGGCGAGCCTATACCTCGATCCTTGCTTATACATTGTAACGTACATGTACATGTACTGTACAACACTGTACACGTGGTATACGTGTACAGTACATGTGCATGCTGCAAACATGTACATACAATGTGTACTTTACAGTACACTGTACTTGTAGAATTTATACACTTATACGTACAGGTTGTACACACGTGTACTGTACATGTGTGCACAGTGTACACAGGCATGCATCGGCAGGGAGCTGCTTTACATTGTACATTAACCAAGAGAAATTCCTTCACATTTTGTCCTAAAATGCCGCAAGCCTTCCACCAGACAAGTAAATCACCCGCAAGCAGTAGCTGTGCTCTTCTGCCCTCGTTTTCTCATAAACGCAAGCAACACCCGCCGACCCCCCTAGGTGTCAAGTTTTTGTCAAAACAATTCTCTGTCGAGATCAGGCTGGAAGATTTAATAGACGGTGGCGGCCGCTGTCAAAATGAGCATTGCGTCCAGAAAGTTCCCCCGCCCCCCTGGAATGCATCAGGACTTCAGGGATTCCCAAGCTAGCTAGAGTTGGGACAACCAGACTTTGCAAAATCTTGTCTCGGTTTAGCTGCAGTCTAGAAACCCAAAAATGCTGAAGCGGATGATGCAGAAAGATGGGGGGAGGGGTTTAGGGAGAGAGTGATAGAGGGAGTGAGAGAGGCAGAGAGAGGGAGAGAGAGGGAGTGAGAGAGGGGGGAGAAAGAGGTGGAGGGAGGGAGAGAGAAAGAGAGAGAGAGGGAGGGAGGGAGGGAGGGAGGGAGGGAGGGAGAGAGAGAGGGAGGGAGAAGGAGAGAGAGAGGGAGAGGGATAGGGAGAGGGAGAGAGAGATAGAGAGAGGTGGGAGAAAGATGGGGAGAGGCGTAGAGAGAGAGAGAGAGGGGGGAAAGGGAGGTAGGGAAAGAGAGCTACATAAATGCCAGAATTGTTGTTGTCATAACTTTTTGACTCGTCTACAGTACGTTTGACTTGCACGCCAAGCGCAAGGCTGACGTGCCGACAATGAGACCAACTTGGCTTAACCTGTTGACAACGCAGTAATCCATACCATTGTGCGCAGTTGGCACACGCCTTAGGACTCACACAGTATTCATACGCACACACCCACACACACCGAACCAGCCCCCAATGGTTGCCCAAAGTTTTCCCAGCAGATATCGTTTCTTTTTTCTTCCCCCTGAATATAATCCACCTTTGTCAAGACCACAGGAAGGATTACGGTTAAATCAACATGGCAACCTCATGTTGGAGTGTCAGAAAGTTTTTCTTGTTTGTACGTTGCGGGATCAACCTTCTTTTTTTCCATTCATGGCAGCTAGAACGTGAGACAGGATTTGAGAAATCCGATATTGGCCTTGGGAACTGGGATTTGCATTTTCGAGGCATTAAAGAAATGTGCACGTACGTTGCACTTCAAGTGATGTATTTTTGGTTGGAAACTTTATACATTAAATAGCATGTCCATCTGGTCAATTCTGCAGTCATGGATTCAAATTCAGCACACCACATTAGCCAACTCAGTGGTCATCTGCACTAGAAATTAGGAGTGACGGGTTGAAATCAGGCCCCAGCTCACTGTGTGTGTGGTGTTTTTCCCTCAGCAGGCTGTTGGGCACTGAGCATACATGTACATCAATAGCATTCATTTTACATGTACTTGGATTAGGGCAAGTCCCCATTGAATCACATGTGTGTACTATAATATTTAAATTGATATACGAAAATGTTGCAAACTGCTGACTGACTAAAATTTACCAAAATGCGAATCTCAAAATTTAGTGGGCCTGACGTTTCGATCCTAGCAGGACCTTTCTCTGCCTTTGAGAAAGGTCCTGCTAGGATCGAGATGTCAGGTCCACTAAATTTTGAGATTTACTATATATTTACATATAATTTCAATTAAACCTTTTCTTATTTCTTGCCACTTTGAGTGTACATTGTTAACTATACACATGTATGTCAAGTAGGGCATACCATCATTGAAACGTGTATATTCATGCAATCATATAATTAAAATGAAATCTATTCTGAGCACTTTGCACTTTTAAGCACTGGGTATACAGTACTATTAGTTTAACTACGCTCCTTGAATTAAAACTCTTTCTCTATCTTCTTTTCTTTCATTTACCAGCACTGGTTGGATCCGGTGAAGCCCATCAGTAAGCAGATCAGAAGTAAGTCCAGTTATTGGGAGCCAGTCATCAACTTCAAGATCGGCCAGATCGGCCGATACCCCCAATATTATAGATGGCAGTGCAGTACGCTGGTAGTGTTGCAACCACAGTCAAAACATCACTTCCTGCTGAGTGATACTAGGTCACAGTCATTTCTTAAAGCCCCTACACAACACTGGTCGAGGTCAAAGAATAGCATCCATACGTTGTCTGATCCAACATAATGCATGAAATAGCACACCTGTGAAAATTTCAGCTCAATCCGCCAAACGAGTCTCGAGAAAATCGTGAAAACCGCTTCATTTGTTTCGCGAAAATGCAGCATTCAATGCCGTACTGTTCGGTAAAATAGTTTAGATCTTGGTGAGACGTACTGGTAAACAATTTCTTTTACTCTTTTCTCCCAAAATGCAACATTTTAGGCAGAAATATTTCAGTTAGAGGTTTCTACTATAACCATCTTCAAACTATAAGTTTCATGTAAATCTGTGAACATTTCTGTTTTTCGATCTTACCAATGTTGTGTAGGGGCTTTAAGTGCTGGTTGACACTACTTCCATAGGTTCCCAATCGTTTGCACTGCAAACAAAATGCATGATAGAGCTCCCTGTTTTCCTCTTAAGTTAAATTCATCAAAAAATCAGAATCAAGATTGTTGTTAAGTATGGTGCCTTGCTTTGCCGCATCAGTAATCATTGTGGTGATTGGCCTTTCCCAAACGTCAAAAATACAATGACTTTGAGCATTCTGCAAGACAGCTGTTAGCTCACATTCTGTCAAAGCAGGAATCGGTTGCCACTAGTGTCAGCACTCTTGCGCAGACGCTACCGTATGCACACATGATGTCATTTCTGTTTAAAGGGAACCATCTGCTGGGTCCCTCTGCTTCTCCTCACCCCATTTGTGTCTTTCTTTCCTCCTTTTTCTTCGCTGCCCAGATGGCCCACCCTTCCTCCTGTACTTTGGCGTCAAGTTCTACATGGAGAACCCTTGCCGGCTGAAGGAGGAGGTGACGAGGTACCAGTTCTTTCTGCAGCTGCGCATGGACATGCTGCAGGGCCGGTTACCGTGCGGGCACCACGCAGCGGCCGAGCTCTGCGCTTACGCGGTGCAGTGTGAGTCTCTGTCTATCTGTCTGTTTGTACGTCTGTTTGTCTGCCTGCCTGTCTGCCCGTCTGCCTGTCTGTCTGTGTCTCCCCCTCTCTCCTGTGCACTTTCCTGCTTGCTCCTCTCTGTGTCTGTCTCTTTTTGTGTCTCTTTTCCTCTCTCTTTACCTGTATGTCTGTCTCTCTGTCGGTCTGCCTACTTGCCTGCCTACTGCCTTCCTTACTGTCTGTGTGTCTCTGCCTCTGTCTCTCCCTCCCTCTCCCCTGTGCTCTTCCCCTCTGTCTTCCTTCTCTCTTCTCTCTGTCTGTCTGTATCTTTTCCTCTCTCTTTATGTTTGTGTCTTTCTCTCCCTCTCTATCTTGATCTCTCCCTGTCTCTCATGTCCCTATCTCTCTGTATCTGTCTGTAGTCCATGTCTCTTTCCCCCCTCTGCCTCTGTGTACATGTATCTGTCTCTCTTCCTTCTCTCTGTCACTGTCTCTGTCTCTGCATGTGTCTCTCTCTCTTTCCCTCCCTTTGTCTCCCTCTCTCTGTCTTTCTCTCTTTCCCTCCCTCTCTGTCTCTTTCTTTCCCTCCCTCCCTCTCTCTCTGTCTCTCTGTCTCTCTCTTTCTTTCCCTCTCTCCCTTCCCCCCCCTGTCTCTCTCCCTCTTTCTCTCTTGGCTGTCCCTTTGTCATAATTTGTCTCTAAAACTTTAGTGTCTCTATCTGAAAAGAGGACCCATGGGACAGGAGTCATGGGTTTGAATCCTGACCAAGCTTTCTTGGGGGCCAAAGTATTGTGCATACCTTTCTGGGAAAAAACAACAACCCCCCAACAACAGGCTGGGAAGGACAAACCCTCAATAAATGACATTCTCACCGATCCACGCCATAATTCTTGTGTATATCAATAGCACGCTTGAGCACAAGGGATGCTTCAGTGCAGGCAGCGCATAGGCACTCTAGCCTTTACTGTAGGCCCTTCATCGGAATTGGTCTCGTTTTTGTGTACAGCCATCTGATGACTTAATTTGATCCACAACAAAACGGTCCCCCGATAAAAGCACACTCGATCTTTGTAACGACCCTTCACAACATCGCCGGGCAACTGCCAATAAACTACCCAACCACTTGGCCAGTTTATCTCTCAAAATCGCCCCAATGTTATTGCAACACAATTCTATCACAAGCAATAAACTCTCGTCCCCTCCTTCCTCCTCCATGACCAAAAGAATCCTTCCCCAACTGAAAAGGTCACAAGCCACAAAAGCATTTATAGTCTCATTATTATCCCCCCACGCCCCCTCTCCCCCCCCCCCCCCCAAATGGCATAATCTGGCCTGTCTTCAACTTCTTTCGGATAAATTAACATGACACTTTTTACGGGTCGTTAAACTTTTTTCGTGTTGTTGCTGCTGCCCCTACTCAGTAAAACCCCAGTTGATAATGGCTTTCCAGGTACTACACAGTCAAGGTCCATTTGCAAAGTTGCTGGCTTGCCATTGACACTTCCTAAATTCACTCTAAAAGCGGGACCCAAAAGCCAGACAAGCAAAGCCGGAAACCTTGATTGAGATCCTGTCAGTGAAATGGGAAGGGTGCCATGGCCCAGTCCAATGGCCCATAAGTTCTCAGAAAGAGTGGTTTTAACTCTGTACCAACTGGGAAGTTCACGAAGAAGTCTCAGAATTGGTTTGGGTCGGAGGCGCTGGACCATAATGAGTCTACCGGTATTCTACTTTTTGTCTTCGTTACCTTTTTCCTCTGTTCCCTTTCTTTGCTTGTTTTCAGCCATGGGCCCTGAAAAAGCTGGATTACCAGAGACCAGATTTACGACCATGTTTGTTTTTCCCCAGGTGCCGCATTCCCCCAATTATCTAATTTTCGTTTTTAAGAGATCGTAGAAATGGTTGGCTTTCAGTGGTAATTCGGGAATTAAAGAGAGGCCGCACAAGCTACACAAAGCTGTCTAAATGAGTTCCAGAAAGTTTCCCTTTTTTGAGTTCCGGCAAAAATTTCATGGACTGGACCTCTCTTTTCAATTGACACCTTTAGAGCTTTGCTTCCTTCACTCCCTCGCTCGTTTTTTTCTCTGACCCTCCCCTTTTTTTTGTTTCGATGACAGCCGAGCTGGGTGACTACGACCCTTCTCAGCATTCCGAGGGCTACATCTCCGAGTTCCGCTTCCTGCCGGGCCAGACGGAGGAGCTGGAGAAGCAGATCACCCAACTCCACCAGAAGCTCAAGTGAGTCTACTCATGGCCTCAAGATGCTGTGACGGGGGTAGCGCTTGTAGCCCCTTGCCCTGTCCTGCCCCTTTGTAGGCTGAAATCTGTAAACCCTGCTGCATTCCGTTCGCTGGAAACCTAGATTAGAAGACAGAAAGACCCAGGGGAGAGCCTGCTGTTCCTGAGAAGCTCAACTCTTACACTGCAGCACAGTTTATCTGTGACTTCAGACTGGAATTGAACTGTACATTGTTTACAACGAGCCCCTGCCAGCGGCTTGCCAGGCCGGAAGTGCACTTTGCTTGAGCCGCTGTGAGCCGGCTCATCATAGGGAAAGAGTTAAACCATTCTTGAAAGTCTGATCATGCACACTCTCCCGAAAAAAAACCTTTTGCCAGAAAGCCCCAGGTACAGTTTGAAAAAAAAGAAGGTGGAGGCAAAAGATCACTGCCTGGATGGTGAAATCCAGATTCATAGACATGTCATCAATGACTGCAAGGTGACAGTTCCACCCTGAGTGTCACAGAAATGTGAGTCTGCGATACCCCCCCCCTCAACTTCTTCAAGCTGGGGGGGGGGGGGGGTTGGATGATCAGTCTTCTATAACATGTATAAAGGTTGCCTGTCCTTCATACCCCGCACTTGAGAGCTATCTGCTGAGCAAAAATTCTCTCAAGGTCGTTAGCTCAGCACATAGCTCTCGTGTGCAGCATCCTTATGATATGGTTTAAAGTTTCTCAGTAACAGCATGGCTTATCTCATGGCAATATACGGTAGGATTATAGCTCTGGCTTCTAGATTTCATAGAGCTCTCGAAATTTGCAGCGAGCCGCCAAACAAGGCAGAAACGGAGTCTACTTTCAAAAATACCCCCTGTCTCTGGTAGAGAAGCCTCACAGGACATTAGGGCTCTCCCACCAGTGAAGGAATTGAACATTGGGCCCACAAGACTCGCTTGGCACCTGCCAGGCAGTTAGGCCTTAATTCAATTTGGCCTGTGTTTTTGGACTGAATCAACGAACCCCCCCCCTGGGAAGGGCACAGCCTGGGCCTCCCAACAGTCCCCCCACAGCACTAATTCAAGGGAATGGCCCTCTGGGGCCTGGTTTTCCACTAATTATCTTGGCTGATCCCTACCCAGGGGAGAAGTGGGTTTGGGACTGGAGAGTGGAGTGGATGGAATGGGAGGTAGCAAGTAGTGTATTTCCAGTAGTGTATTTTGCCAACATGGCCTGGCTTATGTCATCAGCTCATACTCCGGTCCCAAGTGTAGAAAACCACACTTTTCTCTGTAATGTAAATATAACACCCCAGAGACTTTGTACACCAGTGCCACCAGTTCCCAGTCAGGCAGTGGAACCCAGGTCAAAGAACCCATCATTCGAAAGTAGGTCAAATTGAAAGAATTCGTGAGCTCCTCTGCGACAGACCAATCAAGCTTCATCTCAGTCTATGTACTTGTGCCTCTCCTCCCTTCCCCTACCTTCCCTCCTTTTTATTACTTTTTTGTGTGTGGTGGAGATGATTGAACATGATGCCCACAGCTATATACATTACAATCCAACACTATGACCTTGACCAGCTTTGTGCTGCACTAGAAAGCAGGAGTCTTGGATTTTTAATCCAGCCCAACATGGTCACTGGTAATTTGATTTAGCAGGCAATCGGGCAAAAGCACCGAGCATACAGGTGCTTATTGTAGGTCAAGCCGGGCAAGCCCTCATTGAATGATCCCCTCCCCCCCCCCCTCTTCTCTGACTCCTTCCAGGGGCATGACACCATCCAAGGCCGAGGCGAGTTTCCTAGAGCGGGCCAGGTGGCTGGAGATGTACGGGGTGGACCTTCACCCAGTCCAGGGCGAAAACGGTGTGGAGTTCTTCCTTGGCCTCACACCTACGGGCGTGGTGGTTTACAAGAACAAGACACAGGTGGCTCGCTACTACTGGTAAGATGGGGGGACCCTTTCCCCTTCCCCACCTCCTTTCCTTTCTCCCTCGTCTTCCTCCAAAGTGGAATGATGATTTTATATATATATATATATATAAAATCCATTACATCAGCCACATCAACCACCACAACAATGATTACTGCAGCAGCAACAACAAGGATAATTAGGTTTGCGGAGACACCATGTAAATTCTCTTTTGTGAGTAAGTGTGGTTCTGAAAAGAACCGGAGGAACTCGACATTTCGAACAGTGTACTCTGCTCGTCTTCAGGAGACACTCGATCAGAGTACACTGTTCGAAACGTCGAGTTCCTCCGGTTCTTTTCAGAACCACACTTACTCACAAAAGAAAATTTACATGCTGTCTCTGCAAACCTAATTATCCTTCTATTCTCCCCATGTAAACCTTCAAATCTCAAGCAACAACAACATTAACATTAACAGCAACAGCAACATCAACATTACCAGCAACAGCAACATCAGCAGCAGTAACAACAAAGCAAATCACAATATCAACAACACCAACAAAAATTATTCCCATGTTAACAGCGTGAGCACCACCAACACCACGGGCGGGCAAGAGCAAATTAGCAATGTCAGAATTAGCAACAACAGCTGCATAAGCAGGCCACAGTAGCTGCATCTTTCTGGACATCAGCACCGACTAGTTCAGCAGACACAACGGCATCAAGAAAAAGCAGCGACGCCATCCACAGCAGCAGTAAAAAACAACTGCAACAGCAGCCGCAACAAACAACCACAGCTGCAAAACAGCAACAACAGCAGCAACAAGTTGCAATGGCAATAAACACCAGCAGCAACAATCCCCGCTGCAGCATCCGCTGAAAAATCAACAGACAGACTGAACAGTGCAGGCTTCCCAGATTCTGATGTTCCAATGCCCATTACCATCACCCCCTCCCCCCCCCCCCCGAAAAAAAGAGAAAAGTTGGAGTCCTGCTCTAAAGCACATTGCCTGGGGGTTGCTGGTCATAAGCCAGTGATGCTACCCCCTGTCTGGGGGATGTCTATTGTCAGGTTTGCAAGGTGGGAGATATTCCTCAGTGAATGGGCCCATGAGGCTATATTATATTATATACTAGGGGGTAGTCAATTGTCAGCAGATATAGAAATTGCAGATGACAGGATCAAGTGGGGGGACAGGAGCTTATCAAGAATTGATGAGGGGAGTGGGTGTGGGTGGGTGGGTTGAATATTTTTTTTTATTTTTGGGGGGTTTCAAGGATTGGGGTTAGACCTAGGGATGTCCTTGAGGAGGAGGAAGTGCCTGTGCTTACCAGTGGGCTTGTAGTATGTGTGCATGTGATTGAACTTATCTGGTTATTATACATGTGCAATTCCAAAAGCCCGTCTTTCTACTTTTCCAAATTTTCAACCATTTTGAGTGCCATCGGGCCACAGGGTCGTCATTCCTCGTTACTTACCTTTGAGCAACAACTAGTTGCAAACCAATGTAGAGGTTGCAACAGTGGCATTACTTTCCAGCCAAACTTAGACTACAGTAATATGCAAACATGTTGCAATTATGCAAACTGCTTTTCTGACTAAAGTGAACAAAATTTCTAATCAAACTTAGGAGGGCCTGACGTTTCAATCCTAGCAGGACCTTTCTCAAAGGCATCCTGGTAGGATTGAAATGTCAGGCCCTCCTTATTTTTGATAGAGACATGACGCAGACTGCTCTGTGACTAAAAGGACTCAAATGCAAAACTACGACCTTTCCCAAAAGGCAGAATGACAAGGATAGAAACAGATTATGAAAGAGGAGAGTGATTGGGACGCAGATAACAGGCAAATGAAATGACAAAGAGGAAAGCTGGCAGACAGACTAAGGTGAGAGATGAAAGGGAAGAGCAGGGAGTAACTAGGGAAGGGATTAGTAGAGGGGGAAGATCAAAGGGAAAGGGATAAGCAGGGTAGTGAACACAGAATAAAGGATTACTATAGACTCGTCGGCATGGCCAGTGAGTGATAGTATGTGTTGAGTACATGGAATTTTTCTCCAAATTCCTTTTTAAAGAGACCGCGCTTATAGGATTCTTTTCCCATGATCATTATAGGTGCTACCTTTGCAAAACTTCAACTTGTAGCACATTATTTGGCGGGAAAAGAATGAGGAAGAAAGAGACCGCTTCCTTTTTTATCAGAGCAAAGATTCTATTGAATCCTGTCCTTGGAGGTTTGTGCCTGCTTCCTGCCAATCGGCGGCCTGGTTGAAGTTTTTCTTTTGACACTTCTTTCTCCCCCCCCCCTAAAAAAAGACTTTGGTTGCACTGTGACGCTGTTACCATAGTCACCGCCACAAAAGTTCCCAAACCGGCTTCCCTCCACTCCCCCTCCTATGAAATAGAATTCACCCAGACAGAGGAAACCCTAGAAACCCTCTCCCCACCCCCTCTTCCCCCAACCCCTCTCCTCCCCCCACAAACTAATTCCCTGCTCAGCCATCCGATGTATTTGGACACACTCCAGTCGGCGCGGATGGAATAAAAAAGTAAAAAAAAACCCACGAATTAGCACTGTCGGAAATACTGGAGCAGTTATAGAGATGTGGTTTTCATAATTTGTTTTTGTGTCGGACACAAAAAAACAGAAAAGTCAGCCGAAAGTGCAAACACCCGGGTCTCAATGAAAAAAAAGGTCTTTTCCCTTTACCCCTATTCCCAGCCCCCCTCCTGTGGTTGTTTGTAGAACGGATGAAGAGGTGCTACATGTACTATGCACAGGGCAAACTCATCCACAATTAGAAAGCATTGATTTGGTGTTATTGCACTTTTCTTGGAGGGGAGGGGGGGGCGACAGCTCCACATATCGACAGCATTTTCATGAACTGGCATTTTATTTTCGCACGTAACCATTTTTCAAACAAACCAAAATCAAAACTGACTGGGAACTTTTGAACAAATTGAACAATTGGCCAAAGAAAACTTTGACTGAACTGGGACTTGAACCGGAGACCTCTGATGTAACATACCAGCGCTCTTACCATCTGAGCGATCCAGCCCTTAGATGGTGGCCTTCCCAAACGCCGTAGTCAACTAGTCTTTGGCGGGTTGGGGGCAGCAGTCGGAGTCAGCCAGCCCAGCAATTGGGAAGACTGCCATCTAAGGGCTGGATAGCTAGAGGTCTCGGGTTCATGTCCAGGTCCGGTCAAAGTTTTCTTTGCCAATGTTTAAATTTGTAAAAAACAAAAAATTCATTAAACTCCATTCTGCCTTTGAGAACGTTTCTGCTAGGATCGAAACGTCCGACCTTCCTTATTTTTGATATTTGCATTTTTGGTAATTTTGGTCATTTTAGTCATATATTAGTCAATTGGCAGCTTGCAACCTTTTCATTATGGTTTAGATCTCAGCGAGGCTTATCTTACACACCTGCCATGGTTGTTTCTGGTCACATTTCAGGCCGAGAATCGCGAAAGTCCACTTCAAGGACACCGAGTTTATGCTGAGGGTTCTGAACAAGGAGGTGAGTACGAGATAGGACAAGCCCGTTGCTTTCATTGCCCAGAACACGAGGCCGGGGAATGAGATTAATTGCCCCTCACGAAATGGTGGGCTTGGATTTGGCTTGGAAAGCGCTTTATTGCCATCGCTTCGGCACCGACGCGAATAGTAAATTTCAATATGCTTTTCAATTTTGCCCTTATCCCAAACTGGAAAGCAACTCACCCTTGACTATAGTACATAATCTACATGCACTCAATGGCATATGTGACCCGGCACAACAACATGAGGAATATCCCACAAAAACACTTTTTGAGTAAACAACGCCTGAAGTTAAAGTATCTTCACAATTCGATTACAAATCAATTTTCTTTCTTTTTTGTATTTTCGGAAATTTTAAGTATTAGAGGATATTATATTTTGATCATTTGAAAGCTAATGGTATACTCTTTCACATCATAAGAAAACCTGAAAATCTCAAAAATGGGGTTATTCCTCATTATGCTGTGCCGGGTCACATATATGAAAATAAATAAAGTTACATAAGTAATCAAATCATGTCAGAATGGCTTGTTTTCATTTCTATCACCTGTTACAATATCACAGGCTTTGAAGGGCAAACTTTGGACCACGATGCCTAGTTGAGTACTCTGTAGTAGATAGGGCAAATAGCCCAAGGTTGGATTTCATTGACAAGCCACACAGGCTGTATTATCATGTTTTGGTGTGAGGGTTGTGGGGGATAGAGGCTGAGTCGGATCCATTATCCAGGGGTTTGTAAAAGACCTGATTCAGCAGTGAATGACTGGAAGAGAATTTAACCAATCCCTGGACAAGGCTGGAGGCTAATCGGACGGTGTGCAGTGAATGCGACTTGACAAAACTTGTCTGGGAATTTTAACGCTTCAATCATTGCCCTTCTGTGGAAATCAGAAATATTGGGACCGACAGAGTTGCCCTATTTTGCCATGGATTTGAAGGGATAGACCTACATGTACATCCCTCCCCCCCCCCCCCAAAAAAAGATGATTTTTTTGGGAAATTGCCAAATCAGTAGAGGGCCTGTGATCACATTTTTGGGTTTCGCTTTGTACCGAAGAAAATAATTATTTTAAACAAAACTTTGACTGAATTGAAGGGAATCTGATTGAAGCCAGCATTACTGGTGTTGCTACAAAAACAGGGAACGAAGATCGCAGGTTTCTTGCGCTACGGCTTACAGAAGCCCAGAAAAGTGAGCCGCATCCCAGCAGATATGCTGTGAGCGGCTAACTTTAATACTACTTGTTGTGGTCCCAGAAGTATCCAATTTTACACAGTGCTGGGCACTTTCTGCATTCTGCCCCCACACTGTTTGAATGGGACTGGCGCTGCTTTTGCAGGAATGACAATTTGTCAAGTGGTGGCCGCTACCACAAACCTGCCACAGTGATTAATGTGGTGTGGTTTCACTAGGGTGGGGAGAACTGGGAAGGGGGGGGATGGGCTGGTATTGTACCCTAGAATATAGAAATAATGTCCCCCCCTAAAATTTTGTGTGCCAGTTATTCTTTGTTATAGTGGCTGGGAATCGGAGCACTTAATACCCAGAGATTTAGCTTTTTCCGACTGTGGCAAGGAAACGCATAGCCTGATTGAAATGTTTGGGGGTTGTTTTTCACACACTAAAAAATTGACACAAAAAGGGTGCATCCACGTCTGATCCCTTTAGCTGTTGTAGGGAGGGTTTACCATAATCTGTAAATCCTTGCTTTTGATGAAAAATGTGCATGCACATCATGTACATGTACGACAAGGTGTGAATGGTTCATTGTGTCTGCATGACTGGCGTCCCGACCCCAGCCAAGATAGCCGACTCCTTGGCGCGGCCCGCCAGACCCGACGGGCGGATAGCTCATCGGGTATGAGCAGACTCCCGGCGTTATGCTCGGAAGACCGAATCACCATCGCGGGGGTTTGTACTGCATACCAGCGTTCTAACCACCTGACCTCTGCGGGCCTTGGGTAGGGGAGAGGAACCCTCCTTGATAGTCAGGTACCTCTGCCTGTGACTGAGCTCTTGTTGATGGAAAATGGTTCAGTGGTCTTCTTCTTCCTTACCACACTGCTGCTGTTGCTGCTGTCTCTGGCCGTTGTCATCGGCCTGATGGGATCAGTTCCCGGGTCTCACCACCTGGCGGTTCACAACTCGAGCCCCCTCCCCCCCCCCTAAATTTTATTGCACAAACCCTGTAGATCAACTTCAGAGAGAGAAGGCATTCAGCTTTTTTTTGTTAGCAGCCACTACTTTTCAGGGTTCCACTTTTGGGGCGAAAATCCACAAGACTATCTGGCTGCAGTGTCACTCCACACTTTCTGATGGACTGGAAAAGTTTTTCAAGAACAAGGTCTGAATTGGTTTACGATCTTTCATCTGTAACTCGAAAAAAAGGAAAAAAGAAATAATTATGAGCAGTCATGCAGATGAAGAAGAAGAAACAAAGTCTCTTTGATGTTATTTTGTAACCTCAAAGGTCACACACAGCACCCTAATGAGCCATTGCATTGCCAGTTCGGTTATCTCTGTTTTCTGACTCAAAAAGACCAAGTTGAAATGGCGGTAAGATTTGAAGTTTAACCATCTTCTCAGGCAAAACAAATCAAATAATAGTTGTGCTTCCTATTACATGGCATCTGAAAATAGGATAGGTACATGTAGTGCAGATTGATTTTTTTTTTTTGGGGGGGGGAGGGTGGACTTTTGTTTTATGTCATGTACATGTACTAGCTAAATTGTACCGTATTATATACATAGCCTATATTGAGTATAGGCTATGTATATAATACAGTACAACTGTAAACTGATTAACGTGATGTATGCAGGGTTGGTTGATTTAAATCACTTTGGTTCAAATTACTTCCCCCAAAAAAATGTTCAGGTTGTGCCGTCAAAATAGGGTTGCCCGGGAAACTGGAAGCACAACTTTTTTAGGGGGTTTAGTTCAATTTTCCATTTAAAAAAAAAAATTTTTTTTTAGGTCTAGTGGAACTGCAGCTTAGCCCTATTTTTCACTTTTGTGCCAAAAATGAAAATAAAAAAATAAAAAATATATTCCAGTAGTCACCCGGTACTCAAACTCTGGATGACAGAGGGCCAGGGATGAACATTCCTCTTTTTTTTTTGTGGAAAAATTCCGCTCAGGTTTTTTTTAGTCAGGTTCCAGCAGGTCAGAGCAAAATACCAGGATTTTTTTTCTTTTTACAAGAAGGTCATGTAAACTTCAAGAATTAAGGGTCTGTTTTTTTTTTTTTATTGGCAATAGTCTGCCTTTGCTGGGGTGTTGACAGCAGGACGGTAACAGGCACTCACACTTTTTTGTTCAGGGGGGGGGGAGGGAGGGAGACAGGGGGTGAATTTACGGCTCACTCTGACCCTCTGCTGCCAAGTGCTCCATTGGTGTGTATTTATGGAGCCGCTGAGGTTGTTTCTGGCTGGTTCTCTTTTTATGGAGGTGATATTTATGTCCAAATTACCCATAAAGTTGGCTTGTTGGTGGTGGGGGTGGGTGGGTTGTGGGCAACATGTCCGTGTTGTGCTGGAAGTGGAAGGTTTGCTGTGACACCGTGTACTGTAACACCTCTTTTTTTTAGACTGTGGCTCTGTCTCCTGAAAATGCCTTGGCAGACTGAAATGTTGTGTTACAGGCTCTTTTCAGAGCTGCACTGGTGTCGCTGCAAACCTTTGAGTAATCTACCATGCCACAGTGATCCAGTGGTGCACATAGAGCCCTGCCTAGGGTTTTAACGGTGGCAAGGTCACTACCTATAGGGTTCACATAATGCAAAAAATTGTGATTAAATTTTTTTCCCGTGTTCACATACCAGTTCTGGGTACAACATAAAAACACCTGTGACATAAAAACACCTGACCAGATTAGGGTTGTTCCCACTACGAAAATATTCGCGATTTGAATCGTGATTCAAAACCCTTCTTTTTTTTCGTGTCCACACAGGCCAAATAATTGCGTCGCAAATAAACGGGAGCATGTGGTCGTGTTGCGCAAGCGGGAATGGCGTGACTCGCTGACGAACATTAACAAACCCTTTGCTGCACTTACTGGCTGTAAGCTGCTGGCAGGAAATGTCATGCTCGCGCAATGCATCGTGGGCTTCAAAAAAACGGTGCGATTTGAGCGGAGGGTTCCCAAACACATCGCGTCGCAAATAAACATGATTATTTGAAAAAGTCTCACTCTTAGTGGAGTCCGAATCGCAATTCAGACCCCACTAATAATCGTGTTTGTTGTGTCCCCACACGAAAAAAAAGTGGAGTTTGAATCGCGAGTCAAATTGCGATCCAAATAATCGCGATCCAAATCGCGATCCAAATAATTGCGTTTATTTGGTGTAGTGGGAACGGCCCTACAGTGGTAAGCAATTGTGGTCATGTATCCCTGAGAGTGGCCCATGCAGGAAGACATAAACACTTCCTGTCAATCAGCGCGAGCGGTGCGTCGTGGGATTAGATGAATGAACACTAATGAAGCAAAATGAACCAATCAGAATCATTGCAAACTTCCCAGTTACTCAAATCACTCAGCATTCGGTAATCTCCAAATTTGGGGGAGGGGGGTCTTGCCACCCTTGCGTCTTTTGATCTGAGCAGAATGATGAGACAGGTAAGGCCTCTTGTCAAAAATATCATCGGTTGGGTATCAGATGATTTGACCCTTCCGATGTCGTTTCCACCGGATAGCCATCGTGTATTTTTCACCCCAGAGTCCAGTACAATCGGCTTTCTATCGGGGGAAATTTTATCGGTCGGATGAATTCAACGGGGCACTCAACCGATGACCTTTTTGACAAGAGACCTTACGCTCGGAGGAAACCTGAAGACTCTCTAGTTTGTTGAAATAGCTGGTGTCCATTGCCGAACAGGAGCCAGCATGAACTTTGAAACTGGATCTACATTTGACCGGTTGTTGCCCATTTAACTTCCTGTTGGGGGAGGAGGAGGGGGGTGGGGGAGGTGGGGAGTCAGATTGGTGGATGTGGGAGAGGAGAGAGACATTCTTCTATCCCCATACTTCAGACTCATTGGAAAAGGGTCTTGTACGTGCACTTCTCCTAGATGCAGAAATCATACTTTATCAAATGTGCGCTTACTACCACTAGGCCTGTAGATGCAGATTCAAATCCACAACATGACCTCGACCAGCTGGGTGGTCCAGTGGGCAAGATGTCTGCACCATAAAGCAAGAGTCGGAGGTTCAGTTGCCTGGATTTTTGTTTCAGCAAGCAATCCGGCAAAGCACTGAGTGTACCGGTACAGTGTTTAATTACACATCGAGTATTAGGCAAACCTTTCTTGAAGTACATTGTCCGTGATGCAAAATCTATGTTTGTAATACGTACAGCTGCATATCCTCGCTACATGTACATGTACTGTTGTTGGATAGTGACATAGAACAATTGAAAGTACAAGCAACTGACCATGATGATGTAAGCATGGTGTAAGGCAGACTATGGAAAGAATGTCATCCTGCTGAGCTGGTGGCTGGTTCCTGATCCCGGAGGCTTTAGACCAAATCCACCGGATCCTCTGTTTACGACCAAGGCCTAACCAGATTAAGGGGAGGATTCCAAAAGCCGCCATCAGTCTCCTCATGGCTCAGGGAACCGGTACCATAACTCTTGCGGTAATTGCTGCAGGGCTGTGGCCTAGCAATAAATAGTGAATGACCATGTACTCATCATCAAAGTGTCACTCAAGAGCCCGCCCATCAGGGACTTGTTTTTCCCCCATTTGATGTTGGGAGGGTGTTTTTTTTGTTTAAAGGGTCTCTCAGCAGATGGTGGCCAGTGTGTTAGAATCATCCATTCTCTCTATAGTAAGAGTAAAAATGTCCAGCATGTTTATAGCTACTCTTGCCAGTAATTGCTGCATAAGGGCTATGGACTAGCAATAAATAGTATACTCATCATCAACGTGTCACTCAAGAGAGGGTAAAGGTCTAAAGCCGTGTCCGCACTGGACTTATTTTTTACCGAGCCCGTGGGTAACATTCCAATGGGTAAATCTTCCCGGCGTCTGCACTTGGACTTTTCGACTCGGGTAAACTAACCGAGACGATCGGTAAAACTAACCGACTCATGTATATGTGCATGTACTCTAGGTACACAAACACTCTGCCTGCACGAGTCTTGCATACAGTAGCGTAACGTGTGGGGCGCCGGGTGTGGTTTTTTACCGAGTCGTTTACCGAGACGTCGTATCCGGATAGGACTTAACGACTCGGTTATACTGACCTGGTCAATTTAACCGGGCAGAAGTTAGTCAGTTAAACTACCCATTTGAGTCGGGTAAGTTACCTGGGAGGTAAACTTCCTGGGCTGTCCGCACTGGACTTAAAATGGTCAATTTACCCATTTGCTCGGTTAGTTTACCCATTTTAAGTCCAGTGCGGACGCGGCTTTACATGACTGAGGGCACAAAGAGGATGGGTGAGGTGAGGTCATAAGAGGCAGGACCCAACTGCATCTCTCACTACTGTGTTGAAATAATTAGTGTACACTGCGTACCTACTCAGCATAGAGCTGCTACCAGCAAGTCATACCTGGCACAATTGGACCTCAAGGCGGCTTTTGCCATGCTACATATGTGACCCGGCACAGCATAATGAGGAATAACCCCCACTTTTGAGATTTTGAGATTTTCTAATGATGGGAAAGAGTATACCATTAGCTTTCAGCTGATATCAAAATTATTTCTGAGAGAACTTTGTTGTAAATAGTACAAGGGGACTTTGCTCGTTCATTTGGTACCAGACATTATAGCAGCACCATTCTAACTCCTCGAAAGCGGCCATTCAAAAAGGCAGGAACTTTACATTTTCATGAAAACAGTACACAAACACTCCCTCAAAATCCTCGTTTTTGTCAACATTTAGAGACGGATTTCGTAAAAATCCTTTGGACATAATATCCTCCAATACATTAACTTTCTGAAAATACAAAAAAAACAAAATCAATTTTTTTTTTATCGAATTGAAAAGATACTTTAACTTCAGGCGTTGTTTACTCGAAAAGTGTTTTGGTGGGATATTCCTCATGTCGCTGTGCCGGGTCGAATATTGTTTCGTGGTAGGCCGGAAAGAGCACCTCTTTAAAAACTTGGACAATAAGCGGTGTGCGGATTCGGAGGGGCCCAAAGCATAGCAACACCAAAAGTCCAGAATTGTCCCCCCCCTGTAAATAATTGGAGTAATAGCCTTATAGTTGCCACATCAGCGAGGGACAGTAAGGTAGCCTCATTGTTCCTCCATGCCATGACCAAGCCAACTTCACGAGACCTACTTCTGTTGCGTGTGTGCCTGCACCCTGGATGGATGATTTCCCATCATTTGTTATAGGGTCACTACATTATAATAAGAATAATAACCGTAATTTATAGCGCGCCGGTATCCGCCTCAAGAGACGCTCATAGCGCAGTACAAGAAAAAACAGTAAAGAAAAATACCCCAAATTCTTTAGAACAATTACAACTATTTAGGTGGTGTTTAAAGGTCCTATACAACATTGGTCAAAGTCAACAGATTGCCACACTTTGTGTCAACAAAAAAGGAATCCTGCGAAGGTTTTAGCTCAAATGGTAATCTGAGAAAGTAGAAAAAGGAAAAAAAAGTCATGGTTTTCGCACCGTTCTGTAGTGTAAGAAATAGTTTGTGACTCGCGAGTCATAAA
Organism: Luidia sarsii; assembly: GCA_949987565.1. Taxonomy (NCBI): domain Eukaryota; kingdom Metazoa; phylum Echinodermata; class Asteroidea; order Paxillosida; family Luidiidae; genus Luidia; species Luidia sarsii. The sequence goes on along the minus strand of OX465108.1, from coordinate 3,376,503 downwards.
CTATTTGTCGATGTTTGAGTGAAGATTTCTCGAGAAATACAGCATCCCAGACCGTAAGATTTCATCATGAGGATTCTATCGACCATCTACAAACTGTGTAAATTAGAAGACAAATTGCGGACATCGATGTTTTCCGATCTTCCCAATGTTGTATTGGGCCTTCAAGGGCGACTTGGAACTCGGATATTGAATGGACTGAACGGATATTGAGCAGCAGTAAATTCCAGAGACATAAGTGACATTTCTGGTGATGACATGGGTGTAACATTTGTTCCTTCTCCTTATCCTTTTCCCCCCTATTTTTGGAATGCCATCAGGGTCTCGGGGATGAGTGTGTCTTCAAGCTGCCCAGCCGATCGGCCAGCAAGCATCTGTGGAAGTGCTGCGTGGAGCAGCACGCCTTCTTCCGACTGCCCCAGGTCGGGGCGGACCCCATCCACCCGCGTAAGCTCTCCTTCTCCAATTCCAGCTTCCGACACACGTGAGTCCTGCTCTGCCCTGGTTCTCCCCCCCCCCCAACCCCTAAAAGAAGTTGATCCTTTGAAGGAAAAAAAGAAAGAAAAAGCCGTAAGAGACTGGTTTCTTTACTGTCCGCTGTTCTCTATGCGAATCCCTGTACTCTACCCTGTCTTCCGTCGGTCCATAGCCTTAGCACTTTGTAAATCAAACACTGTTGTGGGTTCTGGTAATTTGGGGTTTCAAGTAGAGTTAACAACATGTAAGTCAGTACACTCTTCCATTGCCCAGTGTGTGTATCTTCCATTTTTTTGGGGGGCAGTCAAGTAGACTGTCCAACACTGTAGCCATCCAGTGATACATTGAGTTGCTTGAGTGAAGGTTTTCAATGTCATTAAGCAAACGTATCTTCAGGTTTTGAGTTAGACTAGGAGAATTATTTATTCATTTCCATGCAATTTCACCTGAAAAAAAGGGCTATATAAAGCCACTCTAGGTGTAGGGATATGGAAGGGAGGAGATACACATGGAGGGAGGAACTCGAGAAAGCTGGAGATAGGAATTGACATTCCTCTTAAAACGGGCCAGATCATGAGAAGGTGGGAAACCTGATCTAGGAAGGGAATTCCAAAGAGAAGCAGAACGTGGGTAGAAGCCGTTCTGATGCCTCCCTGTTCTACATCTTGGAAGAGACAGTGCATGGGTGAGAGGAGACAAAGAGACCTGGTGGCTCATTCTGTGGTTTGTCTTTGTCCGCGTTGACCCTTACCCCCTTCGCCCCTTCCTTCCTCCCTCCCACCCATCAGGGGAAGGACCCAGCGGGAGGCACTGGAGGCGGCCTCCACCCTTGACCGGCCCGAGCAGCTAGTCCAGCGTTCGGCCAGCCGCAAGTACAGCCGCCGGCCCTCCCAGACGGACGTCTCCCTCCGCAACCTCTCGGCCACGGACGAGCTCCTCCTGGACGAGAGCCTCATGAGCAGGCTGTCGCCTCAGCCGGCCACCAGGTGAGGATGAGAGAACATCGGCGGTCGAGCTCGTCGAAGATGTGCCGTGATAGCCGTGCCAGTGCCAGTTTGTTCCCGCAAGAGCGGTCCTGAAAAGTCCAGAACGACCAGCATCACGGTGGTCCTGCAGTTTAGAACGTCTGCCACTAAAAAGCAGCCGATGCGGGTTCAGATCCCGCCCGAGCTGCCTGTATTGTTTTCAGCGGGCAATCGGATAAAGCACTGAGCATGCAGTGTTTAATCACGCGTCAAGTCAAGTATGGTAAACTCTTGTTGAAACTTAAGAGTAAGTCACATGCAGTTGATATCATAGGACATTTTTGGGATGGCAATCCTGTTCAAACAGATCATTTAGCTAGAGCACTTGTGCAAAATTGACACTCATGCCAAATTTCATAGAGCCACTGAGAATCTCTTTCAGTCTCAGGATAGTTGAGTATTTTAGTATAGTTTTTTACTTTGATTTCTTCCTCCTTTTCCTCCTCCCTTTCCTCCTCCTCTTACTCCTCCTCTTCCTGCTTCTCCCCTCACCCTCTTCCTCCTCCTCCTCCTCTTTCTACTCCTCCCCTCCTCCCCTCCTCTTTCTCCCCCTCTTCCTCCTCCTCTTCCTCTTTCTACTCCTCCTCACCACCTCCTCCTCCTCCTTCTCCTCCTCCTCCTCCTCCTTCTCCTCCCCCTCCTCAGGCTACCAAGTGGAAGAGAAAGCCCCACTTCAGCCATGAGCGTTCACTCTGTGCCATGGGAGGACAGCCAACAAGCGAGGGCGTAAGTCACCCATCTCTCTATGGAACTCTTGAACCAACATGCCTCAAAGAGTGTGTCACTCTGTCAGTCATTTCTATGCCAGGGCATAGCCAAAGCTGTGCGGTTACATTGCAAACCTATCACTTATTCTGGATAACCCATCGTAAGTGGTGATAGGTCAAATGGATTCTATGCATCACTCATCATCTTGCAACTGGTCGTAAATTACAATGAGTTTGGTGAAGTTGACCATCGGTCTGGTCAAACTTTCTTTGCTATTTTCATAAATTGCAGGTTTTCTTTCCTTTGCTGATAATTTTAAATTTTTATTTTTTTTGAATTTCTTTCCCGTCTTCTGCTTGGTCTTCCCAGTGGACTTTTCAGTTCGGCCGGAGGGGTACCCGCTTCCCGGCAGCACCGCCACCGAGGGCGCTCTAAGTCCCCCGGCCCAGGCCATCGCTATGGTGAACAGCGGTCCGACAGCGAATCAGAAGCTGCCTACAGTGCCAGGCGAAGGTTTGTGTCTTCTTCCTCCCGGAACTCCCCCACCTACCCCTCCTTCACCACCACTTTAGTTCAGATGAATTTCAACCGTTTTTTGTTGTTGGCATATGACAAGTTCAGCATTGAATTTAAGTAATGCAGTCAGCTTTTTAAAACTGCATTTTCAAACAGACAGACATGCAAGAGGCTGACCCACAAACAAACAGACAGACAGACAGACAAACAGACATCCGGCAGACAGACGCAAACATACAGACACAAACAGACAGACAGATAGGCCCTATGAGGACTGATGTGTTAGATTATATTTGCTTTACACTACCCACTTGTAAAAAGAGGGGGGGGGGGATATTTGACTGCATGGGGACTTGAACCCTGGACCTCTGGTTTAACACTCCAGCGTTTTTACATTAAACCAGTTTCCAGACCAGGGCTGGATTTCACATAGCCTTACAATCCATCGTAACTGAACGTACGATGGACAACCCTTCGTAAGTTGTGATAGGCAGTATAGTTTCTGTGCATCGCTAATCGTCTTGCGATTGATCGTAAGTTACGATGAGTCTGGTGAAATCGACCACTGGTCCTATCGCACTGTCTCTGCTATGTTGACAATTCCACATGAGGTCTTACCAGTAGTTGTAATATGTTACGCTATAGCCCGGACCATGCGTATGATGCACTTCATCGTTCGTGTTGTATGTTGCCCCTTGTTTCCGTGTTTCCGTGCAACCGTAGGCGCAGGAGGTCTCTCGGATCAGAAGCGGGCAGCGACACCGAGTCCCGTCAGCACAACCACCACCATCACCACCACCACCACCAGCACAGGAAGAGAAGGTAAAACAAAATCCTAATAATCATAGTAGAGAATGGAAACGATAAATAAGCGCTTATGAGCTTGAGTTGATCTCGTAACCAGAAACAGTGAACCGAGTTGAACTGAAAAAAAACTTGAAGTTAATAAAAAAACTGCTGCAAACTGCTCACTGACTAAAATGACCTGCAATACATATTAATCTAAAAATGTTAGAGGGCCTGACGTTTCGATCCTAGCAGGACCTTGGAGAAAGGTCCTGCTAGGATGGAACGGTCAGGCCCTCTATCTTTTGAAAATGAACTTGTATAGAATTGTGTTAAATGAATCTTTCTTGCCATTTTTCAAAACAATTCTTGTACACTGAGATGAGCCATGTCATAAGGTCTACGAGATTTTGGAAAACGCAGTGGCTGTTGTTACGGCAGTCGTCCGTATGGTTCCCTGACTTCACAGTATTTGTCAGGATGTTTAGCTCTTGGAACCAGACTATCAGCTAATAGACTGGTTCAACCAGCCTGCAATGCTGACGAAATAGAATCAAGTCAGGGAACCACATGGACGACTGCCGTAACAACAGCCACTGCGTTTGGAAAAACACAACTGATATTTTTTTAAAGATACAAGGAATTGATTTTTAAGAAATGGAAAAAAAATTGACTACCCGTAGGTCTCGGTCCCGGGGAGTGAGTAGCGGCAGTGAGTCTGAATACAGTCGTCATGATGATGATCGGCGGAGGCGGAGAAGGTAGGTATGGCACTGGGCGTCTATGTCAGTCTTCACCAGTCTGCATAAATTGGCATAGATTTGCATAAATCAGCATGCATTTGAATGGATCATCATTTATTTGAATACATTTGCATGATCACCTTTAGGATTTCTCAAAAACTAATTCTAAAATGTCTCAAACTAATTTTTGAGAAATGATATGAATTTACACAGGAACAAAAAACATAAGGAAAATTGGACTGGATTAGGAATGAAACTGATACCTCTAGTTGGCCTACATGTAGGTGGTAGGGCACTGGAACTTTATGACATAGGTCTCTGGTTCGAAACGCGGTCCAGTCAAATTGTTCGTTCCTAATTTTATCAGTAATGTTGCAAAAAACGTTGCCAAATTGTTGCAAACTGCTTCCTGACTAAGATGACCAAAAAGGGGCCTGACGTTTCGATCCTAGCAGGACCTTTCTCTCTGCTAGTATCGAAATGTCGGGACCTCCTCATTTTTTGACTAATTTAATCAATCGATCAAAATTTGCCGGATTTCATATCCTCGGTTTATTTGAAAGCGTCATTGTATTATCCTGCAATCCTTTCTCCGTTTTTTTTCTTCAAATGGTGTTGAATGTTGATGTCACATAACATAGTTTGCATGAATTGTAATCAATTTGAATGTATTACCATAATTTGCATACATTTGCATGATTACAATGACCTTCTCCGTAGGTCCAGGGATAGGAATGGGAGTGGGGAGGAGCAGTGGGCGGGCCTGGACGGTGACCGGATGGTCCGGGGAGAGATGAGAGAGGGCCAGGAGGTTGTGGTCAGGAGCCTCAGGGATGGGTGAGTGAGTCATGAATAGTCATGAATATGCAAATGCTCAGATGCATATCCATGAGGTCAGAGCCATTGGTCGAAGGCATTTTTTTAACCCACCCTCAAAATGAAAGTTTTTAAGAAACCTTTCCGCTGAAGTACGTTTCAGTGCATTACTCATTACCGTAACTCATGATGCAGTAAAAGTTAATGAGTCTAATTAATACTCGGCCTTTGATCTATCTAGCATGTCACTAATGATAGCTCAATGTTTTCCCATCTCATTGTGCACAGATACCCAGACAGTGAATCCTCATCCCGTCGCCATCACCATAGAAACCAACACAATCATCATCATCATCATCATCATCACCATCCTCAAAGAGAGTAGGGTTCTTGTTTGCTGAATGGCTTCCTTCCCTCCCCTCCCTTCCCCTCCCCTCCCCTCCCCTCCCCTCCCCTCCTCTCCCCTCCTCTCCCTCCCCTCCCCTCCCCTCCCCTGCCTTGCCCCCTGCCCTCCCCTGTCCTCCCCTGCCCCCTGTCCTCCCCTCCCCTGCCCTGCCCTCCCCCCTTTCCTCCCCTATCCTCCCCTACCCTCCGCTCCCCTGTCCTCTCCTCCCCTGCCCTCCCCTGTCCTCCCCTGTCCTCCCCTACCCTCCCCTCCCATCCCCTGTCCTCTCCTCCCCTGCCCTCCCCTGTCCTCCCCTGTCCTCCCCTACCCTCCCCTCCCATCCCCTGCCCTCCCCTGCCCTGCCCTCCCTCCCCCTGCCCTGTCCTCCCCTGCCCTCCCCTCCCCCTCCCATCCCCTGCCCTCCCCTGCCCTCCCCTTCCCTCTCTTCCTCTCCCCTCCCACTCGACTTTACTCAACTTGACTTAACTCTATTCTCCTTGACTCATGTTTGTGATGCAAGTTTCTAACATTATAATCACCTGCCTGTTTTGTATAGACTTTGTGATGACTCAATGGTGAGAGAACACTTCCAAGTATACCTCTAACTCTCTCTCTCTCTCTCTCTCTGCCCTCTCCCTTCTGGCCTTCCCTCTTTCCTTCTCCCCTCCCTCCACTCTCACCCCCCTACTGACAGACGGGCAAACGCAGAGTTACAGAAGCATATTCAGAAGGAGCTGGTGGATCCGGAGAAGTTTACTGAGGAGGAGCGCAGAGTAATCCCCTACACCAACCTCAGGTTAGTCTGTATAATGTATTGTTCTTCATTCATTCTAAGTTCTCTGAAAGTTGACAAACCCAAACTGTTGAAGAACATCATACCGTAGATATATTATGATGTTTGCGTCGAGGAGAAGGTAATTCGATGAGGGTTTGCCCCGCTCGACGTAGTAACACACTGTTGAAGAACAGTCGGTCAAAAGAGTAATCTGACAAGCATTCCATCCAATCACATTGTTGCAGGATTGATGGTGATGCAGCCATCAGTGGGAATGGAAGCCAGCGTCTGGCGCCCTCACAGCATAGGAGTAAGCAGGGAGACAGCCACAGCGATGGGTGAGTGGGCCACATGGCGGGCTGTGGCTTAGACCCCAGTGGCTGGGGCATAAAATTCCTGATTATTTGACCCATCTTGTATTTGAGATTTTCCCTTTCATTGCGTCTGACGAAGTAGTTGGATAAGACTTGAAGGTTTGCATGGTGGAAGTACCAAGTGGAAGGTTTGCATGGTGACCATGTATTAACACAACTCTTTTGAGAAGGGGTGTGTGGCTCTGACAAGAGTAACCCAAGTCTCAAGGCAAGCACCAGACCATTAACCAGACCGCGTGTCTGGTAACCTGTCTCTCCACCCTCACTTTGGAATGTAGCAAGTCACGTGGGGATCCTGTTGACTTTTGCAGGGACACATTTGAGAGTTCCACGAGGCACGGGCCCAAGGTTGCCTCGCCGCCGAGTCCCGCCGAGAGCCCGGCCACAGCCGGCCTGCCCGTGGGCACCCCGCCACCCCCGTACGCGCTGAATGGTGCCGGCCCGTCCAGGGGCCACGTGCACCCGGCCCGGGAGCCCCGACTGGAGAGCAGGGGGGAGGCCGGACTTGCCGGAGGGGCCCCACCTCCCCTGATCCACAACGGAGAGGTGAAGGGGGGTCTGTTCGCCCGAGGCGGCGGAGGAGGAGGAGGTTTGTTCGGCGGTCGCCCTCAGCAAGAGTTGCCGCAGGTGCGGAGGCAGTGACTTCACTTTATGAATATTCATGACCATTGCTCATTATCATTCATTATTCAAGCATTTGGAAAGATAGGCCGTTTACGAAATGAAGGCTTAGGCTCGGGCTTAGGCTTTGGTCATATTTCTCTTGCCCGTTAGAATGTCACAGGCATCTAGAGACAAGAGTTTGGCCCCAGTTTCTTGGTGAATGCTCTACTTATCAAGCCAACAAGCCTTCAAATTCGGTGACAAACTACAATTTGCATTTTTAGGTTTTGTCGGGCGGAGACATGGATTCCTAAAGGGTCATAGTCCTCCTATGTTTGATGAAGACAAAAGTACACAGCACAGAGTAGAGTTACAAATGTGCTCCAACTCTTCTTAAATGAACGGACTTGTCATTCTATTCGATTCTAAAACATTGAATATGATCCAGATTTGCGATACGTGTTGTCTATTCTTCGGAACGTCAGGTTCAGATGCACCCATCGGGGTCCCGTGCGGCCGACGGGTCATTGCCGCGAGACCGACACCCTGACAGACCCCCCGACAGATCCCTCGACAGACCCCCGCAGGGCAAGGCCCCGCCAGCGGCCGCGGGAGTCCCGGCGCACACCCTGGCCCTGGATGGGCTGACGAGCGTCGAGGGGAACCGGCGAGAGGCGAGCGCGGGCCCGCGCCATCACCGCCACCACCTCCCGCCCCAGACCCAGCCCCTCGCCGCCGGCACCGAGGCCCAGCCGAGAGGCCCCTCCCCGGTCCCGAACAACGGCCTGCCAGTCAACGGCCTGCCGGTCGTCCACAGCCGCGGTGACTCGGGGCTGGGGAACGAGGAAGGGCAGGGGGACAGGTAAGAGACGATTGGGGCACTTCTTTAGCATTAGGGGGGAGCGGGGAGCTTTTGTAAGCCATACAGAGCTAACTCACAGCACTGTGGCTTTGACTCACAGCACTGTGGCTTTGATTCACAGTACTGTGGCTTTGATTCACAGTACTGTGGCTTTGATTCACAGTACTGTGGCTTTGATTCACAGCACTGTGGCTTTGATTCACAGCACTGTGGCTTTGATTCACAGCACTGTGGCTTTGATTCACAGCACTGTGGCTTTGATTCACAGTACTGTGGCTTTGACTCACAGCACTGTGGCTTTGATTCACAGTACTGTAGCTTTGACTCCAATCGCTGTGGCTTTGACTCACAGCACTGTGGCTATGATTCACAGTACTGTGGCTTTGACTCACAGTACTGTGGCTTTGACTCACAGCACTGTGGCTTTGACTCAGCATTGTGGCTTTGACTCACAGTACTGTAGCTTTGACTCCAATCACTGTGGCTTTGACTCACAGCACTGTGGCTATGATTCACAGTACTGTGGCTTTGACTCACAGCACTGGCTTTGATTCACAGCACTGTGGCTTTGACTCACAGCACTGTGGCTTTGACTTATAGCGGTGTGGCTTTGATTCACAGCACTGTGGCTTTGACTCACAGCACTGTGGCTTTGACTAACTGCACTGAATGAGGCTTTGACTTACAGCATTAAACTCAAAGCATTCAAAAGCAGCATTTATTAGAATCAATTTGTAGAATTTAGACATTTGTTTTGTCATCTTCCTATATCATGCAGCAGGTCCAACCATTTGAGTCTGCCTCGTCAGATTGTCCAGACCTCCTCAGTGCAGTCCCAAAGAGCGCCCTCTCCCTCGATCAACCACGCTGGTCACACTGCAGCGAGTCTGACCGCCTTCCACAACCCCACGGGACCGCACCGGGTCAACGGGACGCACTCCAGGGGTCACGAGGGAGGTCGCCAAGCCGACGCGGCGCGCGCCCTGCCCAACGGAGGTCCTCAGCTCTCCCCAGAGCTCCAGGTCGCCCACGGCCGGTCGGCCCTCCCCGGCAGAGTCGGCAATCGCAGGGCCGACGCCGATACGGCACCCGGCAACGGGGGCCCCGTCGTCGCCAATGCGAACGCCGACCGCGCGGCCCCGAAGGCTCACCTGTGGTCCAAGCCGGCCCCGCCGCAGCGGGGCGCCGGGCACCAGCGGGCCAATGGGACCGCTGGCAGCGGCGGCACCGCCCGGGCCGGGAACCGGGGAAGCAACCCCAACGCCGGCTCGCAATTGGTAGACCTGCCCCCGGGCTACAAGCCCGACTACAGCAGGTGAGGTGGCCAGGAATGGCTGGTCTCATTTCACAGTGCGCAGGCCATTTGTGACCCACTCTGCAAAAAAAGGTACCTAAGTCGCTGTATGCGGTCTCGCGTACCAGGTCTTTCCATGTAGAGAGGATGAAAAATCCTCATTTTAGTTTTCAAAATAAGCGGCTTTTTGTACACATCTACTATACCGATATTTTCAATATCCATAACCAGAAATTATGAATTTAATCTTAAAAGGAAAGAATATTAACGAGTTTCTGCTCAATGGTTTCATCCTTGTTTTCCTTTTTAAATGACTTGTTTCTCCTTAAGTCTTTTCGGAAAAAAATAATCTGAGAATGACTGTACACATGTTCCGATAACTCAACAAATGGAATATGCTGCAGGCCTCAAACATACAGCAAATTAAAGCTTGTTAAATGGCCTTCCCATCCATGTGTAAAAGCAACATTTTGAGAAATTGCGACTGAAGTACTTTTTTGCAGAGTGGGTCACAGTTTTAGCCGAGCCGGACGGAAAAGCTTCCAAACAGAAAGGAAGACCACACTGTCATTTTCAACACACTAACTTAATAGAGTTACCACTGTCTTGAGCACTCAATGTTAAATTTGCACGGTTGATGTGAGAAGTTTGTCTGTACTGCACAGTTGCAAGCCACACGATACTTTAATATACCGTCCGCACTCACCTAGTGGATGCTTGAGTGCAGCATTATATTTAGTACTCCGGGATATATATATGGGACTGTGCAACCGAACTTGTTGCATATTCATTGAATGACTGATTGAAATAGCTGGACAATTGATGGGAAATGGGTGTAGATACAGTTCATGGAAATTGGAGAATGGTTCATTGAAACCAATGAACTGTTGATTGAAAGCAATGAATGGTTGATTGAATCTGTTGAGCAGTTGATTGAATCCACTGAATGGTTGACTGTACCCAATGAACGATTGATTGTATCCAATGAACGTTTGATTGAATCCTATTAGCTGTAGATCAAATCCAATGAACGGTTGATTGAAACCATTGAACGGTTGATTGAAACAGATGAACGGTTGATTGAATCCGATGAACTGTTTATTAAAATTTATTGATGGAATTTGGTGAATGATTGATGAAATTTCTTAAATGGTTTAATCAAAACAGCCTGGATGGTTGACTGAAATTTCCTTGAAATTCCTGACGGAAATTAATTGGTATCACATTGGCCAGCAACTTTTCCTTTAATGATTTTCTAGATATTTTTCAGTTCAAGTTTGACCCAGCATCACTGTACTGCGTCTCTTCTGATCCTGAGAGTTTGTGGGCTAGCTTTCTCGTCAGACTGCTGTGCAATGGCTCATGCCCCAGATTTGTCTTGTAGATACCTGGTCCGTCCCGTTGTATTATTACAGTCTTCTGTATTTTGCTTTCATTTTTTGTTCTAAATCCTCAGACTAATAGCTCAAGTGTAGTACATGTTTTTAGTGGTAAGTTTTGATTGGGCCAAGGTCTGTTCTGTCCAAAGATCTTGTAGCGCGCAAGATAGCCTACCCTTGCGAGATCACACGCATCCGGGTGAAGTACGCACTGGGCGCCAGTTTAGTAAGCAAAGTCGCACACATTCTCTCCATTTCGTGGTCACATCGCATCGAAAGTTATCACATTCTGTTCACGCATCCCAAGCTGTATCTTTTTTATTGGTTGTGACTCTCTCACTTAATTTCCGGAGCACCGAAAGCAAACGACAGATTCCGTTGCTTACTAAAATGGCATCCAGTGCGTGCTTCACCTTTTTGCTCGGAGTAGTCCATCTTGCGCGCTTTAAGATCTTTGGTTCTGTCTGCAGTGTATGCTGGCTTGCTCTATTCTTGGCCACCAATGCCGGCACGGTCCCCCGCATGCACTGAGGGCTCAGAGAATCACCGGTTACCTGCATACTCTTGCATGGTTCCCCTGCCTTCACAGCAGCCTTCTCTGAAATGCATTGGTTACAGCGTAATATTGCCTGGTAGCCTGTCTATATCATGAATATTATAGCAGTGCACTGTTTACCGGTATACTTTTGCATGGTCCCCAGCCTGCATCACATTCTGAGTATATCCACTGGATACAGGGCTCCCGGCTATTGCCCCAGATAGACATGTGTTTGTGCCAGTATTAGAAGGCCAGCATACTCATGAGCAGAAGAAGATTAACCAGACTGTGTGTCTGGAATCCTGTCTCCCCACCCTCATTTTCCCCTGCTTATTCCTGCCCCAAACCCACCTGGTCGCCATGGGGTCTCTAGTCTGTCTCCTCAATCCTGCAGGATTGTCAATACCCATCAAAGCATCTATCTTTTATATCTCTGTCAAACTCTCTCTGCATCTTGGATACTCAACTGCCATTTACACTGATATTAAAATATATCTCTTCATTTCCATGTTTTCATGGATCCTTTGGTTAATTGGGGCCATATAAGCTCTTTATATCAATGTCTTTTTGTTTTCTTTTGTTTTCCCTTTGTATTTTCATCATTATTGATATGAGCAGTGCAGCACTGCATTTGATGTTTCTTTCAGCATTGATGCATGTCTGCGTTTGTCTGTTTGTTTGTCTGTGGATGGGGGTGTTTGTTTGTTTGTTTGTTTGTCCATTTGTCTGTCGGCTTCTATGATTGTCTCTCTGGCCATGTGTTTGTCTGTTTGTATGTGTCTGTTTGTTTGTATGTGTCTGTTTGTTTGTTCGTCTGGTTGTTTTTTGTCTGTTTGTCTGTTTCTGTCATTGAGCCTTTTGACACCATGTCTGCCCTTCCTATAGATCCATCCTCCTTAGATTCCAATCTCCTGAGTGCCAGTATTCATGTGGTTATGGTGCATTCATTCTTGACTTCTCTTCCATGTAATTATTGCATTTTGGTTGTGATGCGACCTGCAGGAAACTAACACACTCCAGAAAAAGGTGATAATAAGTTGCGCTATGCATTTGCATGCAGTGGCCCACTAAATGTTGAGATGTTGGAATTTTCCGTAAAAGAATTGTGTTTTTTTTTCCTTCTGAAATCATATCTTCAATGCTTATACTTTCAGGTTCACTCACAAAAATGTTGAATTTAATCTTTCTCGCCGTTTGTAATTTAATTACAGTACATGGACCTTATTAATATGCAGATATGTCATAACTACAAAAAGGAGAGCTCTGCTATATAACAAAAAACAGCTTACATTGTGGGCTTTCCAGTAGTGTGGGCTTTACATGTATATCACCTTTTCCTGGAGCTGGTCACAAATGCTTTGATCCAAGAAGATCCTGCCAGGAACAAAAATTTAGGCCCATTTTTCTCATTTGAAAACCATTGCAACATTGTGTAGCAATTCCCCCCAGAATAAATGGAACTTTGATTACCGTACCCTCTGTGTGTTGGTGATAGGGCAAATCGCTCATTGGATTGCATTCTCACCAATGCAAATCGGTAATTCCATAAATCATGTGTACAACTTGTGACACTTTGGTGTCCCCACATGAAACCATCCGGCGTTCCTTTGTGTACTAATATTGTACGCTGTGGCTGTTGTTACGGCAGTCGTCCGTGTGGTTCCCTGACTTGATTGTATTTCGTCAGCATTGCAGGCTGGTTGAACAAGTCTATTATCTGATAGTCTGGTTCCAAGAGCTAAACATCCTGACAAAAAACTGTGAAGTCAGGGAACCACACGGACGACTGCCGTAACAACAGCCACTGCGAATATTGTAACGACACGGTGAAACTATCTGTCGATTGAATAGTATATCGTACTTCTCATGTAAGTAACACACTGTTCAATCTACAGATTGGTTCATTATGTTATTATAATATCACATGCAGGAAAGCTGAATGGTTTCACATGTAAGTGGGGACAGCAAGATGTCACAAGTTGGACCCCTGTTTTATGGAATTACCCATATCACCATGCAGTGAGGCAAAGCACTAAGCATACAGTGCCCACTGCATTTTTGGTCGGACCAAACTCACATAGAATTACATTGTCACCAATGCAAATCACCAGACAATTGGGGCAAAGCACTGAGCATAACAGTGGTAGCTACCTATTGAAGGCTTAGGCTCGGGCTTAGGCTTCGGCCACATTTTTCTTACCCGATAAATATAATGTCGCAGACATCTAGTAAACAAGCGTTTGGTCCCAGTTTCTTGGTGAATAACTCTGTATTTGTCAAGCCAACAAAACTTTATATTTGGCGACAAGCCACAACCTGGATTTTCAGGTTTTTGTCAGACAGAGACGAAGCCTGAGCTCGAGCCTGATCCATGGATTCGGAAAGGGCCTTTCATGGGCAGGGCCCCCAAAAAACCACCTCATTGAGTCGTAGTTTATCATTATCTGTAACGTCAATTCCCTTTCCTGCAGGGACAAGCGATACAGCATCACAACGCAAGAGATGATGAGGGTTAGCATGCTGCAGGGAGATCACCGCCATTTGCAGACGGAGCTCTGAATGTCACCGGTCTCGAGAAAACCGTGAAAACCGCTTCATTTGTTTCGCGAAATATTTCAGTTAGAGGTTTCTACTATAACCATCTTCAAACTGTATAAGTTTCATGTAAATCTGTGAACATTTCTGTTTTTCAATCTTACCAATGTTGTGTAGGAGCTTTAAGTTCATGAGTCTTTAATTGGATGGTGTTTTCTATCACGCATCAGTATTCCCATACTGCAATGTTACGGAGTGCGATTATAACGCAGGCACTCTGTGCATGATGTCACCGGTGGTGCACACTCACCACGAAGCCCCGCGTACGAATTCCAAATTGAGGCTCACTTGCGTGTGTGCGCACTGCGCTGCCGTATGTCTCTAGCATGGTTTCCCTTGCAAGACGGTCCATCTCAACGTTCTGACGGACCACCTCAGGTGGGCTGTCTCCAAAACCTGCCACCTCATCAGAGGGTCAGAATCGTTCTTGGAAAAATCTGCATAAAAACAACAGCTCCTGTTTAGCGTGTAGCCGTGTAGCCGTGTAATGATAAATCGGATGTTTCCTCACACATTACTGAATAGTTCTTACACGGACACACTATACACATGCGTCACAGTGCTGTTATACTCGTTCCCTATTCAATCTGTGACCCACGCAACCTCAACATAGCATATCCACAATATGCCGAAACTCAACCACTGAGCAAATCATTGGTTGCGACCAGAGATCTTATAGCGCGCTTGCGCGCAATAATAGCCTACTCTTGCGAGATCACACACATCCCAATGAAGTACGCACTGGGCGCCATTTTAGTAAGCAAAGTCGCACACATTCTCTCCATTTCGTGGTCACATCACATCGAAAGTTATCACATTCTGTTCACGCATCCAAAGTTGGATCCTTTTTATTGTTTGTGTCTCTCTCGCTTCATTTCCGGAGCACCGAAAGCAAACGACAGATTCCGTTGCTTACTAAAATGGTGCCAAGTGCGTGCTTCACCTTTTTCTCAGAGTAGCCCATCTTGCACTCTATGCGCGCTATAAGATCTTTGGTTGCGACCTCAGACTCAGAAAAGTTCTAGGGGAAAACCCTCGCGTCTGTCCGCCCCCGTGGTCGGCTCTGGCGCTCATTGGGTCCTTCGCAATTGGGCACCGGAATGGTGGCACCTGGGTCGTGACGTCATGCGCGGAGTGACCAGCAAATAGCCACACTCCAATGTTAGGGGTAAAACAGTGCCGATAAAGAAACGGGCAACTGCTTGGATTGGCCGGGGGGAGTAATTTCTCTTGACCTCTGACCAAGGTCGCCCTCCAAAAGTTGTGCACACGGTCCAAGCCCAAAAATCTTCAGGATTCTGAAAGACCTTTTCCCATTCTCACTTGTGAAATTATAGCCATCTCATGTTCTGTGCTACCGGTACCGTAATGAAAATGTTTTTGGTTTTGTGATAAAATGGATAAGGAAAACACAAAATAAAGAACTTTCATCTATGCAGGATTTGAATTTCCTTGAAAGGCATACCAAAGATGTAGTATTTTTTCCTTTTCTTTTCTACTATTTAAAATGATAAAATTTTTGTATGTATATATTTTGATAAAAAGGTTGCTCGCTCCAGGATTAAGCAATTTCTGAAACTTGGAACTTGTTCAATTGTTGTGCACGTGTGGATCTCCGTAATTTAATACCAGTACGTGTTAATTTTTGGAATGTTAGATTTGCAATATATGTACTTGACTGCTACCACCACACACCGACCCTGTGTCTACCCACACCAGGGGCCAATTTCATAGAGCCGGAAAAAAAAAAAAAAAAAAAAAAAAAGATAAAGTGTCAAAATGTGCTTAAGCGCAAAAACTCATGAGCCACAGGATCCCCTTGCCTATACCCAAACTTCACTTTGGTTTCACGCTAAGTAAAGAAGAGTGGAATACAAGTCAAAAGCAATCGACATCACATCGCAGGGCAGTTTGTAATCCTGCTTACAAGAGGAAGACTTTGTCTGCTTAGCAGATTTTCACGCTTAAGCGGCTCTATGAAATTGGGCCCAGGTGAATGAATACAATTGGTGGACAGGGCCATCACACACCAACCCTTTGCCTACCCACATCAGGTGAATGAATACAATTGGTGGACAGGGCCATCACACACCAACCCTTTGCCTACCCACATCAGGTGACTGAACGCGCCAACCCTCTATCTAGAACCGTATCTACCCACATCAGGTGACTGAATGCAATTGGTAGACAGGGCCATCACACACCAACCCTTTGCCTACCCACATCAGGTGACTGAATGCAATTGGTAGACAGGGTCGTTACACACCAACCCTTTGCCTTCCCACATCAGGTGACTGAACGCGCCAACCCTCTATCTAGAACCGTATCTACCCACATCAGGTGACTGAATACAATTGGTAGACAGGGCCGTCACACACCAACCCTCTGTGCAGTGTCTACTGTCTATCCACATCAGGCCACTGAATACAATTGGTAGTCAGGGTCATCACAAGCCAACCCTATGTCCACCCACATCGGGTGACTGATTGAAAGGATGTCATTATATCCAGATGCAATCAGGGGTCCAGCTAATTGGTGAAGCATTCATTAATTCCACAATGCCCTACTTAATATGCAGTAATACATTGCCTTTCCATCCTGTAGTGATCTCATGCACACAAGGTTGAGTGATGGAGTCTGATGTTCCCCCTGATGTAAATCTTCTGCTGATAACATTGGCCTCTCATATCACAAAGCTTGTGAATGACTGGATTCGAAAACAAGAATATCAAACTGATCAGATGTAACGTTTGAAAGTCGGGGCTGTAAATATTTGTCGGAAATCACTGCATATTATATTGTTTCTCACTCCTAATTTCAGCTGATCCTTTTGTCTTTAAATGTATAAACTGCTTTTTGATACTAATTTATGTGAAGAAGATGTGTAATGACTCTTGCATGCTCAAATGAAATAAATCAGGAATATTTGTATTTTAAGAAAAGTTCTTTATTACACATTTAACACATGTCTGTCATTTTCTGTTTTGTTTCTTTCATTTATAAAAAGAAAAAGGAATTTATCTACACTTGTATCACTCCAAGCCCGTGTCCAATCTTCCTTTTACAGGCTAGTCTTGGTCCAAGACATAGTTGGTTTGGATAGCCGACAGTGATCTTCAGTGTGCACACACGCAGTACATACTCGCACTAAGATTCGCACATACATGGGTGCGTACGTGTGATTGCGGATCATTTGGAGTACCGTATTCATCGCGCCCTCACGCATCAGGCGTAAGAGTATCTCAACCAACAACGTCTTGAACCAAGACTATTTACAGGCCAGACTACAGTGTTTACCATAAAAAAATCATTGCAGCAGATTCAATCTGAAAAATTTGAAAACAAAATCGCAAAAATGTAGAGGGCCCGACAGGTCTCAACAGCCTTTAAGAAAGGTCATGTGTGAACCTGAACACCTATATTTCTGGGATTTGGTTTGGGATCAATTTTGTACACTGGAAACAGTCTGGAAACAGCATTGCTTGAAATATGATCTCTTCATTTTTGCCTGGACATTATTAAATTGTGGTTCAATTTTTATTTTGGCTAGCCCTCCTCGGCGTGCAATTAGCAGTACTCTGCAATGTTTATTCAAAAATTTAAATGATTATACAATTACATCGAGTACAGCCAAAAATCCCATTTAAATTAATTTTCCTCGACGCCAAACTCGTAATTGATCATATCTATGATAATCATTAAAATCATTAAACACTTGACAGTTGAAAATTATCAACTATGCACAACACTGAATTGAAATGATTAGGGCAAGGGATATCTGACCTAGGTACATGACGTAAGATTGGAATTCAAAATTAACCCTATACCTGGCTAGCACTAGGCACTACTCAAAACCACAAAGTGGAAATACATTGTACATGTATACTGTATACTGTAATACTGTAATGAACTAAATAAAATTAAAATTTCTCTGACATTTTGATCCTAGCAGGACCTTTCTCAAAACATAGGACGATGTATCTAGCATTCATTCTGCCTTTGAGAAAGATCCTGCTATGATCAAAGCATCAGGCCCTCATTTTGATATAATTTGCATTTGGGTCATTTTAGTAAGCCGTTTGCCACATTTGTGCATGGTACTCCAGAATTATAATTCCATCTGCAGCCATCCCAGCAAAGATTGACCACTTGGAAGTCCCCACCAGTAAGTACAATGTACAGTACATTAAAATGGGTAGGACTTAGCTTCAAATCCTTGTCCGATCAGAGTTTCTCAGCTCCTGAATACTGGTCAAAGTAATCAATCAAAAACTGACTGAGAAATTTTGAAAAAATTGAAAATGGCAAAGAAAAGAGTGACTGGACCGGGATTGGAACCCCAGACCGCTGGTTTTGCATACCAGCGCTCTTCTTATCTCAGCTTAGCCCTAATAGATGGTGGCCTTCCCAAATGTTCAACTAGTCTTTGCTGGGGTGGGGGCGCCAGTCAGAACTCAGAGCCAATTCAACCGCTAACTGCCGTACATCTCCAGGGATCACGCCCCTGTTTTCATTCAGATGCAAACAACCAATTGTTGTAAACCTGGCTACAGAAGTTCCGGGGATCACACAAAGTGAAAAAGGCCTACTGAATGACACTCCTGCAGTTTGTTTCCCTTCCTTGGTTTGAAATGAGAATGCAACTGAAGGTCAAAGCAAACTCACGAGAACTCGGGAGAGTACACACTGAGTACACATTGAGTTACCGGCTCTTTTCTGAGCCACACTCCTAAAAAGAGAAGTGCTACACAGTGTCACCACAAACCTTCCACTCGGCATTTCCTCCATGCAAACTATCAAGTCTAATCTGACTTTGGATTTGCTCTGTTTTCTGATCCTGGCAAGGCCTTCTGGAAAGGCACCATTCTAATAGAAACATTGGGGCCAACCAAATTGTTATAGATCTAAAACAATTCTGAAAAATAAATATATAAAACAACATTAAAAAACTGACAAATCGATAAGTGACTTGTCCCAATAATTAATTCATGAATGGCGACAAACTTTAAACATTCGCTGGTCACTGGATTGAATTTTGTCAAACTTAAGAGTTCATTGCATTAAACTTTCCTCCAAATTTCTAAAGCACAATTAAAGAATGTACAAACCATCAACAAACAGTATGTACAGACTACCGAGACTACTGTACATGTACATGTACCTTGTAAGAAAACACTGCTCTGGAAAGGAAAACCATCAACAATTGAATCAAAAGTGGAGAACACTTCATATGGAAAGAATTTGCTTTGGTGTTGGGAAAATCAAATGTATGGATCCTTTGAATGGATCTCACAACTGGATTGGCAATTCACACTGGACTGAAAAAAATCCTCTTACAGATGAACTAGTGTCGGGTGGGATGTTCAGTTGGGGTCCAAAGAAACATAACCTAAGGTTTTCTACACGTGTACTTTGAAGTTTGAACAAGATAATCTTCTTCACCTTCATTCAAGCCAATGCTTTCTTCAATTCTAATGAGCAAGACGTGTAGAGATCTGTAAAACACTGGTCAGAACAATACGGTGTCCAATTGTGTTGGCAATTCTCAAGCCCATTGCCAAAAAATTGTTTCAAATTTTTTAAAACGAAACAATTGCAAATGTACATGTCACTCAAGCCAGGATGGCTGTCTTTTACATGTTATATTTCATGTGGGTCAGCCTCATGGACCACCGTATCATAGTAACATGTTTACAGTTTTACTAGTCTACCTACCGGGTAGTAGGCCAGTACCCATACGTTTTGCAAAATGTCAAACTGTCAAGGCGCTATTTTCAAAATGCATCTTTTCTGTTACTTGGATCATGATGGATACCACAGTTTGTGATAATGCCAATGATTTGGTTGTACATTACATGTATGATGTAACATCTGTAGGAGTAAGCGGCGGGGAAAAAAAAACACCCAAAGAGATGGCTTACTGTTACATGTACAAGTTTGTATGAACGGGGTAGAATGTCTGAAATTTAAGGGGGAGCCAAGAGGCAGCTGGATATGATCAATGCATGCTACACATGTACATTACGTATCTGTTCAGTCACTGCTGAGCGAACGTTTGGAGCGGATAAACGCCATGCCGTGGTTTCGCATGTGCGTGCGCAGGACGCTCTCATTCTGGAAGGTCTTGTAGCAGACCTTACACTCCAAGACACCCTCCGATTTTTCCGGGGCTCCGGCCGGGGAGGAGGAGGAGGAGACGGAGGCCGAGGCAGAGGCGGAGGCGGAGGCAGGGGAGGGAGACTCGCGGGGGGTCGAGGGCTCCTGGGCCAGGGAGGGGCTGTCGTCGCGGTCCGCGGCCGGCGTTGGCGACGGGCTGCCGGCTCCTCGCAGGAGGTCCAGGTAGGCGTCGTAGTCCCGGATGCCGTGCTGGATGAAGAGGTGGCGCCGGACGGCCGCCTTGATGCGGAAGCAGGTGCCGCACTCCTGGCACTGGGACAGCGAGCGGTCGCTGCGGTGGCCCTCGATGTGTGCCCTGAAGGCCGACCGGCTGCGGCTCTGGTGGCCGCAGTCCGCACTGGCGCAGGTGAACTCGGTCGGGAGGCTCAGCTTGGGCCTTTTGCGGGCCGGCGCGGCTCTGGCGGATTCTTCGCTCCGTTTACCCGAGTGGGCCGCGGGAGGAGGAGCAGCAGCGGGGCCGGACTTGTCCTCGGTCTTCTTAGCGGCCGGCAGCTTGTCCTCACCGTCCCTGGGCCTGATGGTCACGTACTTGATGCCCTCGTCCGAGTTCAGCGAGGAGAGCTTCATGTCCGGGTGGACCTTGGCCATGTGGGTGCGCAGGTCCTCCTCCCGGAAGAAGTAGAGGGACTTGCCGTTCTTCCGACAGCCCGGGCAGCTGCGGGTCTTCTTGACGTACAGCTTGCTCAGTGGCTGCCCCTCTGCAGCCTTGCCGTCCGCGGCCGTCGTGCCGGTGCTCGCCGCTGGCAGGCTGGATGCTGACGATTTCTCTTTGTCGTCGCTGTCGTCGTCTCCGGCGCCGCTGTCCGTCAGGGAATCTTTGCAGTGTTTGGTGCGGCGGAACTTCACCACCTTGCAGGCCTTGTCCGTGGGCGTCTCGGGGCTGTCCGGCAGTTTGCCCGTCTGGAAATGCAGCCGCAGCTCGGCGTAGCTCTGGAAGTTGTGGCGGCAGAAGTCGCAGTGCAGGTGCTTCAGGCTGGGGTGGGAGAGCGCCATGTGCTTCTTGAAGTTGTCCAGGCTGAGGCTGATCTTGATGCTGCACTTGGGGCAGCTGTAGACCCAGCCCTTGTACGGCGACTCCTGGCCGATGTGCATGCGGATGTGGGCCTGGAGCAGGGGCTTCTGCATGAAGACCGTCTCGCAGAAGGGGCACTTGGAGATGATGCGGCAGAGCGGGGAGCCCGGCTGGACCTTGTGCCGGCGCTCGCTGTGCTCCTTGAGGGCCGGCAGCGTCTTGAAGGCCATGGAGCAGGAGACGCAGCGGTAGAAGAGCATCTCGTGACCCTTGTCCAGGTGCTGCTCATAGTCCTGCACCATGCGGGAGCAGAGCTTGCAGCGGGTGCGCAGCTGGCGGTACCAGTGCATGCAGGTGTTGGCCACGTGGTGGAAGAGCGTCTTGAGGCTGGAGAAGCGCCGGGCGCACTCGGGACACGTCCAGAAGACGGGCGAGCTCATGTGCATGATGCTGTGGGCCCGCAGCTGGCACTTGTTGGGAAGCGTCATGCGGCAGTGGTCGCAGGTGCTCTCCAGCGCCGCCTGGTAGCGCTGCATGTGTGTCTGCAGGGCCTCCTGCGTGGCGAACTTGGAGTTGCACAAGTGGCAGTCCGTCTCGGCCAAGGTGCTGGGGGCGGCGGCCGTGGCGGCCGGTGCCGCACTGCCCGCCCCCGACGGCGGCTGGCCATTCGCGGCCTCCTTGGCAGCGGACGAGGACTGCTGACAGGACGAGGCGGAACTGCCGTTGCCGGCTGCGGTCTCGCCCGACAGAGAGCTCTTCACCACCTCCGAGACGACGACGACCGGCTGACTGGGGGACTGGCCTACAGGCTGCAGCGGGGGCTTGGTGTAGGTCAGGGAGGAGACGGTGGCGTTGTCCGCCTGGCTGCTGTAGTTGATGCGCAGCCGGAGCTGGCGGCTGTGCCGGCGCAGGTGGGCATAGTAGCTGCACTTGTTGTAGAAGAGGAGCCGGTTGCGGCTGAAGCAGAAGTCGCAGCGGAAGGCGATCTGCACGCTGCGCCGCTCCATGTGCAGCCGCAGGCTGCTCTCGGCCAGAAACGTGTCGCCGCACTCCTGGCAGGCCTGCCTGGTCGTCTTGTAGACCTTGGTCACCCGGCCCTCCTGCACCATCTTCAAGTGGTTGTTGCTGCTGCTGCTGGCAGAGGAGGAGGGGGACGAGGAGGACGAGTTCGGGGAGGAGGAGGAGGGGGGGACCAGATTCGGGATGGGATTGTTGCGCTTCAGCAAATCGGCGGACGAGATCCGCAGGACGGTGAAACCCGTCTGGGGGTTCACGGTGCCGCCGAGTTGGGCCGCATTCTTGGACCTGTTGTCGTCGCTCTTGTTCGGCGGCGACGAGGAAGAGGAGGAGGTGGCGGCGGGCATCTTGGGTTTGGCCGGCTGCAGGGAGCGGCTGGCAACGATCAAGGGCGGCGCCGCCGACTTGGCGGCGGAGCTCACCAGGCTCAGGCGCACCGAGGCCGTGATCGCCGTGGTCACCGAGGACGAGGCCGGCGAGGACACGGGCCGGGTGTATCTGATCAGGGCCGTCGGCACGGCCACCGGCTTGTCCGCTTTGCTCGGCTTGGACGTGGAGCTGACCGCGGCCGCTGTTGACTTGCTGGCGGCAGCCGCGGCGGCGACGTTGACCCAGGAGTTGGCTATGAGGGTGGAGGAGACCACCTTGGCGTGCTGGGATGACGGGGCCTGGGTCGGGGCCTGGGTGGGGGCCGGGGTCGGGGCCGGGACCAGCTCTCGTAACGGCTTGAAGAAGCCGCTGGCGCTGCTGCTGTTGTCGGCTGCGGCAACAACGGCCGCCCCGTTCATCACAAGGTTCTTCTCTCTCGCCGACGGAGCTGCAGTCTCGCCCGAGCTATCGCCGTTCTCCACGACCTCTATCGGCGACTCTGCGGCGACTCCCTGGCCTGCATCCCCCCCTCCTCCTCCTCCTCCGCTGCCGCCGCCGCCTCTCTGCCAGGGGGCCGGCTCCTTCTCCTCGGGGGGCTCCGGCTCTTGCTTGACGGTGGCCGCCAGGGCCGGGGGGCTGGGCTGGACCGCCCTCTGCCCCTCTGGGCCTGGAGCGGAGGCAGAGGTGACTGGGGCCAGGGAGCGGACCTCCGTGATCTTGACCTTCATGTCCGGGATGTCAAAGGCAGCTAGCAGGTCCTGAAAGTCAGGGCCCGAGTCCTCCATCCTGGCAGCCCTGCAGCGGAGGATAAAAAGAGACCTTTCATAAATCTTTAAAGGTTTGTGAAGGCATTCAAGGATAATTCCATCTCCATCAAAAGAATTCATCTTTAAGTTTAAACGTCTACAATCCACTGGATGATATTTCCTGTTTTGCAAAATGACACAGTCAGACTCCTGAGATAATTTTACTTGCAATTTTCTGCTTTATGCAAGGACAATGGGCACAACCATATGTATTGTTGGAAAAGCTCGCCACATGCAGGGAATAAAGAGAGTGTATACTAAGGCTTAGTGTATAGTTTATACCTCAGCACTTCCCCCATAGTGCTTGCACTAGTGATCGCAACATGGCCAACGATCGCTCCAATTCAACAAATTTACACTTTTCTAGAAAACCAGCAGATTTTTGAGCGCTCAAATTTCACCTTCTCGGGTTCAAATCATGGTCGAGTCAAAGTTTTCTTTGCCATTTTTTTTTACGCAGTGGCTGTTGTTACGGCAGTCGTCCGTGTGGTTCCCTGACTTCATAGTATCTGTCAGGACTCAGGATGTTTAGCTCTTGGAACCAGACTATCAGCTAATAGACTGGTTCAACCAGCCTGCAATGCTGATAAAATACAACCAAGTCAGGGAACCACACGAACGACTGCCGTAACAACAGCCACTGCATTTTTTTTAATGAACCTTGTCATGGAGTGTCTATGGAGTGGTAAAAATAATTGTCCATTTTTTAAGATGTACATTATTTAGTATTTACACAATTGATATAAATTTTCTTCAGACAGGGGCCAACAGTTGCATGAAATTATTGTCGACAAAAAATAAGCAGTGTCAAATCAATTATTAATTCAGATGTAAAATGATTTTTTATTGATTGAAACACTCACGCCCAGAGTAATCTTTCACTCCAGGGGGTAACATGGAAAAGCAACACTGACCAATCAGGAACCACAATTCAACCGTGTGACATTACAGGAATAACAACATTATTTCAAAAGGATAGCCCTACTGGGCCTACAGTAAGTGTAGATAGCAATTGCACTAGCAGTAACAGACTGCAAACTGTTGAACTTACGGCATGCCAATTGCTTTTGTCTTGAACCATGCACATGTACTGTCCTTGGGCACATTGTGTCATCTCTACTCTAGTAATAGTATTGTCTATTTTAAGAAATGTCTCCTTGCTAAAATTGCCACTTATTAAGACGACAGATTGCTTGCGTATAGTTAGTGTCAAGCAAATCATGCAACCTCTCAATTGATAGGTCAACTGTCCCCTGAATGAACTTTGAGAGAGATCTGGGCAATTAATGAATAAAAGTATTAAAACAACGCAGTGGCTGTTGTTACGCCTTACGGCAGTCGTCCGTGTGGTTCCCCCGACTTGATTGTATTTCGTCAGCATTGCAGGCTGGTTGAACAGTCTATTACTTATTAGCTGATAGTCTGGTTCCAAGAGCTAAACATCCTGACAAATACTGTGAAGTCGGGGAACCACACGGACGACTGCCGTAACAACAGCCACTGCGATAAAACAAAAGTGGTTGACTTGACTCGGCCATTTTAAAACAAAACACGCCAATAAGATCAATTATTTTTCATGTTAAAAGCAGTCAGCACAACAAATCTTACTTTCAAGTCTTAAGGGCGAACCCGTGTACACAATCTGTTAAGTTGGAGTTCGTCTGTGGCTGCGTCGAGAGCCAAAATGTGCCATTTCTGGAAGCTAAACTGCACTCTTCCTATAGAAATAACCCAGAATATTCCCACAATGCATTGCTGGGGTCATAATGCCATGCCAGTTCAGTTGCACTTTCAGACTATACCCAGACCCCAAAATCCCCCCATTTTTTTAAGCTAACCATAAATTTGGAGGCAATTCAGTGATATGATTCTTACCTCTGCACTTACACAATGAAAAACCTGGCCCCGACTTGGGGAAATTCGGACGTCTTATTGGGCTAATTTCGGCATTTAAAGAAGGGAGTTCGACAGTGCATGCACGCAATGTCTGGTTTCGGGCCCGCACATTATAAAAGCCCTAATACTGGAGCGGGTCACGTGATACCCACAATGCATTTGGCTACCCAGCACGCATTGCGGCCCAAGCCTGCTATAAAGAGAAAGCAAAAATGGCCAGAGTCGGTTGTAATTGTGGAGGCCTATCGTCTGCTTCTTAAAAATCGCTGCCAGACGTGAGAAATGTCTCCAGATTTCACTCGGTTTCAGCCACGGTGCACGGCGGAGACGTGACGGCCAGCGAGCGAGCTAGATGCGTCGCCCACGGGAGACTTGCGGGGTCGCACCCGTGGGCTGGACGGTCCTCCTGGGCCTGGCCCTCGCCTGGTGCTGCGCGTTTCTGAAGCCGGCGGGTCCGGCCCGGGCGACCGGCACTGGCACCGGCACTGGCGACCGGCCTCGTCACCGTGATCGCGGGGGTGACGACGGCGGTGTCGTCGTCGACGGACCGCCGCCGCCGCCGCGGCCGGCCGGACACCGGGAGCCGCTGGGCGGCCACCGGCCGGCCGAGGAGCCGGGCGTGGACACGCTGAGCGCGGTGCCCGAGCCCGGCCGGTTCTTCGCCGACTACGTCCGGGAGGGCAGGCCGCTGCTGATGAAAGGAGCCGCCAGAAATATGGCCGCCTTCCGACTTTGGACAGACGACTACTTGAGGTACACATATTTGTTTGCCATTTTAAATACAGTGTAATTATATTTATAATACTCTACTATTATTACTTAGGCTACAGTATTGAGATTTGAGTACTACTTTACTAGTAAAAATAATACTACAGTGTAGCTGACTCTAGTCCACCTACTTGAATTTTGTATGGTCTGAGTGGCTTGGATACTAGTACTACAATTCACCCAAGTACCGGTAGGTTATTAAAACAAAATTTGATGGTTTGGGCAAAAGTCGGGTCCAAGGATCTTCCATCCTAGGGAAAGTCTATTTTACCACCCAAGCAGCGGACGACGTAGAACCCCACAGTTCTGGGGGTACCAAACAGCTGTGAAATTATCTCACACGCCCACCGTTGGATTCAGTGAGAATCAGAGATTCCAAAACTGGTCACTTTCCACTTGGTTTACTCACATTTGGCAAGAAAGTAGAGTCCCACTTACTTGGCCGCTAGGAGCTCCCCTTAAACGAGTTTTGTGATTGAACAGTGGGCCCCGTGCTGTCGTCCTGGACATGAAGTTTAACAATTCTTCATTACTGCTATCGTATTGTAACCATAACTTAAGGGATATTCCTCGCCACCTTCTCTTGAAGAACTTGACATTTTAGTCTATAAATGTAGAGCAAATTAATATAAGCATTTACAAGACACCGGGAAATCAATGTTGCATTTATTGTTTGGCAAACAGTTTGGCAAGTTATTTCCCGGTTTTTTCCCACCTGATACTGATCGATATTGCAGACTATGATGAAGAATGCATGTCCGAGTTGGTTGGCGTACGAGTAGGTCGACGTACGAGTTGGCTCACGTACGAGTCGGCTGGTGTACGAGTTGTCCGAGCCACGTACGAGTTGTCTCTCGTACGAGTTGGCTGGCGTACGAGTTGACCTGTTTCGGATTTTGCCTTCAAAATCAATTAAATGGAAAAACCTATCAAAGGCAGCACATGCTGCTGTACAGTAACTTTCTCAAAGGCTTCTGCCTTAAGTTGAGAAGTAGTATCAGAAAGTCAGGCACTCCAAAATTTTGCAATTGGCATTTTGGCCATTTCAGTCAGTGATGAGCCGATTTTTATCATTTTTAGCAGCTTCTTTCTCATCTAAGGTAGAAGTGTCTGTTCTCTCCGTTTAGAACCCACTACGGTGATCTGGAGGTGGAGGTGGAGGAGGGCAAGAAGGAGAACCGCTCCAAGGGATTATGGAGTATGAGCATCCGTCAGTTCTTGGACGAGTACCAGCGAGAGGACATGTACATGGTGGCCAGTGTGCCACCCAAGATGGCAGGTAGGCTGGGTACCAGTGTCAAGCCTTGCTTGTTTTTTTTTAACTAGCCCACCAGGCTAGTAATTTTTTTGTTTTGTTAGCCCGCAGCAAGTTTAACTAGCCCTGTATGATTAATATTGAATATAACACAAGGTTATTGGGTCAAATAAAACAAATTATTAGTTTCTATTTTCTCTTCCCCGCCCGCATTGTTTTTTTGCCACCACACCGCTGCCTACTTTTTACTAGTCCGCCGGGCTAGCAAAGTGGGTCATTTTACTAGCCCGCAGATGTTTTTATTAGACAATGGCCGTCAGGCTAGTGCTAAGGTCGAGCCCTGAGTGAGTGTGAATAAATAAAGACAATGACTTGACTTTGCTTTATTTGAATATCAAATAATCAATGCAATATCAAAAAATGACAAGGCAATAATCATAAAAATTAATCTATCGAAGCAAAGATATTGATATATTCTGGGAGCCCGTAAGAAGCAAGGCTTGTCTGGTACAGGCTCCCTGAAACTAGTGAAAGGAACTAAGTTAATTAATATTATTATGCAATGTACATCAAACAGATGGTTACGTGAAACGATGAAATTTAAGTTTGAATATGACATGAAAGTGTAGTTATCATCAGGTAATAATATTATATTAACCCTAATCAATTGGCATTGAAACCAAAATTAACCACACATGGTTTTTCCTTTGGGAGGATAAGGGCCATGCACTAGGACATTCCACAGAGGTTTTTTTTTATGGCGTCCTGTGGTACGTGAGCCTACACCCCTGTGGGCACTGTGGTAAATTGCGGTACACAGTGTGTGTCCTGTGCGGGAGGTGCAAAGCGTTAGGGTTAATTGAATCTCTGAAGATACAAGTAGGATCCAATCATTTGTAGTCAGGAAATGAGCAGCGCCATTCACTTGGAGCCCAAAATTCAATGGACGCTTTGATCTGTCCAGGTCAGGTGGGGCTTCTCCGCTGCCTGCTCTGCGGCGGTTTCACCCAGCGCCTGCAGGACGCCGTCATGTGGTTCAGCAGCGGCGGCACCAACTCCGTGCTGCACTTTGACGCAGTGGACAACATCAACTGCATCATGGACGGGACCAAGGAGATCTTCCTGGTGGACAAGGTAGGCCCTTTTCCCAAAGCCCGGCTTAGGCTCAGCCTCCGTTTTTGTCTCTAGTTCTTTCATCCATTTCACGTTTTTGTGAATGTATAGCAACAACTGTGTTTTGTATACATGTACATAATTATTATGATATTTGTTTAGTGTCTTATTATGTTTTTGTGTATTTCCTAAATTATTGTATGAATAAATATTTTTAAACTGTAAACTGGGAAAACAATTTTCATGCTGTTAATAGCATGACAATAAAGAAATCTAATCTAATCTAATCTAGTACAAGGCATGAAAACAGGAAGCCTTTGGCATCATTTTTGAATGTTTGACCGAGTTTTGAAAAGGAATCCAAAGCTTCAACTTCAACAAAGAACTCCAACTTGTATTTCAGCATTTGGAATTTTGGATAACAGAGAAGAAGCCGGAGCCGAAGCCTAAGCCGGGTTTAGGAAAAGGGCCGTAGTCTCAGACTCTGGAGGGCGCTCTTTAGCTTTCGGGCTAGGAGCACAGACGGATACAGTGAACGTCGCTATATAACAAACATCCTGGGATCCATGAAAATAGTTTGGTATAGCGATCGTTCGTTATAGCAGTTGTAGCCACATATTGTGTACACAAAAATCGAGAGCCAAAGGGTATATTCATTATAGCCGAATGTTCGGGATATCTGCGTTCGTTATAGCGACGTTTCACTGTATAATCTATAGGCCTGTCAGCATGTATTAGAAACGACATCGGGATGCTGTAATCGCCATAGGGGGTCACGACTAGCATCAAAGTATGGCAGGAAGTAAAGAGCACTGCCACACATCTGTATTCATGTATCTTGATGTCAAATTTGCCCATGGTTCTATGATGCCATGCGGTGATGCCCACGCACTTATGTGGTTTTTCGTTGAAGGTGTATGGCAAATTTATTGGCTACAGCTTGAAGTCTAGAGGAACGGGCTCACAGCTACATGCTGGTAGCTGCCATAGACTTATGTGTAATTCTAAGCCACAGCTAAAAGAATTTGTCTACATGCCAGCGTGGCACGTGCAGAGATGGGGGTGTAGTTTCTGGAACCATCTCTCTCCCCCTCTGTGTTTGTCTCTGTGCGTCTCTTTCTCTCTCTGCCGTGATGAGAACTGATTGTAGCTCGACTTGATAATGTCCTGTGTCAAGGCATTGATCAAGAAATGACAGATGAACATTTAATCTTCTCTCTGAGCAGAACGATAGCTGACCATTTGGGGAGGCCACCACCCAAGCTGCTCCTGTGTTGCATTCCACTGTTCTTTACCTGGCAAGAAACGAAAGTGCAGTTTGGGTTGGCAAGCTGAACCTACCATCATGATAAGTTTTGGTTAAGCACATTTTTGGTGCTTAATCAGCTCTATGTAGTTGATTCCAGGACTGCAGATGTTCAGTAGATTAGAAGATCTCTCTTTCTGTTTTTTTTTTTTTTTTTTTTTTTTTTGGGGGGGGGACTGGCCATGCAGAAAGAAAAGGAGAGCATCTCCTTAGACCATCCCGACGGCTCCTTCAGCGGAGTGGATGTGGACAGGGTGGACCTGCACAAGTACCCTGGCCTGGCCAAAGTGCCCTGGTACAATGTCTCCATGCAGCCCGGGGACTGTATCTTCATCCCGTACAGGTCAGACACTCCAACTGCTCACTTGTTTTGGGTGGGTTTTTTCTTATGGAGAATCGGCAACCGCAAGGTCCAAAAGGCCACTCAAGGTGATGGCTAAGAAGGAAGGGGGTGATGGGAATGATTAAAGAGCAGATCAAAGATTTGAAAGGAATGATTTAAAGCTTAAAGTGGGACGGGTTGTAAGTGGGAGGGAAGCAGGATGCTGGGAGCGTCTTCTGGGAGCAGTCTGCCATGGGGGTTGTACCCCTCCCTCCCTTGTCAAATTTGAGATGGCCGTTCACCCCGAAGAAAAGGGGTACATTTGCCCCGCCCTGGCCCACCCAATTGTGATGCGCTCTGTGAAAATCAGTTGCTTGTCGAACATCCCTTTATCATGCATTGGATGACTGAAAGTCGTGGATATGAAAAAAATAGATATTGAAAATCAATCCTGATTTTTAGTTTATGTTGCGGTTATTTTTCAGGTTTTGTGGTATAAATCCCTGATCATGGTTTTACCTCATTGTGACTCGTTTTTGCTGAGACCATCACATTTTTGGGTGTTTGTCTTCAAATTCAAGGTTTCTGATACAGAACAATTGAATTGGGATGTGGAGTCGATGTGTTACCGTTCAATGAGAGAGCAACAGACTATCTGTCCTATGTACGCTCTGCACATGCTCTGAAGCTGGGCATGCTCAGAACAACAGGATCGGTGTGTTTGTGCATCACCAAGCATCTCATAGTCTCCTAATGGAAGGTCTTTTGTAACTCTGAATGGAGTTTGTGTGTTTTACTCGGTTTTTTTTTTCTTTTACCCTGACAGATGGTTTCACCAGGTCAGGTCCCCGGCCGGTCGGAGCTTGGCCCTCAACATCTGGTTCGTCCATTTTTTGCGCTTCAATGCCAGCGACTGCCGGCCCGGAGTTGAGTTGCCCGAGTACCAGTCGCTTAGCCGGTTCCAGCTGGTGTCCGACTCTGAACAGCTCAGGTAAGTAGCGAGGAGGAAGATGATAATGAAACAGGGCAGGATGATAATGAGGAGGAGGAGGATGAAGAGGAGGATGATAATGAACAAGAGGAGAAGAGGAGGGTGATAATGAGCAGGAAGAAGAGGAGGAGGAAGAGGAGGATGATAATGAACAAGAGGAGAAGAGGAGGGTGATAATGAGCAGGAAGAAGAGGAGGAGGAAGAGAATGATGATAATAAACAAGAGGAGAAGAGGAGGGTGATAATAAGCAGGAAGAAGAGGAGGAGGACGAGGAGGATGATAACGAGGAGGAGGAGGATGAAGAGGAGGATGATAATGAACAAGAGGAGAAGAGGAGGGTGATAATGAGCAGGAAGAAGAGGAGGATGATAATGAAGAAGAGGAGAAGAGGAGGGTGATAATGAGCACTGAGCAGGAAGAAGAGGAGGAGGAAAAGGAGGATGATAATGAAGAGGAAGAGAATGATGATAATGAACAAGAGGAGGATGATAATGAGGAGGAGGAGGATGAAGAGGAGGATGATAATGAAGAAGAGGAGAAGAGGAGGGTGATAATGAGCAGGAAGAAGAGGAGGAGGAAGAGGAGGATGATAATGAAGAGGAAGAGAATGATGATAATGAACAAGAGGAGGATGATAATGAGGAGGAGGAGGATGAAGAGGAGGATGATAATGAAGAAGAGGAGAAGAGGAGGGTGATAATGAGCAGGAAGAAGAGGAGGATGATAATGGAGAGGAAGAGGAGGATGATAATGGAGAGGAAGAGGAGGATGATAATAAGCAGGAAGAAGAGGAGGAGGAAGAGGAGGATGATAATGAAGAGGAAGAGGATGATGATAATAAACAAGAGGAGATGAGGAGGATGATAATGAGCAGGAAGAAGAGGAGGAGGAAGAGGATGATGATAATGAGCAAGAGGAGGAAGAGGAGGATGATAATGAGGAAGAGGATGTTGATAATGAACAAGAGGATGATGATAATGAAACAGAGGAGAATAATAATGAGAAGGAGGAAGAGGAGGATGATAATGAAGAGGAAGAGGAGAATGATAATTAACAAGAGGAGGATGATAATGAGAAATAGGAAGATGATTATGAAGAAAACCATAATAAAAAAGGGGTTGATAATAACGATGAGGAAGAGGGGGATGATAATGAGGAAAGTTTTAATGAAAAAGAGGTTGATGATAATGAGGGGATGATAATGGACATTAGGTGAAAGAGGAGGGTGATACTGAGGAGGAAGATAATTAGGAAAGAGGAAAAAGAGGAGGATGTTAATGACAAGGAGGGGGAGGATACTAGGTGAGAATCAGTGGCCTAGATGAGGAGATAAGGAGGATGGCTCTAATCTCCTCTAATGAGACAACGTGTATTTGTAATTTGGATGGTATTTACTATCGCGGCATTTTTGTGGCTTGATTCCCCTCAGAGGCGAAATTGCCATCTTTGTGGACGGCCTCGCTGAAGGAGTGCTGGAGTCCGAAGATCTTCAACTCCTTGCCGATGGCTTTGAAATATCCAGTCAGGCATCGGCCACTGTAAGTACATCTACAGCAACCAGTCAGAAACATGTTCCTCATTGCCCGTGAGTTTTTGAACGGCAGGGAGACGTTAACCCAAAGCCTGAGCCCAAGCCTTCAACGGGTCTGTTGTGTGAATATTTACTGAAATTGCGTGACTATTTTGCTTGACCGACAGCTGTTTGAGCTCTTGGACCAGGACGAAGACGAGAAGATAACGCTGAACGAGGTGAACTCGTGCAATATAACGGAGGTGGTGGAGAGGGTTCCAGAGCTGTGGAGGGCAGACGCAAATGATTCGCATGAGGTGCACGAGGAGCTTTGACCTTCAGCCAACCCACCCATTCCGATGAAAGATTAAGGAGTCATCGCCGGTCAATGACTGCCAGTTAGACAGCCAAGGTTCAGCACATCACCAGCTTGTTGTGGATGGGGCCACATTGTTGTTTTTACTGCTTGTCCACTATGCAGTAATGTATGCATCACAAGTCAGTCTGAAATTTGAGTACTTGTTGAAAGTATCAATACAAGTACGATTACTTGGCCCTGAGTTTTATGGCCCTAATTATGAGTTCATTTCCCTGAGTACGAGTGCTTGGCCCTGAGTATGACTCAATGATCCTGAGCATACCTAAGTACTTTGCCCTGAGAATGAACACCTGGCCCCGAGTTGGCCGAGTATGAGTATTTGTCTGTGAGTATGAGAACTTAGCCGTGAGTTATGAGTGCTCGGCCCTGAGTTTGTATGTACCTGGCCATACGTATGACTTCATGATTCTGAGTCATAAGTACTGTGCACTGAGTATGAGTACTTTGCCCTGAGAATGAACACCTGGCCCCGAGTTGGCCGAGTATGAGCATTTGTCTGTGAGTATGAGTACTTAGCCGTGAGTTATGAGTGCTCGGCCCTGAGTTTGCATGTACCTGGCCATGCGTATGACTTCATGATTCTGAGTCATAAGTACTGTGCACTGAGTATGAGTACTTTGCCCCGAGAATGACTACCTGGCCCCGAGTACGAGTATTTGTCTGTGAGTATGAGTACTTAGCCCTGAGTAATGAGTGCCTGGCCCTAAATATGAGTACTTTACCATGAGTGTGAGTACACGGGCCAGCTGAGTAGGAGGCCCTGAGTGCAAGTACTTTACAATGAGACACAGATGATGCTATCACCACATAAATTATTTGATGGATGTCGCAAAGCTCAACATTTGTGTCCTAAACAGTCCATGTCATGTCACAGTCAAAGCACCAAGTGCTGGTATGCCAAAGGACATTCCATGAAGAAAATGTTTGGCCAAATTCTTTACAGAGAAGTATGATAAACAACTGTCCCCCCCCCAAAAAAAAACCCCCAAAAACCTTTTACAGTATACAGTATAACCTCTAAGGAAATTCAACTGAAAATGCTTTTATTTTGTATCATTTATTTTGTCATACTTTGTCATATACAGCTAACAAGAACAGTGTAATAACGGGTCCTTAGGAAATGTCATGATTAAAAGAATATCTAGCTTAGTAAATAAAGTTGGGCTTCTATTTCTGTGTACTTTGTTGACCATTTTCTGTGTATGATTTGAGTATGATTCCTTGATAATATTTTTTTTTTCGGGGGGGGGGGAATTTTTTGTTGTTTGGGCATATCAGTTATTTCATTCTGGCCGAATGCCTTTGAGAAAGGTCCTTCAAGGATCGATATGTCAAGCCTTCTACAATTTTGAGATTTCCACCAAAAGTGGCTTTTGAAATGTCCCTCTCCTCTCATGGGAAATAACCCACGGGAGTATACACAGTCTGAGGCAGAGTTGAAGCAGCAGGGTACCAACTGGACAGGAATAACAAGAGCAGCCCAGAACAGAGTGCGATGGCGAGGGGTCGTCGATGGCCTATGCTCCACTGGGAGCGATGGGCTTTAGTAGTAGTATACACAGTACACAACTCATCTTCCTGTTAATTTGACACACCTTGCGTATAAGGGCTTTCTCCATCTCTCACAAAAAGTGAATACAAAATAATGAGCTGCCACCAAATCAAACCCTGTCCTCTTTCCCAGTTGCATTGCTCCCCCCAAATAAAAACCCAATTATATTGACAGAAGATTCATGAAGACCGACACTGCAGTCGCAACACAAAAATTATTGTCCATCCAGTGAGTCAAATTCAGCCTGAATCTAAATTCAATTGTTCGTTCAATAAATAATATTCCTAATTCAAATCTTGGAGAATCAAACTCCTTCTCAGTAGGCTACTACTCAGGTTTCTTGTATGGTAAATAAATGTCTTGAGCTCATCAGAGTAAACAACAGTTGGCTTGACAGCAGCACATTGAAGTGCTGTATTTTTTGTTTATGGTGGCCCTTATTTAAAAACAAAAATAATGCATGTCTCAAGTCAAGGGTTTTCCTAAGATCTTCAGATGTCTGACGCTCACACCATTATAAAACTAACTTAACATGACAATTGAAAAATTGGCAAAGAAAACTGACTGGACCAGGACCCAAGACCTCTGGATTAATGTACCAGTGCTATTCCATCTGAGGCTCTGAGCTATCCAGCCCTTAGATGATGACCTTCCCAAATAGTCAACTAGTCTTTGCTGGGGTGAGGGAGGGGGGGGGGGGCGCCAGTCAGAAGCAATTCAACCAACAACCTTTGTTTGACTTAGCATAACAATGTTAAAAAAACAATTCAAATTTGCCATTTTGTCATATTCTAAATTTCTTTGCAAGTCTCAGGTCTCGATCCTAGCAGGACCTTTCTCAAAGGCAATTAAAATAAATCATAAGTTCTCTGCCTTTGAGAAAGGACCTGCTATAAAAATAGGATTGAAACGTTCATTTTGATAATTTTTAGTCAGTAAGGAGTTTGCAACAATTCTGCATCATTACTGAATTGAAATACGAGACAAATTTCCGCTTCATTGATAATTATAATAATATTTTCATTTATAAATTATTATGGAGACTAAGGGAATACAATTAGCAGATAGCACTAGCAGACTAATATGTATACGGAGCAACCCTGTGAAGAGTCGGCGCTCGTCTCAGCCGAGAATAATTGGCTACCATGTGTTGTGCAACAGCCAGCATACTCTTTTTTTTTTTTTTTTTTTAAAGTCGGCGCTCGTCCAAGCATGGAGGAATAAGAAGAGCAAGGTGTTCTTTCATTTTGTACATGTACAGGTCAGGTGAGCGTGTATAATAATTATGGGTCGGTGTTTTGTACCGTCCGCTATGTAAGTTGGATAGTTGACGATGAATATCCAATCAGAATTCTGGAAGGACAATACATCCGCTCTATTCAGAACGTTACCATGCAATCATGTACGCTGCTACGACGCAAGGAATACTTGCAAGCCTTCCCGAACGTCAAGCCCACATAACAGTCGCGTTAAACAGCGCCCTCATTAGTCGAGGGACTGTGGGATGTTTAGGGATTAGGGATTTTCCCAACTTTTCCCGGCAGCAATTATTTTGGCGCAGCACTAATTCCCTTCGGGGAACGTGTAGTTCGTTCTGATTCGTAATCTCTGGGGAAACGGTTGTAATCTCTGAGAAAACAGTTAATCATTGACACAGTAACAGATCAAAGTGATACATCATCTTGGCAGATATTGGCAGAAGTAATCGGCTGCTCGGATTTGGACCTGTGGAATTGGCCCCCTCCGAAAAACACCCTGGCATATTCCGGGAGATACATTAGTACTTCCGACTTTTACTCTGAACAGAGATCCATCTACACGCGAAGATTGAATTCTGCAGAGGTACGTTGTTCCATTATTTATTGGCCTCGTGTAAGTTGGAGTTGGGGCATGAATGATTATTTTTAGTTCCGGCATTGCTAGCACCTGCTGCCCGTTGTATTATTGATTATAAAACCACTCACTGGAGTGACGTCGGTTATCGGAGCCTCGAACGACGGTACAAGCACCTTTTAATTTAGACTGGAACTGAGTGGAGACCACCTATGAATGATTAAGTATGATCATTGATATGAAGTCTGTGCTTTGCTGGAGAGAGCGAAGATAAGGCGGAAGGGGAGGATCGGTGAGTGCGGACCGTCAGAGGCGAGGAAATGGTCTGAACGTTGACATGCTTTAGTAGACAGAATAAATAGTATTAATGGCGTTGTCAATAAATCAGTATTACTTACATTGGTCGTTAGTGTGACTCAAACTGTGAAGCGGAAGTGCTTGCATTTTTCATGTTGACTGTTGTGATCATTTAGAGCATCATCATGGTTACAAAAACAGTATCTCAGGAAACAAACAATGATGACATTGACAGTGCTTCCACTTTGTCAGTACTCAGTAGTTCCATGGTAGTACATACATGTACTAAATTACTACTACTCAGTAGTACTACTACTAGTACTACTAGTACTACTACTACTAGTACTACTAGCACTACTACTACTACTACTAGTAGTAGTAGTAGTAGTGCTAGTACTAGTACTGTAGTAGTAGTTACCTCCAGTTACCGGTTTTCGACGATATAAGGACTTTTCTTCAACCTGACCAAAGTGGACGAAAGAATCACACTAATAGAGGTCTCAGTCACTTTCTCCACACCACAGACTATTAGAATAACGCAGTAAGATTACCCGGTTTTGTTGACATCCACGGCGCACCGCGCAGTAAGCATCGTCACCTATTTTCGATGGTGGGGTTAAGTAAGGTGTCCCAGTGCAGCCAAACGCAAAATAAATTCGTAAAATAACCCAAAATGCTGTGTGGCACTGTAAAATTCTTCCCTTTATGTTTTTTTGTGTTCATCTTTTTTTTTTCTTCGACACTGCTTCTAACACTTTCCTCAAATCATTCATAATTTATGCTTAAAACCTATTGGTCTGGTTGATGTCTTCTTCTGTGACGTTTAAAAAAACTCCACGATCCTCTTTCTCACTGCTTCTTCAGTTATAACCTTTCCCAATTTCACTCAAGAGACACATTTCCTCCTTCTTGGTACTTTCTCTAGCTGCTCTTTGATTTTTTTCATTTTTTTATAAAAGCCTATTAGGCCATGTTACTTTACCCAGAACGGACTGCCTCAAGTTGCGTGATATATTTTTTTTCTACGTATGTTGGGGTTTATTATTGTACACTCAGATTTTTTTTAGGACCAACAATAAGAAAACTTGAGCTTCGAAGCAACTGCCAATTCTGTACCTAGGAAAATAGACCCCAAAAGAGCAACTTTTTGAATCACACGAGTTTGGCCTACCGGAAGAGCCTTAACTTTCCACATTTTCGGTGACGGACAAGAGCAGGAAACCAACTGTAAGATACGAAGTCTGAGATTGTTATACGGAGTTGTTTTCATAGTGTGATGTGAGTTAGAAGGCTAAGCATCGAAAACGTGTACCCACGATAGTACTAGTAGTAAGTTAGTACTACTACAGTACTACTGTACTAGTACTACTACAGTGTACTACTACTACTACTACTAGTACTACTACTTAGTACTAGTACTCAGTACTTAAGTAGTAGTAGTACGAGTATTTGGACACGGATTCTGTTTTTTTACAAGGATTTGAAAATTGTTTTAAAAATGCATTAGTAGGGCCTAATCTATACCCCAAAATACATTTAGTTTTGATCTTTTGATTATAAATCTCTTATGACCGGAAACTTTTTTTTTCAACGTTCTGAACGTTGGGGATAGCGGGGAGGATAATCGTCACATCAGGGGTACTGAACTCGAAGTATCTTACATACTCTCGCGGTTAACGGGAACAATAAACCTTTTTGACGTTCACAAAGCATCATAGGTAGGCCTATAGATGACAAACTGGCCGTATTTTTATCGCACAACTCTATGGTGAAGCACGAAAGTTTATGAATTGTTTAATTTTATTCTCAAAAACCAGACAGAATTTTTGTTGAGATAGCAGCAACAAAATATATTTTGTCACCAAGGGCATCGCCACTGATTTCTTCGAAACAACCCACTCAACGTTCCAACCCCCCCAAAATATGTTGTTGCTGGTATCTAGACGAAAATTCTGTGTGAGTTTTGAACATTTCTGAACTCCATCTGTTTTTTAGAAAAAAAAAAATTCAATTCACCAACTTGCGTGCTTCGCCATAGAGTTGTGTGATAAAATATGGCCACTTTGTCATCTCTAGGCCTACCCATGTTGCTTTGCAAACATTGGTCCAACAGACTAAGTAATAACTAACTAACAAGCTACATTAATCAATCAAAGTAACTAGCTAAAGTAAAGGTGTGCTTTAGTCACAGTTATTATTTCCCATCTGGAGTGATATTCAAAACTGTTGCAAACTGCTTACTGACTGAAATGACTAAAATACAAAGAACAAGAAATAATAGGAGCACCAGACGTTTTGATCCTTTCTCAAACTAAGGCAGAGAAAGGTCCTGCTACGATTGAAACGTCCGGCCCTCCTAATCTTTGACAGTTATTTTCTGTTTCATTTCAGGGACTTGCATTTGGAGAGGATCTGGTGACGAGCGATGCCACACTTATGTACTTCAGGAATGGATCCGAATAAGCTTATTTGTAAAATTCCCTTCTCCGTTCTTCTCAAGTTGTCCGAGTTCCTGGACACGGGCACCAACAAGAGGAACTGGCGCGGCCTGATTGCCAACATTCCAGAACAGATCTACACGTGAGTTGGCAGTAGGGCAGTGTTGGCTAGGCTAAGTAGTTCCCCCCTCTCCCCCAGACTCTTCCCTCTCATCGTCCCCTTCTCCCCCTTCTCTCTGCCCTCCCAATCCCTCTCCCCTTCCATCTCCCCTTCTCACTCCCACCCCTCTCCCACCCCTCCCCCTTCCCTCTCACCTTCTCTCTCCCCTTTCCCTTCCCCTTCCCCCTTCCCCCTTCCCCTTCCTCTCCACTTCCCTCTCCTCTTCCCCCTCCCTTCCCCTTCCCCCTTCCATTCCCCTTCCTCTCCACTTCCCTCTCCTCTTTCCCCCTCCCCTTCCCCTTCCCCCTTCCATTCCCCTTCCTCTCCCCTTCCCTCTCCTCTTTCCCCTTCCCTTCCCCTTCCCCCTTTCATTCCCCTTCCTCTCCCCTTCCCTCCCCTCTTCCCCCTCCCCTTCCCCTTCCCCCTTCCATTCCCCTTTCTCTCCACTTCCCTCTCCTCTTTCCCCCTCTCTTCCCCTCTCCCTTTCATTCCCCTTCCTCTCCCCTTCCCTCTCCTCTTTCCCCCTCCCCTTCCCCTTCCCCTTTTCCCTTCCATTCCCCTTCCTCTCCCCTTCCCTCTCCTCTTTCCCCCTCCCCTTCCCCTTCCCCCTTCCATTACCCTTTCTCCCCACTTCCCTCTCCTCTTTCCCCCTCCCTTCCCCTTCCCCCTTCCATTCCCCTTCCTCTCCACTTCCCTCTCCTCTTTCTCCCTCCCCTTCCCATTCCCCCTTCCATTCCTCTTCCTCTCCCTTTCCCTCTCCTCTTTCTCCCTCCCCTTTCCCTTCC
The DNA here is from genome assembly GCA_949987565.1 of Luidia sarsii. Classification (NCBI taxonomy): domain Eukaryota; kingdom Metazoa; phylum Echinodermata; class Asteroidea; order Paxillosida; family Luidiidae; genus Luidia; species Luidia sarsii. Next base: position 3,336,643 of record OX465108.1, on the reverse strand, counting down.
CCCTTTCATTCCCCTTCCTCTCCCCTTCCCTCTCCTCTTCCCCTCCCCTTCCCCCTTCCATTCCCCTTCTCTCTCCCCTTCCCTCTCCTCTTCCCCCTCCCCTTCCCCTTCCCTCCCCTTCCATTCCCTTTCTCTCTTCCCTTCCCTCTCCTCTTCCCCCCTTCCCCATCCCATCCTCCCTTCCCTTTCCTCTTCCCCCCTCCCCTTCCCCCTTCTCTCTCACCTTCCATCTCCCATCCCCATCCCTAACCTTTTCCATTTCCCCCCTTCCCTCACCCCTTCTCACATTCACCTCCGAACAACCCGTCCACCTCTTTCCAACCTCTCTTGTGTGTATTTGTGTGTTTCATCCCCCCCGGACAGTCAGACGGACATTGAGTCCTTCGCCTTGGAGATTCACAAGTTTGACGGGAGCCCTGCGCTGACCCTTCTGCGTGACCTCGGCAAACAAGGCCGCACCATTCGCCAGCTCATCTCCTACCTGGACAAAATGTCGCACGAGGAGTGTCTGGGTTTGCTGAAGAAGCCAGGTAAGGGATCGAAGCCTGAACAAAGTATAAACAAACAGACGACCTCTGCCACAAAGAAACCACCCTTAACCCCCCCCCCCACAACCACATTAGTCTGGTTCCCAGAGCCCATCCGCCTGGTGCCCCTGTCACGTCTTTCTTGACATGCCGCCTCCCCCACCATCTCATGCACATCATTGGAGATAATGAAAAAAGCACAAACAAACAGAGGACCCCCGCCCCAAAGAAACAAAAACGCAGTGGCTGTTGTTACGGCAGTCGTCCGTGTGGTTCCCTGACTTAACATTATTTGTCAGGATGTTTAGCTCTTGGAACCAGACTATCAGCTAATAGACTGGTTCAACCAGCCTGCAATGCTGACGAAATACAATCAAGTCAGGGAATCACACGGACGACTGCCGTAACAACAGCCACTGCGAAACAAAAAACACCCCACAACCACATTGGTCTGGTTCCTAGAGCCCTTCTGCCTGGTGCACATCCTTCTTGACATGCCGCTTCCCCCATCATCTCACCCACATCATTGGAGATAATGAAAAATGCACAAACAATCACAAGACCCCTGCCCTTCAGAAACAAAACAAACCACTGTAACAACATTTGGTCTGGTTCCCAGAGTCCATCCGCCTGGTGCAGGTGCCCCTGTCGCAGACGGTTCAATCCGGGGCCCAGTCTGTGGTCATCCTGGCCTGCAGTGCCAAGGCTTTCCCCTACCCCCACTACGCCTGGTTCCGCGCCTACGCTGAGGAGGACCATGTCAAAGGTCAGCAGATCAAGATGGAGGAGGTGGCCGGGGCAGCAGACAGGTATGTGAAGGGTAGAGTTAGTTGACCTTTCTTCTTTATACATTTGTACACGACTGCCTGCCAAAGTAACACTGGTCCACCGACACTGAAAGCAAAGTTACAAAAATACATAATTAAAAAAATAAAAACCACATAAGAGACGAATGCTTGAATGCTTCTGGCTGGTGCCCCCATCCCGGCAAAGACTACTAGACTAGTTGAGTATTTGGGAAGGCCGCCATCTAAGGGTTGGCTAGCTCAGATGGTAAGAGCAGCAGTATGCAAAACCTGAGGTCTTGGGTTCAAGTCCCGGTCTAGTCAAAGTTTTCTTTGCCCTTTTTGATCATTGTTCAAGACATCTGCACTGGAAAGCAGGAGTTGCGGGTTCGAATCCCGCCTTAGTTGCTGGTTTTTTTCTTCTACAGCAGACCAAAAAAAGTATAATAAAAAGTTATGAAAGTATCACTCTGAAATGTTGACAGTATTTTGGCATTCTCGCCAGCTGAACTGATTCTACTTTGGTGATGATCCGGGTCAAATCCTGGATTCTGGATCAGTTTGAATTTTTCGTTAACACTGCGGCAACGAACTTAATAATCAAAGCACTTGATGGACACTTCCCTGTGGCCTATATACCATTTCACGTACAAGTCAGTCACTCGTTTGAGGTATCTGACTAGATATATGTGGCAATAGAGGGCGCTGTATCACTGCCCCTGCTTGGCTAAGGTCTGCGTTCTCCGAGTGCTTTTCTAGTGGTCGTCTTTATTACTCCATAGGATCCTGAAGATTTCCCCAGTCGGTGTGTCTGACAGTGGCGCCTACTGCTGCAAAGTCTACCACACCATGGAAGGCAAAGTGAGGCATGTCTTCACGGACTGGGCATACGTGACAGTCTACCCATCCACAGATGGTCAGTACCGATAGGCAGGGCCGTATTTGTGGTCGACCCACTATTAATGTGGTTTTCTATAGACTGACTCTTTTGAGAAGGCCACCATTCAAGGGCTGGATAGCTCAGGCGGTAAGAATGCTGGTGCGCTATGCCAGAGGTCTCCGGTTGGAAGTCCTAATCCAGTTAAAAAATTTCCCTGCCAATTTTTTTCCCCAAAAAACTGTTTCAAAATTCCCTTGTCAGCTTTCCTTTGAGTTTTTGAGATTGGTTTTGATCTAGACATTCTTGTCAGCGAAGCCTATGGTTGTGAGACTCAAATATAAAATTTTACCCAAAAATTTGGAGGGCCTGGTGTTTCTATCCTAGCTGGAAATTGTTCTTTGATGGCCTTTGAGAAAGGTCCTGCAGGGATGGAAGGCCTTTGAGAAAGGTCCTGCTAGGATGGAAGGCCTTTGAGAAAGGTCCTGCTAGGGTGGAAGGCCTTTGAGAAAGGTCCTGCTAGGGTGGAAGGCCTTTGAGAAAGGTCCTGCTAGGATGGAAGGCCTTTGAGAAAGGTCCTGCTGGGAACAAAACCGTCAGGTCATCAGGATTACCGCACTTTGGCCATGTTAGTCAGTGAGCAACATTTTTACATTATTTCTCAATTTTATTTCTTCCTCGTTTGAGACGGCAGTATTCTCAGAGCCGCACATTCCTTCTCAAAAGTGATGCGTCACATGGTGTCACCGCAAATCTTCCACCGTGCAAACCTTCAAACCTTATCTTCCTTCTCTATCGGGACAGTGGACGAGGACGATTTGGCGGACGTGGAGCAGATGCAGAAGCCTAAGATCATCCAGGAGCCTCCGGTCTCTCTCTCAGTTCGGCCAGGCAAGCCCATCAAGGTGACCTGTCTGGCCACGGGCTCCCCCTCGCCGACCTACCAATGGTATCGCTATGGGTTCTCGTCCAGCCAGAGGTCTATGGAGCCCCACGCCCTCCGGAACCAGACTGACAAGACGCTCTACGTACGTGAGATTGTCTTGACAATTTTTGAAGCACACCTCCCACCACCCTTTTTATCATAACTGGTCCGAATTTGTGGATGAGTGGTGGAGTAAAGACAGCCCAAAAGTCCAAGACAGAGACCAAGATCTCAATGCCCAAGACCAATGCAAAGATCCTAACGCCCAAGACTGAGACAATGATCTCAATGCCCAAGACTGAGACTTTAGATCTTAATGCCTAGGACTGAGACTGAGATCTGAATGGCCAAGACTGAGACTAAGATCTGAATGGCCAAGACTGAGACTAAGATCTGAATGGCCAAGACTGAGACTAAGATCTGAATGGCCAAGACTGAGACTAAGATCTGAATGGCCAAGACTGAGACTAAGATCTGAATGGCCAAGACTGAGACTCAGATCTCAATGCCCCAAGTAAGACGGATATAGAGGCCCATTATCTTATATCGGAGAGGTATACCCCAATGAAATATAAACACAAGCACAGAGTGAGTGAATCAGTGTATGATGAGTCTGTCTTAAGTCATTCGAGTCAACTAGAAAGTTGCAACATTTTTGAAAATTGTTCTCTTCGCTGCTGTTTCCTCAGTGGGCCCAGTCCACATTGGGGGACCAGGGAAAATACTGTTGCCGAATACGGAACAAAGCTGGCTGTGTCACGAGCACCACTGTTAGCATCACTGTAGGTAAGGCCACTCTCTCTTACTCTCTCTCTCTCTCACTCTCTCTCCCTCTCCCCCCCCCCTCCCTCCCTCCCCCTCTCTCTCTCTCTCTCTCTCTCTCTCTCTCTCCCTCCCTCCCTCTCTCTCTCTCTCCCTCCCTCTCTCTCTCTCTCCCTCCCTCCCTCTCTCTCTCTCTCTCTCAGTCTCCCTCCTTCTCTCTCTCTCTCTCTCTCTCCCTCCATCTTTCTCTCTCTCTCTCTCCCTCCCTCCCTCTCTCTCTCCCTCCCAATCTCTCTCTCTCAGTCTCCCTCCTTCTCTCTCTCTCCCTCTCTCTCTCTCTCTCCCTCTCTCTCTCTCCCTCTCTCCCCCTCCCCCTCCCCTCCTCTCTCTCTCTCCCTCTCTCTCTCTCTCTCTCTCCCTCCCTCCCTCCCCTCTCTCTCTCTCTCTCCCCCTCTCTCTCTCTCTCTCTCCCTCTCTCTCTCACTCTCTCTCCCTCTCTCCCCCTCCCCCATCCCCTCTCTCTCTTTCTCTCTCTCTCTTTCTCCCTCCCCCCTCTCCCTCTCTCTCTCTCTCTCTCTCTCTCAGTCTCCCCCTCTCTCTCACTTTCTCCATCTCTCTCCCCCTTTCTCTTCCCTCTCTCCACCCCTTTCTCTTCCTTTCTCTTCTCTCTCCACTGCCTCTCTCACTCTCTCTCTCTCCTCTCTCTCCCTCACTCTTTCCTCTCCTCACCTCTCTCTCCACCTCTCTTTCTCTCAATAAGTTAGCACCGATTGATAGGGCATGAAGCATGTACTCGTAATATCTCCAATCTAGGTTGTTGTATTTGCCCAGCAGAATTACTCAATGAATTGAAAGAAGATAATAACCTATAAACCAATCCTCAATCATATAAATAATGTGTTGTTCAATGCTTATCCTTTTCTGTTCTGTAGATTCAGGACTGGGAGACTCTTATCCCGGTAAGCTTGTTTATCACTCATGAATAATTTTGGAGGATCTCAAAGAGACTATCTGTAAATCTGGCGACAGGAGTTCGGCCATTTTAGGATTATGCAATGGCATGATGTATATCACCTGGCCACCCCAAAACTTCTCCGGTGGAATACACCGTACAGGCCAAAAGGAATTGACATCGCATGGCTATTGGCAAAGTGTGTTATTGTCTGCTAATTGCTGCATTTTTCGAAATGAATTCGACAAAGTTGGTAAAGCAACACCATTAGGGGTTGTAAACTACACCTCGCCCAAACCTGTATCGGTGAAAATATTTCTGAGGGCATTGTCCGAATTTGTGGTTACTGTTGAAATTTAGGTCGTCGAATTCAACAAATGACCGCCATTTTCCTCTGGTGCGCATCCATAATCCTCCGTTTAGTGCCCAAAAGACGAATCCTTGCTTACGTGATCCACAAAATTAATTACGCACTTACGTACAGCGTCCCGTAAGGGCAGAATTCATCGACATTTGAACTGCTGCTTTCACGCAACCACAGTATAAGTTAGTACGGTAGCGGTGCAAGCTGGGATAGCAGCAAACAGCCGTTGAACATATGGGTCCGTCGTTACACGTCACAATTCCTGGACTCGGGACAGAAGGATCCGAAGGCTTTTTTTTTATTTGGGTCTCGCGCGGCTTCAAAAACCTGCGTCTTTTCTTTCCTTTTTACACAATATCTAACCGTTACAAAATAACTTTACTATGTTTTTTGGGTAGAAATAAGTTTATTCTAGCATATGATACACATTGGACTAAAATGTTACTGAGCACTGCATATCCCCTTTAAGCAGAGCCCCTGAAATTGGGCCCCGATCACCTTGACCTCTGCCCTCCCTTCCTCCCGACAGACAAGGTTGAGATTGTCCGGCATCCGCAGAGTGCGTCGTGCCGCATTGGGGAACAACAGGTGCTGGCCTGCCAGGCGGCTGTGCACCAGGGCACTCTCTTCTATCAGTGGTTCTTCAACCACAAGGAGATTCCAGGTGAGGGCTATTAACGGCCCGGCGTCGCTCAAGCTCGGGCGCCGCTCTTTCCCCGGCATCGCATCACACACATAAATAAGGCCCCCTTCCCCTTCCCTCCTTCCCTCCCCCCCCCAAAAAAAAAACCAGTTGTGCTTCCGGTTTCCAGGATGATCCTATTTTGACGGCGCGACCCTAAAGTGTTTTGGGGAAAAGTGTGTTTCCCGACCGACCCTATTTTGACGGCGGGTCGGTGCGACCCTATTTTGACCGCGCGACCAGTGATTTATAAAATCAACGTGATTTTATTCAACCAACCCTGCATACATGTAAATCATATTTATGTTGTCTCAAGTATATAATGTATAACACTTAAGCCAGTACACGACTCATAAAAATGTCCAAAAAACGAAAAAAAATTCCTGCCCACCTACATGTACCCCATGTTCACATACCATGTAATAGGAAGCACATCTGGGTTGGGTTTTTTTTTGGGGGGGGATCTAACCTATAGAAAACATTAGCGGGTGCCAGACTGTCATGGAAGCTGCCATCTTAAAGACGTCTGGGCTTTCCAAAATGGCCGCTCCCATGAACATGTGCTCGGACACCCACTGCTGTGCGTCCTAATGGATGCTCCTGTTGTATCTTTTCTACCCTGAATGATGCTTTTCTACCTTTTGACACCTTTCTCTAACCGTCAAACAAACCAGGGTTCAAATCCCCACTTCCATTCAGATGCAAATAACCAATGGTCGTAAACCTGACCACAGCAGCTCAGGAGACCCTTTCTAACCAGCATTGAAACCACAATTAACCACACATGGTTTTTCCTGTGGGAGGATAAGTGCCATGCACCACGACGTTCCACGGCGGGGTTTTTGTGGTGACCTGTGGTACGTGAGTCTACACCCCTGTGAGCGCTGTGGTAAATTGCGGTACACGGTGTGTGTCCTGTGCGGGAGGTGCAAAGCGTTAGGGTTTTAATGACTTAATTTTGGGTTGTGCTGTTGTGTATTTGGGGAATGTGATATTTTTTAAAGAACGGTCAAACAATCAAAGGGTACACTGACTGGGAACAGGTATCCTATGACATCGATGATCCTTATGAAGTGGAATGGTAGGCGATATATTGACCTTTTAACACATACTACAAAAATTAACATTCTTTAAAAACAAATTGAAAAATTTGGTTAAAAAAGAGCAACGAAAACTTTGACTGGACCGGAGACTTGATCCCGAGAATAACGTACCAGTGCTCTTCCGTCAGAGCTATCCAGCCCTTAGATGGTGGCCTCCTCAAATAGTCAACTAGTCTTTCCCCGGGGGGGAGGTGTCCAGTCAATGTTTGTGGATGCGCTACATGTTACATGTTGAGTTACCATAGGGAGGAAAGGGAGTGAGTCTGATACACTGAAACGTGTGCACGTGCATACAGCAACGTGTGAGGAATCATGCTCAACAAGCTAACAAAAACATGCTTTAGAGGTGCTATTATATTTGTGTGCACGTTTTCAAGCATGATTTTAACCCCTGAGGTGGCACATCCAAAGTGTGTGATAGGCCACCTCACGCCCCCACCCCACCTTCGAACCTCAAACACCTCCCCCACCTCCCCTTCTGGCTCCGTAGGCGGCACCCAGGCGGAGCTGCTCTTCCTCCAAGTCAAGCCCGAGGACAGGGGCATCTACCAGTGTCGCGTTTACAACGAGTACAACTCGGCCACGTCCAACGAGGCCATGCTGGATGTGGTGGGCGGAGCGCTGCCGTCCCCCTCCAACTTCGCCTACTTCGGTAAGAAAGGGCGTCCCCTCCCTTCCTCCCCTCCCCCCTTCCCCCTTGTTTGGTACGACAGCAGCTGCACAATTTGAGAGGGCCCGGTGTTCCCATCCTTGCAGGGGCCTTTTCCCTCAGGGGCAGAGTCTGAAGTGAATGAATGCACAAACATGCTTCAAAATCATTCAGAAATTTCAGAAACCAGCAATGCAAAATTTAGAGGGCCAGAGTTTTTTTTGTTTTCTTACAGCAGGACTTTTGAGAAATAAGAATGAAACTACTTTTGTTGGATGCATTTTTCCACATTATCACTGAGCCATTTTTTTCCCCACATTGATACAGTCAGTGGACATTAATTAATTAATTGTCAGTGACCAGTGACCGTGTTATGACCCTGCAATGACCTCTGTCTCCTTTTACCCCCTTGTTCCCTCTTTCCCTCCATCTCCCTCTCTCCCTTTCTCTCTGACTCTCTCTCCCTCTTTCCCTCTCTCTCTCCCTTTTTATCTGACTCTCTCTCCCTCTTTCCCTCTCTCTCTCCCTTTCTATCTGACTCTCTCTCCCTCTTTTCTCCCCTCTTCCTATCTTTGTCTCTTTCTATCTCTCTTTGTGCCTCTGCCTCTCTCTGTGTGTCTCTCTGCCTCATTGTATCTCTCGTTCCCATTCTTGTCCCCATTTTCTCCCCCATGCTGTCTCTTTCCCTTTTTGTCATCTCATCCCTCTCCTCTCTCACTCCTTCCCCTCTCTCTATCTCTGTCTCTCTCCTGTTCTCTTTCTCTAATCTCCTCTTTCCTTGCCCTCTCTGTCTTTCTCTCATTTGCTCTCTTTGTCCCTTTCCCTCTCTGTCTCTTTATCTATCTGTCTTTCCCCTCTCTGTCTCTTTGTGTCTTTCCTCTCTTTGTCTGCCTCCCTCCCTCTCTCTCTCCCCCTCCCTCTCTCCCTGTCTCTCTCCCCCTCTCTCTGTCTCCTCTCTCTCCCTCTGGCTCCCTGTCTCTCTGTCTCTCTCTCTGCCTCTCCTGCTATATCTCCCTTTCTCTCTCCTCCTCTCTCTCCCCCTCTCTCTCTCTCTCTCTCTCTCTCTCTCTCTCTCTCTCTCTCTCTCTCTTTCTCTTTCTCTCTCTGCCTCTCCTGCTATATCTCTCTTTCTCTCTCCCTCTCTCTCCCCCTCTCTCTCTCTCTCTCTCTCTCTGTCTCTCTCTCTGCCTCTCCCTGCTATATCTCTCTTTCTCTCTCCCTCTCTCTCCCCCTCTCTCTCTCCCTCTCTCTCCCCCTCTCTTCTCTCTCTCTCTCTCTCTCTCTCTCTCTCTCTCTCTCTCTCTGTCTCTGTCTCTCTCTCTGCCTCTCCTGCTATATCTCTCTTTCTCTCTCCCTCTCTCTCCCCCCCTCTCTCTCCCTCTCTCTCCCCCTCTCTCTCTCCCTCTCTCTCCCCCTCTCTCTCTCTCTCTCTCTCTCTCTCTCTCTCTCTCTCTCTCTCTCTCTCTCTCTCTCCCCCTTTCCATTTGCATTATGTGGCTCTCTCGCCGAGTAAAGGGAACGAAGTGTTTTTTTCATTTAGGGGTTGGTCTTGCACCCCGACTTCACATTTGATAGTTATTTTTGCCCTGCAGCCACTGACAAGGTGGCTCTTCTGATTGGCAACGGGGACTACCGCTCAGCTGAGCAGCTGACTGCACCCAAGGGGGACGTGGAGACACTGGCCATGTGGCGCTGTCCAACCTGGACTTCAAGGTGGTCTCCCTGCTGAACCTGTCCCTGAGCGAGATGAAGTTTGCCCTCTGTGCCTTTTGTGACATGCTCAACTCAGGCGTCTATGGTAATTCACACCCCCCACCCCCACCCAGACTTCCTCCCTCACTCACGGTTCTCCCGACACTTTGGCCCCCTCGTAGGTTGTGGGTTTGGTAGGCACACCGTGTTAAGTGTCTCCCGGCGTCAGCTGTTTGTATCGATCTGGGATGGACCATGCTACAACCCAGAAGAGTCAATCATACCGATATCATGGTTTTTCAATGTTTAACAGGCAACATTCCAACTCATCAAGGGTGTTTTTATTCCAATTTGGTCATTTGACATTGTTGGCAACGTGGCTCTTCCACATCCTAAACCAGAAAGTGGGGGGAAAAAAATTAGCTACGGTGCTGCCAAGGCTTGAGACCTATTTCTGACCCACCTGCAACAAACCCCTTGTGATGTTTTCCTTCCCAGGATGATTTCAGAACTTTAACCACCATCAATTGTACTTGTTCTTCCACACCTCCCACCCTCCTTTCTGTCTCCCCCCCCTCTCCTCCTCTCTTGTCTCCTTCCCACCTCCCCCCCCCCTCCCCCAGGCCTCTTCTACTTTAGCGGTCACGGCTTTGAAGCAGACGGCCAGAGCTACCTAGTGCCTGTTGATGCCCAGGTGGGCTACGCACCCAACGAGTGCATCTGCGACCAGCACATACTGGACCAGATGCAGAACCGCAACACCGCCCTCAACATCATCCTGCTGGATACCTGCAGAAAGAAGTGAGTCACTGTTCTCTCCCAAAATGAAAAAAAAAGAGACAAAAAAAAAGAGAAGCGTCATGATTTGCAGCCAGGAAATTTACACTCAAACTGAAAAAAAAAAAAAATGCTTAATTTTTTTGGGACTGGACCAGGATTTGAGAACCCAAGACCGGTTTTGCGTAACTTACCATTTCAGCTAACGTATCCAGCCCGTGGATGGTGGCCTTCCCAAATGGTCAACCGGTCCAGTCTAAAGTTTTCGATGCCATTTTCTTTGATTCTTCAGTATTCTCCTTCCTCTTTACATGGCCGATCCGACAAGGAAATGATGGCCCCTTTACAAAAAAAAAACAGCTCAAAGCACTGCACACAATAGTTAGACAAACAGAAAGACAAAGGCACAGGTTTTGAGTCCATTCCTAAAATAAATAAATAATGGCAGACGAAGTATTCCTGATCTCAATGGTGGAGAAAGTTCCACAATTAGAGACCAGCTGATCTTTCTCCGAGAGATTTTGACCCAGTGGGAATAAACAGATGACATTTACCAGCCTAAGATCGCTTTCCCACTCTACCTGGGTTAGTAAGTCGGACAAGGAAGGAGAAACCCCATGTCAGCAGATATTTGGAAGATAGGCACTTCTTGATGGGAAACCGATGACGTTTAGGAATGAAAGAGGTGGCATCCACAGAGCACCCGACACAGAAAATGAGTGTCTATGCATGATTTTGAATGGCAGATGGAGGCCTGATAGTGGCGTTCTCTCACCTTCTCTCTTCAGGAATGTATACCCCCAGGATAAGCCGGCCGCAAAGTATGCACCCGAGGTGAAAGGCAACACCATCATGGGCTATGCGGCGTGAGTACCATTGTGCAGGCTCTTGCACCATGTCAAGGCCTTCTCTTGTCTGTTCATCAAGCCAGTGTGGATCTTGCCTTGTTCCAGGGAACGTAGAATCCAAGATCTTGAGACCATTCTCTTTCCCTATCCCTCTTTCCCTCTGCCTTTCTCTTCCTCTCCCCCATTCCTCTCTCTTTGTCTCTCTGCGCCCCCTTCTGAGTATCTCGGCAGGATTCTCTCTGTCTGGGTCTATCTCTGTCATGGTCTCTTAACTGTCTTTTTCTCTGGCCCTCCCTCCCTCCTTCCCTCCCTCACTCCATCCCTCTCTCCCCCTGAGGGTTGTGTGAGGGTTGTATCTCTGTCTTGGTCTCTTTCTGCCTCCCTGCCTCCTTCCTTTCCTCCCTCCCCCTGCATCCCTGACTCCCCCTGCCATCCCCCTGCCTCCCCCTGCCTCCCTCCCCTCCCTCCCCTCCCTCCCCCTCCCTTCCCCTCCCTCTCCTTCTCCCCCTCCCTCCCTGCTCCTTCCTCCCTCCCCTCCCTCTTTTCATCCCCCTCCCTCCCTCCCTCCCTCCCTCCCTCCCTCCCTCCCTCCCTCCCTCCCTCCCTCCCTCCCTCCCTGCCTCCCTCCCTCCCTCCCTCCCTCCCTCCCTCCCTGCCTCCCTCCCTCCCTCCCTCCCTCCCTCCCTCCCTCCCTCCCTCCCTCCCTCCCTCCCTCCCTCCCTCCCTCCCTCCCTCCCTCCCTCCCTCCCTCCCTGCCTCCCTGCCTCCCTCCCTGCCTCCCTCCCTCCCTCCCCCATCTCTCATTCTCCATGTCTCTCTCATTCTCTCCCTGTACCAGGCAAGTCAACACTCAGGCCTATGAAGTGGATGGTCAGTCCTCTGGGATCTTCACAAAGCACCTGATTGAGCGCATAAACCAGCCCAAACGAATTTCCTACATCTTGCAGGATGTCATCGATGGTAACTAAAGCCCCTTCCCTAACCTACCTCATCAGACTGTGGCCTGGAACACACAGTGGCCTGTGGGAAGCGGCTGCTGCTGTCAGCTTGGCAGCTTCCATAGACCTTTGTATAATTTGTAGCCAATTCCTTGGCTACGGCTTGAAATAACATGCAACCTTGGGATGTGGCTGCAGCCACTGTTGCTAGCAGCTTCCATAGACCTATGTGTAATTTGCAGCCAATTCATTGCCTATGGCTTGAAGTAACACGCAAGTATAGGAAGTGGCTGCAGCCACCATTGGCTGGCTGCTTTCATAGTAATTTGCAGCAATTGCATTGGCTGCGGCTTGAAATAACAAGCACTTAACATTAACAAGAAGTATCTGCAGCCGATGTGGCTGGCAGCTTCCATAGACTCGTGTGTAATTTGCAGCCAGTTCATAGGGTATGGCTTGGAATATCACGCAGACCATGAGAAGTGGCTTTACTTGCTGTAGCTCGCGACTTCCATAGACTCGTGTGTAATTTGCAGCCAGTTCATATGCTACGGCTTGGAATAACAGGCAACTACAGCCACTATGGCTTGCCAGCATCCATAGACTTGCATGTGAAATGAATCCAAAGGAATGATGGCACTCGCCATCACTCGCCAGACAGTGACCCCCCCCCTAAACAACGACACCCCCCCCCCTCTGAATCCACCACATGACCTGACCAAGTTGACAAAGACACCTGCGCCACTTGGCAGGAGTCTTGGGTGTGAATCCCACCTGGGGTCGATTTCACCCCAACTACACGTAGCATGCGGACAATCATAAGATGGTGTAGACCCTTTATGACACACTGTGACTTTGACATGTTGCCCACCGTGAATCAAGTCAACCATGAATCGTAAGTCAGTGTAAAATCAATCTCTGAACAGCTTGTGAGAATTTTTTTTTTTTTTTAACTTGATGCATTTTGTGACATATTGCTTGATTTTTTGGGGGGGATTTTTTTTTTTCCCCTGGCAGATGTCCGGGTTGACCCCTACGCCAAGGGTCAGCAAATTCCGTCTCTTAACCTGGACTTGAACGAGGCGCGGTCACTGGTGGACCCTATCAACCCAGCCGGCCACACCCAGGAGATCAACGCCCGCAGCCGCATGTGGGGCGATGCCCACTGTAAGGACCACGCCTCCCCCCGACCAAACTGCCCCCGATCCCCCACCTCCAGTCACTGCGATAAAACTGCTGCTTTGAAAGAAGCAATGTACATGCCAGGCTGGCTTTGAGAAAAAGGTCCTGTAAGGATGAGGCGTCGGGCCCTGAGCCCTCAATTTTTTTATTTTTTTTATTTTTTTTTTAACTTTTGAGAGGTGCATGCAGCTGCTGTGTTGCAGTACAAGCCAGTGGGAATTTGAACAGCTGTCTATTCTTGTCTGTCTTTCCCCCTTGTCTGTCTGTCTCTGTCTGTCTGTCTTCTGTCTGTTTGTCTCTGTTTCTCCCTCTCGATTTCCTGTCTCGGTTTCTCTATCTCTCTTTCTATCCCTGTCTCTGTCTGTCTCTCCCTCTCTACCCTTGTATCACTCTCTCTATCTCTTTATTATCTTCCTCCTTGTCTGTCTGTCTCCGTCTTTTTCTGTCTTTCTATCTGTCTGTCTCTCTATCATCTCCTTTTCTCTTCTGTCTGTTTGTCTCTGTCTTTCCCTCTCTATTTCCTGTCTCGGTCTCTCGATCTCTCTTTCTATCCCTGTCTCTGTCTGTCTCTCCCTCTCTACCCCTCTCTACTCTCTGTCTCTCTATCTCTTTCTTCTCTTTCCCCTTGTCTGTCTGTCTCTGTCTATTTCTGTCTTTCTATCCCTGTCTCTGTCTGTCTCTGTCTCTCCCTCTCTACCCTTGTCTCTGTCTCTCTATCTCTTTCTTCTCTTCCCCCCTTGTCTGTCTGTCTGTCTGTCTGTCTCTCTATCATCTCCTTTTTCCCTTCTGTCGGTTTGTCTCTGTCTCTCCCCCTCTTTCCTGGCTCGGTCTCTCGAACTCTCTGTCTGTCCCTGTCTCTGTCTCTGCCTCTCTCGCACTCAAGTGTGACCTTCCTCTTGTCCACTCTCCCGTACAGTGCTGCCCATGAGTCCCATTTGGATAGAGTTCCAGCACGGCCTTGTCGTCTGCATCGAGCTGGTCACGCTCTTCTCCAACGTCATGCAGATGCACACCTACATACCACCGTACACCCTGGGCCTTGTCACAAAGTGCCGCTGTAAACTGGAGCAGTTCAGCATGGTATGAAGACACCTCCTTCCCCCCCCCCAAAAAAAGTGCAAGGCCCTGAGAAGGGGATTTCAAATACTCTAAATTGTTTACATCTATTGGTTGTTTGCATCTGAATGAAAGCGGGGGTGTGATCCCCTGGAAATATACAGCTGTAAATGGTTGAATTGCTTCTGACTGGCGCCCTCACCCCGGCAAAGACCAGGAGCCTACATGTATCTAGGGAGGCCACCATCTAAGGGCTGCATAGCTCTGATGGTAAAAGCACTGGTACGCAAAACCAGACGTCTTGGCTTCAAATCCCGGTCCAGTCAGAGTTTTTTCTTTGCCATTTTTTTTCAATTTGTTCAAAAGTTCCTAGTCAGTTTTTACTTTGTTTATTTATACTCTTAATAATGTGTTCACTCCCCACTTCTCTCGTTGACACTTTTTCTATTTTATCTTTCCCCTCTATTTCCTAATCCCTACCCACTGTCCTTCCCTTTGATCATACCCTACCAGCTACCATCTTTGTCTGCCATCTGTGTCCCTATTGCTCTCCCCTTCCTATTTGGGTTTGTCCCTGTCATTCTGCCTTTGAGAAAGGTCATGGTAGGTTTGAAACGTCAGGCCCTCCTGAAATTTAATTGAAGAAGGAAAAAGAAAATACATAGCTTTGAAGAAACATGACCCCTTCATTTCTCATACATATCTGTATTATTTTGGGATTTTATTTTTTTATTGGTAATAGGATCTTATGATCAGAATGGAACAAGAGGAAGTGCCTTTCAACTATGTAAGTTTTTAATTTTGTTTTTTTTGAGAACTGAATTTTGTCCCCCTTTAATTTTTCCCCCCACTCTATGAAGTGGGAGGTTTGTGGTGACATCATGTAGCACTTCTCTTTCAAGAAGGAGAGAAGGAGTGTGGCTCTGAAAAGAGCAGGTAACTCTTTTCGGAGCCACACTCCTTCTTGAAAGAGAAGTGCTACATGGTGACACCGCAAACCTTCCACTTGGTTTTTCCACCGTGCAAACCTTCAAGTCCTATTTCCCATTTTGCTGTTTGAGAGGGTTCTTGCTCGGATTAAAATGTCAGGTATGAACATTTGTGAGATTTTCTCTGATTTTTGTCCACTTTTCAGTGGGTGGTGACAACCCGTCTACGGACTCTCCTTCCCTAACCAGAAGACACTATTCTGATATCTTTCAACCTGGCCTGGTGATTCGGGCAGATTGCAACCAACTACTTTTGCTTCTCAGAAGTCTTCGGAAATCTGACGCTGCTCTGCTCTTTTCACCTTTTTTTGTTTGTCTTCCCATTAGGAGGGAAGTACTGCAACTATCAATGTACCGATGACCGTGACGACTGTGCAGAAACTGCAGAAACTCAAAGTAAGTGGGTTACGGCAAATATATTATACATTTCTCCAAGTGGCAATCTGTATACCACCAGACTCAAATTCTAATTGGTCTGCCAGTCTTCTTCCGCAGCTGCATTTTGCCCCGGCTTGGTTGTCATTCTAATTGAATACAGATTGGCCAAACAATAAACGAACATGCATGGGCTAGGGCTATTGCATCCTCGTGAATGCAATGACCCTATCCAGCTTGTACACAGGGGGCCATTCAGTGCAGCCATTCACAGTCACAGCTGTGGATGCAATGACCCTATCCAGCTTGTACACAGTGGGCCATTCAGTGCAGCCATTCACAGTCACAGCTGTGGATGCAATGACCCTATTCAGCCTGTACACAATGGGCCATTCAGTGCAGCCATTCACAGTCACAGCTGTGGATGCAATGACCCTATTCAGCTTGTACACAGCGGGCCATTCAGTGCAGCCATTCACAGTCACAGCTGTGGATGCAATGACCCTATTCAGCTTGTACACAATGGGCCATTCAGTGCAGCCATTCACAGTCACAGCTGTGGATGCAATGACCCTATTCAGCTTGTACACAGTGGGCCATTCAGTGCACCCATTCACAGTCACAGCTGTGGATGCAATGACCCTATTCAGCTTGTACACAATGGGCCATTCAGTGCAGCCATTCACAGTCACAGCTGTGGATGCAATGACCCTATTCAGCCTGTACACAGTGGGCCATTCAGTGCAGCCATTCACAGTCACAGCTGTGGATGCAATGACCCTATTCAGCCTGTACACAATGGGCCATTCAGTGCACCCATTCACAGTCACAGCTGCGCAGGCAAGGGCCCTAGACTTGTCTAATGCTGGTGCCTCTGCTCATTAGTCTCCCTCTGTGGTTTGGCAGGGAGACCTGGAGTGCATGGTCAAGGTGGAGGGGGAGTACCTCGGCAAGGTCTTCCAGGAGAGCCAGCCCCTGGTCATCGCCAAGCCCCTGGTTGCCAAGCTGTGGCAGACGCGCCACTACGCCGTGCCCAGTGAGGCCAGCTACCCGGATTCCACCACCAGCACCTAGAGACGAGGAGTGAACCAATGGGGGCCTGCTTCAGGCCTTTACCCACCCCCCACTCCCACCCCAACTCAAATCCTCACCTCCCACTCTCTCAGTCCCACTGCCTCCCTCCCATTCCCTCCCTCTCCTTTCACTTTGTTTCCTCGTCCCTTCCTCTCTCCTCCCTCCCTCACTCCTCCCTCCCTCCTCCCTCCCTCCCTCCTCCGTCCTTCCCTCCCATTCCTTCCCTCTGCCTCCCAGTCCTTCACTCCCCCTTCACTCCCCCTTCACTCCTCCCTCCCCCTCCCTCCCTGTCTCCCTCTCCCTCTCTTCCGTCTCTCACTCCCTCCCCGTCTTACTCTCCCTCCCCCTCTCACCCCTCTCTCCCTCCCTGTCTCCCTCTCCCTCTCTCTTCCCTCTCTCCCCTCTCTCCCCCTCCCTGTCTCCCTCTCTCTTCCCTGTCTCTCCTCTCTCTCATTCCTCCACCCTCTCTCTCCCTCTCTCCCCCCCTCCCCTCTCGTCCTCCCTCTCCCCTCTTCCCTCCTCCCTCCCTCCCTTCTCCCTCCCTACCCATCCCTCCCCTTTTCCTCCACAACGCCCCCCCCCCTAAAAAAAAAAAAACCTAAAAGCTGGCAACATCTTCTGCTCCATGCTGAGAGTGGCAATGTTATTGTGGTGATAGCCAGTCTACTGGTACTTAATATGGCAGCCAGGTTTCATCTGAAGGCGTCTGATGTCCGGTTCCCTTCACCGCTGCATATTGTAATCCAGATTCGTCAGATCACCACTGAGTCATGCCTTGAAGTGGAGAGAACAACTTCAGGCATTGACTTTAGCTCTCTCGGTCTGTGATAAATCAATACGTTCGCTTCCAAGCTACGAGGCCTCGTTAGTTTTCATGGGCAAGCTTCAATAGTTGAATGTTCAAGAGTTAGCGAAAGAGCCGAGGAAGATTTGACTGAAGCAGGGTCTAGCTTCCCCAAAACTCCTGAGCTGTACTGCCCTTAGGCGGCGTCCTTCTCAATTGAATAGTCACTTATCTTTCCCGCGCTGAGGACGCCAGCTACTGTAGAAGCGTTCAGCCATTAAGCGCTGCATTACTTTTTTTAGGAATCACAGGCCCCACTTTAATCAGACGCATTAATTTGCCGAACTTGAAGTAGTCTTCCAACCTCACTTTTGGTTCATGCTAAGAAAAGAAAAGTGGAATACAATCCAAACCCAACTGACATCAAATAACGATAATGGTCGGTAATTCTGTTTACACAAGGAAGACATTTCATGCGTAGCGGGTTTTCATGCGGAAGACATTGGGCCCTAATCCAGTATCTGTATGAACAGAACAACAGCAGGAACAACAGCCACTGTAAGATGGTGCACTGAAAGAAAAGAATGCAAGAGATGTTTCCGTGTGGCCCAAAGACAGGGCAAACCAGGTACTGTATGCGCATGAAGCCAGATTACTCAGGCATCCAATTGACTGACGGTCTCGAAACCATTCAACAAAAACACCTCTAGACTCACCGAGCTGGGTTAGAGGAATGAGAACTCACGAGAGGTGTGGTCACCTCAGTAGCGAGATTGCCGTTTCTATATATTTTTTTTTTTTTTTTTTTCATATATACCGGTATTTTTTATTTTTTTTAAAAAGTATGTTAGTGTTGAATACTGCGCTTTGCAGGGGATAACCATTTTGATGTCATTACTGTGCTAGCGCCCTCGCTCATGCGTGCATGATGGGTATGACCAGGGACGCAAGTCACGCGACTGATGCATTTCTGAACAGGCCCCCTAGAAGATCGGAGATCTACTTTGAAGATTGAGGATACTTTCCTGCGAACGAATGACCCGACTCATGTCATGCCACAGATGGAAGTGGAAAATGTTTGTCTCATTAAAAAAAAGAAGAAATAAAACCAGTTTAAGGTTATGACCCACCAAAATAAAACCCAGACACTGAACAATAATGTTATCAGCGAGGGGGCTAAAGCAGAAATGGTTTCCGACTGCCCCTGCAATGTCTAATCTGTAAGTATATATGTAAATTGCATTTGATTACACGTTAATGTAGTGCTCTTTACCTTCTGAGTTTGTCAACTGTTCACCGGTAATGCTTATTATGCCTAAATGGTGTTTGAATTCATAATTAAGTTGGATTTGGCTCGCTGGATTGACGATTGCATTGTGATTTCTGTGATCTGTATTTTTTTTTATTAATTTTTTTTTTTTTTTTTTTTTTGGGGGGGGGCAATGCAACAGGGAAAAAGAGGACAGGCCTTGATTTGGTGGCAGCTCATTTGCATTCACTTTTTGGGAGAGATGGAGAAAGCCCTTATACGCAAGGTGTGTCAAATTAACAGGAAGATGAGTTGTGTACTGTGTATAGTCGTGTGGGTTATTTCCCACCAGAGGAGAGGGACATTTCAAAAGCCACTTTTGGTGGATATCTCAACAATGTAAAAGACTGGACAGAATCGATCCTGGCAGAACCTTTCTCAAAGGCATTCTGCCAGATTGAAGTAACTGATACCCCCCTTCCGAAAGAATTTTAAAAAAGGAATCCCTCAAATCATACATAAAAGTAAAAATGTTAAGCCCAACTTACTTTACTGACCTAGATATTCTTTTAATACTGACATTTTCTAATGACCTGATATTACATTATTCTTTTAAGCTGTACATGTAAGTATGACAAACAATTATTACTTAATAAAAGTCAAGGTAATTATTTTCAGTTTAATTTACTTCGAGTTTGTATAGGCCTTGATTAGTTGTTGTGTTTTGGCCAACACGTTTTCTTCATGGAATGAAGCACTTTCTGCTTGGACTGTGACACAGACACAACATTTACTAACGAGCTTTGCGGCATTTAAACAGTTAATAATCCGATTCCGTTCGAGGGCGCTGAACACCCTTGGTCACGTGATGGGTTTAAAAATCACAGACCCTTTAAAGCCCCTATACAACATTGGTAAGATCGAAAAACAGAAATGTTCAGAGATTTACATGATACAGTTTGAAGATGGTTATAGTAGAAACCTCTCACTGAAATATTTCTGCCTAAAATGTTGTATTTTGGGAGAAATGAGTAAAAGAAATCGTTCACGTCTCACCGAGATCTAAACTATTTTTCGGAACAGTACGGCGTTGAATGCTGCATTTTCGCGAAACAAATGAAGCGGTTTTCACGATTTTCTCGAGACTCGGTTGGGGGATTGAGCTGAAATTTTCACAGGTGTGCTATTTCATGCATAATTATGTTGGATGCTATTACGTAGGGATGCTATTCTTTGACCTCGACCAATGTTGTGTAGGGGTTTTAACTTTAAGGAGGCACGGATGTATTAATTAGCAGTGGGGGTAAATTACTTCATGTGTCTGAAGAGTGCCCACACTGACAAGCAAGGACCCGCTAGCCCAGTTCATGTATTAGTATTCATTCATGACCTGGGCATATATACCAAGGACGTATTACTGGAGCCTTGCCAAAAAATCCGAGGTGCATGGTAATAGCTGCCTCGGTTTGTTTCCTAAATTCATTGATGTGGGCTGCCAGACCGGCCCCCTGGGTTACCTCCTATAATGGGAGGCATTTTTGTGGGCGCTTGATGTCACAGAAGGAAAAGAGAGTGAATGGAATGTGCAGCCGTTTTGTTAACCCCTGCGGCGTGGACGGATTCCCCTAGCCACGGTCTAACCCCATAAAATGTTTAAAATGTAAACGGACACGTGGGCGGTTTTGCAGCTCCTCGGTGTCAACATGCTCCCCTAGCTGCCTGAACATTCTGTTCGGACCTTGCGGACCTAGCGAGCTCGCTGTGCGGCACGGGTACTATACCTGACCAAAGTATTGGAGGCCTAGGGAGCATGTTGACTCCGAAGAGCGCGTTGACACCGAGGAGCTGCACATGCGGTGGATGTCCTAGGAGTAGGAGTAGGAGGGACATTCTTTTCCCCATAGCTAGCTAGCTATGTCGAGCTCCTTTGACCTTTGACCACGGGTTGCGCGCCCTGACCGAATTGATTGACTACGCCTTGAAGTTACACACGCGTTTAAGGAAGGCCCCTGTACGTGGCTTCAGCCATTTTGCAATAGACCTGTGCGTTATTTTCGTCCGCCGCCAATTAAGCTTGTTAGACCATGGCGATAGGAGGTGAGACCATGGAAGAAGGGAGCAGAGTACGGATCTGTGTGGACGGTCCCACGGTGGTCAGGTAAGCGATGGGCCTGTCTCCATAACGATTTTTTCCTTGGCCAAGCCAAGCAAGAGGTATTTTAGCGGTGAATGCATTTTCCGTTGCTCTCCCATCTGAGCAGACAACTGCAATACATAATTGTACATATTGTACCTGCATCTAATCGGGGAGCAAGGAACAGGAGTTGGGAACAATGATGGTTACCGCGAATTCGCTGGTAACCAACAGACCGTCACTTAAGATCCATCAGTGAAATTGCATACTGGAGTTACGAAACACACGAACGCAAGTATAAATCGTATGCGCAGTGGTCCCTGGTACTGCCTCTGCATGCTTGTTTTAATGTAACGTGGTTCTATATCCCGTTCCTTGCTCCATGAGCTAATTTGGTGTTGCCGACTGGGTGGTTTGATCAAACTCAAAATTTTGATCAAAATGCCATAGGCAACTGAGCATTACATGCCGTTGCATTCAATTTCGTGAGCCGACTAGAAAGAGAGCTTGGCATATCCAGTAAGTCAAGTGGAGTTAAGTTAACTCGAGCCAAAAAGTGTAGTTTGTTCACATTTTGACCTTGGTCAAGTAGGTACTTGTAGTTTGTTACCCATTTTGAACTGGGTCAAGTAGTCTGTTACCCATTTTGACCTGGGTAAGGTAGTCTGTTACCCAGAATTTGAACTGGGACCGGACAAGTAGTCTGTTACCCTTTTGACCTTAATCAAGTACATGTAATTGTGTTACTCATTTGGTTAAAGTAAGTTGTTACCCATGTTTGGACCTGCGTCAAGTAGTCTGTTACCCAATCGACCCGGGTCAAATAGTCTGTTACCTGTTGGTGAACCTTGCATATATGCACAGCCTAGATGTCGTACCATACTAAAAAACGACTGAAAATTACACTACCCATATTTTGCCACCTAAAACCTAAAAAGGATGAGAAACTAATTAGTTGTTTTACTTGGCCTTATAGAGCATTTTGGCAAACATTTGTTGGGGGTATGACTTAAACACAACAACATGTGAGGACACTGCCACAAATTGCATTCATATAAAATTTCAATTATTCTTTAATATCATACACGTCTTTGATTTGTTTCTTTTCCTCTCATAAGTTAATAAGTGAAATACATCTCGTTTGATAAAATATACAAAACAAAAAATGCAACATCCAATTACAAAAAAAACCAAGAACATCGGACAAACAGTGGATTTGCTGGGGACAGTGCAAAGCGGATTGGCTAGTCTACCGGTGACATGTCCACAAATTCCAGTCAGATACCGACCACTGAAGAATCTCACACATTTAACAGTCCAATGCTTGCAGTTAACAAAAGCTGACATTTTTTGCTGCTTTTTGGCTTCCAAAATGGGGGGGGGGGGGAAATAGATTAAATAACAACCACCAAATGCTGTCCACTATCTGAAACTCGTGTCTTTCTGTGGATACCCCGGTTTCAAATGGTTTAGTGGGAGACTTTTGTGAATGTAACCTTTAAACAAAGTTTGGATAAACTCTCAAAAATGACACGCGGAGAATCCCCATCTTTGAGTTAAATAAATCAACTCATATAAAAAAGATTGATTTATACATATGTATAAAAACATGAGGACTAAACCGCGCAGAAAACTACTGTAGGTAATAAAATATAGAAAGTACCCCATTCCAGATTAATAAGAAAAGGACTTTGCAGGAACTACGGACCCTTTCATTCTCACCAAACTGACTGAAAAAGTCATGTCCAAGTAATATTCCAGTACGAACACTAACAATCAATCTCATTCAATCAGTCAAATACTTCATGTAATAATTCTGTCCAAAACAAATTCACCCACAAGCACATTACAAAATACTGATGAGGCATGAACAGCTCAACGATGGAAAGTCAACAATTTTGCTATGGCAGGGAAGGCGCAGTTTTTGTTTTTCTTGTTTTCAATACAACATCCACTTCAGAAAAGCCAAACATCAACATCAACAACAACAACAACAAAATGCCCAATCTTGCCCAAATTGCACCAATTTTCATCAACTTTTCTAGCTACAGACAGGCCACCCTGACATCTTGTCTAAAGACTTTGCACAGTGACTGGACCGGGACTTGAACCCGAGACCTCTACTTTTGAGTACCGGCGCTCTTACCATCTGAGCTGTTCAGCCTTTAGATAGCAGCCTTCCTAAATGGGCAACTGTCTCTGCCGGTTCGCCCCCTCCCCCCAAAAAAATAAATAAAATATGTTGCATCCTTTGTATTTGTAGATGTCAAACACGATGCAGAAACAAATTAGCACAGACATTTCTACAAAAGAATAATAATAACAATTTAGATGGAAATTAAAAAAATGACCAAATTATTTGAACATTTCTATTCACCATTTTATAGTCGGTGGAACAAAATAGGTCAGAATGTCTTGCACTTATTATCATCAATTTTCCATTTGAAATTCAAAATACGCTATAAAAATATGGTGCATGTTTTCAAATCATGCACACCTTTGAGTTGGGATTATTTCTAATTTCTTTTAAAACACTCCTCACGTGTCAGATCACAGTTATGAGATGTCTAACTCCACCCCCCCCCCAAAAAAAAAAAAAAATGAAATAAACATGTATAAAGATTCTGTTGATAAATAATACTGTACAAACAAACACTGACCCTGTAATTTACTGTTTTGTTTTGAATTTGTTTAGGGTCACATCCTGACACGACTTCCAGGAATTGTTGAGAAGGTTAACAACCAAGGCTTTCCTTCTTGCAAGCCAACGTGCATGTTGCTAGGGCAGTCTGTTCCAAGGGTGTATTTCACAAAGCCTTGATCTGGTGCAAGTAAAATTACATGTACAGTTAACAACCCATTCTAGCAGTGGTGAAATTGACCATACATCTATGTAGGTCTGGTAGTTGGACTACAATAATTACATCCCATATGATCACATGCAGACTGACCGGGGTAAAAATAGTTTAGACTGGTGCCTATTGGCCATTCACACTCGGTGCTGGTCATTGTATGTGGTATGGTTATTGTGTGGTTCAGTCTGGCCAGATGGGAATTTGGGCAACCCATTTCAGTCACTTGAAGTCAGGGTCCAAGACCTATGATACAAGCACAGGACCTTTCATAGTACAAATATCAATTTGCATAAAAGGCTACTACAACTACTGCTAGTGTTTCTGCGGAAGGTTGTTGTACACGACACGTGTAAGCTGTCCCCAAGACACTTTCCTTCCCCCCACCCTTTTCCTTTCTGCCGTGGCAAGCTATCTGTGGCAGTTTACGAAACTATCCAGAAATATATGATTTCACCAGAACGTGAATTTGTGACTGAAAACCCTTATGGATAATATTGTGACCGGTATGTACACGCCTATACAAAGACATGCCCAAGCAATGGAAGATAATGGAATAAAGCAATAATACTTATTAAAAAAATAAAAAATACACAACCCCAAACTGGTTCCATATTGTTCAAACAAAACATCCCAGATACATTTCAAGAAACAGAGTTGAGCGTTTGTTTTTGAATTTTGTTTTGTTGCTGGCAATTTCTCTGGCAAAAAAAATAAAAATAATAACACAGTAGTGTAGCAGGGAGTTTGGTGGCTACACACACACACTGGGTAAACCGTAAACGATTACACACTTCTCACTTATCCTTCGTTTCTCACCCACTGCTTCTCTTAGAATAAATCAGTGAGCAAGGAAGCAATGTACTTGTCTGAGGAGTGGGTGAAACAAAAACCCGCTGGCTTTTATATGAGGTTTTATTGGTACCAGTTGTTTCTTAGTGATATGGATTTCAAAAGTGTAGAGGGCCTGCCTAACGTTTCTATCCTAGCATGACCTTTGAGGTAGGTCCCGCTTGGTTGAAATCATCAGTCATGAGATTTGAGATTTTGGGCAATTTCAAGTCGGTAACCAGTTGGCAGCAGTTTTGTACTCTACTTAAGAGTTATGTGGAAGGTTTGCGGTGACACCATGTCACACATGTCTTCTGACAAGGAGTGTGTGGCTAAGAAAAGACGCGTAACTCAGCGGTTCGGGCAGTGTGTACACTAAGCCCGTCGTCAGATGGCGGGCAGAGTACGCCGCGTAAATGTTTCATTGGTGTCGCTGCAAACCTTCCACTTGGCATTTCCACCATGCAAACCTTTCAAATCTTATCTTTAGAGTTTACTGGTTGCACTGCCTCACCCTGAAGTTACACTGCTAGCAGTAGAAGAGTACAAACCTATGTGTCAGAAACGGTTCTCCATCCAATACAAAGATTTGTTGTGAGTTGACTTTGAGTAGCACAGCCAGAGGTATTGTCAAATTTGAATTTGCTTTAAAAAAAACAAAAAATGCAGCAGCAGAAAACTGGAAACTGAGACCAAAAAATGGTGCGTATCCAGTTTTGAAGTGAGCTGTTCTTGGTGTTTCTCCCTGCGTTTTGCTCCACAGATTGTGTGACTCAAGGCTGACACTACCTCAGTGAGTGCTGAGTGACTGAGGGCTGGAGTGCATAAAAATAACCCTGGCTTCACTGGACACGGAGACGTGAAGTGAGTCTAGACACTAGACCAAGGCAGCTGATTGCATGTTTGCATTGCCTCGTTCCTTGAACTCTGTTGAATGACCTATAACGCCCTCCAGACGTTTCTTGTGACATTGCATGCAGTCATCATGCATCCAAGAGATTTCTAACCCAAGACTGAAAAAACAACAAAACCACAAAAAAGCACAGAAAACAGATGCAGCATATAATAAGGCAGCACAGTAGAGTGCCACATTAAAAAAATAAATAAAAAAAAATAAAATAAAATATAACCAATGCTACGCAAACAGTGACACGCAGTCCTGAAGCTTCTTGAGTGTGGTCTGGTCCAAGGAGCAAAGGTCAAAGTCGAAGGTCGCGTCCGTGACCCGGAAGAGCCCCGTCTCTCCGATCAGGTCCACCACCCGCTGGAGCTGCTCGCGATTCTCCAGGCAGCTCAGCTTCTGGTGCAAAAGGACCAGGTCGTTGAGGTAGCCCGAGTTTCCCTTGGGGGTGGGCTTGGCGGAGTCCAACGCCCTCACTCGGGCGTCCGACGCCTTGTGCTTGGCGTCCCCGCCCCTCGGCTTGCTGTCCGCGGCGTGCTTCGGCTTGGCCTCGGCCGTCTTGGACTTGCCCTCAGAGCCGCCCCGCTTGCTGTCGGCCGCCCGGGGCTTGCTGTCCTGGGTCCTCTGCTTGTCCGAGCTCTTGGGCCGGCTCTCGCCGCCCTTCTGCTTGCGCTCGGCCTTGGCACTGTAGCTGCTCTTCTTGGCCCCGTTGCTGCCAGCGCCGCTGCTCTTTTTGCCGGACTTTTGGGCGGGCTTGGGCTTCTCCGGGGCGGGGGGCGCCGGGGCGGGCTTGGCGTAGGCCTGCTCATTGGAGGAGGTGGAGTGATCGCTGGGCGAGGGCGAGTAGGGGACGGGAGAGGGCGTCTTGCGGTAGGGCAGCCCGATGTCCGGGTCGTCGTCGTCATCATCGTCGTTCTCGTCGCCTAGCTCGGCCATGAGCGTGTTGAGGACGCCGCCGCCGCCCCGGGGCAGGGAGGTGAAGCTGATGCTGGAGCTGGGGCTGTGCGCCTCGCCGCCGCCCTCGCCCGTGCTCAGCTCGTCCTCGAAGGGCGGCAGCTCCCTGAGGGGCTCGACCAGCAGCGGCGGTGGCGCGGCCGCCTTGGCGGGCTTCCGCGCCGGCAAGCAGATCTCGGGCGTGAACAGGCCCGTCTCAGCCCGGCTGGAGGAGGGCGGCTTGGCCGACTTTGGCTTGCTGGATTTCTCCTTGGGCTTGGCCTTGCTGTCTGCCGCCGTCCCCCGATCTGCGGGCGAGGGCTTCCCCGGGGCACCCTTCTCGTGGGAGAGCCGGTCGCCCGAGTCCTTGTCCTTGACGGAGTTGCTCCGTTTCCGCTTCTTGACGGAGGAGTCCTGAGATGACGGGGGCGCCGGTGAGGTAGAGGCGGGGCGTTTGCTGCTCGGCTTGGCCTTGGCCGAGTCCTTGGCCGGTGGCTTGGGCGAGGTCTTGGGCTCCTTGGAGCTCGATTTGGGCTCTTTGGAGCCCAGTCGCCCCTCCTTAGACGGGGTCTTGGCATCTTTGCTGCCCAGTTTGGGGTCCTTAGCGCTGCTGCTACTGCTGCCGCTGCTGGCCTTGGGCTCCTTGGGGCTGATTTTGGGCTCCTTGGGGCTCATCTTGGGCTCCTTTGGCCCCGCCTTGGGCTCCTTGGAGCCTGTCTTGGGCTCCTTGGAGCCTGTCTTGGGCTCCTTGGAGCCCACCTTGGGCTCCTTGGAGCCCGCCTTGGGCTCCTTGGAGCCTGCCTTGGGCTCCTTGGAGCTGAGTTTGGGTTCCTTGAAGCTGGCTTTGGGCTCTTTGGAGCCTGTCTTAAGGTCCTTGGAAGTGGCTTTGGGCTCCTTGGCAGAGGGTTTGGGCTCCTTGGCAGAGGGTTTGGGCTCCTTGGCAGAGGGTTTGGGCTCCTTGGCTGAGGGCTTGGGCTCCTTGGCAGAGGGTTTGGGCTCCTTGGCTGAGGGCTTGGGCTCCTTGGCTGAGGGCTTGGGCTCCTTGGCAGAGAGTTTGGGCTCCTTGGAGGCCGTCTTGCCGTCCTTGTGATCCTTGAGAGGCTTGGAAGAAGTTTTACTGCCATCCTGGACAGATGGACAGAAAAAAAGGGAATACAAGCACTTCTGGAAAACCTTCTGTCTTTAGAATACACTGCCCACCCTTGCAAAAAAAAAACCCAAAACCAAAAACAAGGCATAGAAAATATACAGACCCGTGTCTCTCCTGGGACTCTATGCATTGGTGATTCTACACCTACCACACCTTCCAACCCTAACCCCTTAGTACTGTTTAATTAACCCTCCTTAATCCCTCACAATCTTCCACAATCACCCAGTGTAAATTTAACAACCCTCCTCAATCCTCCACAGTCATCCACATTCCTCCAGTGTTAGTATGACAATATTCCTGCATAATCCTCCAAGATCTCATTACAGCATGCTTCCTCAATCCCCCACAATCCTCCAGTGTAAATTTAACAATCTCCCTCAATCCTCCATAATCCTCCAACTGGAAATGTTCGTACTTGCCTCAATCCTCCGAAACAACCCGGAGGATTATGGAGTATTGAGTAAGGTCAGGGTTTTAATAGGAATAGGGTCTTTCCCAAATACGCAACCTTCCCTCGATCCTGGGGGAATTTACCTTGGTCGTCTGGGTCTTGTACTTCTTGGTGAGCTGGGGACTAGGGGCAGCGGCCTGGGGTTTGCCCTTGGCCGGGAAAGAGGTGTCGCCGTAGGAGGGCGGGAGAGGCTTGCCGCCGATCCCGCCCTCGCTCACCGGGCAGCTGGGCAGCGTGGGCGAGGTAGGGACGCCCAGGTCAGTCAGGACCTGTTGACGAGCCAAGACAAGGCCAGACTGAACCGGTCAGATCCAGAAAAAGGTGAGAGTCAATCATGAGTATCTGTCACGGGTAGAACAAAACTTACCACACACACCCCCTCAGCCCCCCTTATAACATTATGGTGATCCGTTTGGAGTATCTGTATTGTATTCTGGAGTGTATTTCAATAACCTGGCAAAGACGAATCGACTATTTGGGTAGACCGCCATCTTAGGGCTGGATAGCTCGGATTACACGCAAAACCAGAGGTCTTGGGTTGGGTCCACTCCAGTCAACGTTTTCTTTGCCATTTTTTTGAAATTGTTCGAGTCCTCCACAGTCAGTTTCTCCTTGGTTTGACATTTTTTTTTTGTAATTGTTCAAAAGTTTCCAGTCAGTTTTTCCTTCATTTGTCTGACTTAAATAAAAAAAAAAAATGCATCCACTTTGTGTGATCCACGAACCACTGTACCTGGGTTTACAACAATTGGTTGTTTGTATCTGAATGAAAACAGGGGTGTGATCCAGATATACGGCATGTATAAATGGTTCTGATGTAAATACAGAAAAACTATTGCAAACTGCTCCCTGACTAAAATTACCTGCAAATCTCTAAAGTTAGAGGGCCTGACGTTTCATTCCTAGCAGGATCAAAACGTTTGAGAAAGGTACTGCTAGGATCGAAACGTCAGGCCCTGTACATGGTTCTGACTAATGCCACCATCCCCGGCAAAGACTAGTTGACTAGTTGGGAAGGCCACCACCATCTAAGGGCTGGATGTGCCACCTGGCCTCAGCCGGTCAGGGATCACATGTGGAAGTGATTCTTCAGGGGTCATTTCAAATTGTTTTTCTAACAACTCACCCCTTCGGCCTTGAGGAGCTTACGCCGAAAGTCCTCGGTGGGGTTGTGGAAGGTCAGCTTCTCGCAGCGTTTGTTGTTGACGGGCGGCTGCTGCTCCGTGTTCAGGAAGAGGTCGTAGTTCAGGATGACCTTCTTGGGCTCCACCTTGGAGCGGAAGTGGACCTCGATGGTCATCAGGAAGCTGGCATAGCCAGACTCGGCCACCTCGTAAGGTGGCTCCTTGACCACTTAAAAGATGGATGGAAGGACACACGGAAAGTAGTTGGGGATTATCATGATGATGCATTGATGTGTGAGGATAACTGTGTAAGGATTAAGTCTTCCTGATGAATGATAACGACGGAGAATACCTCGAGACTAATAACCAGTTTGGATGAAAGCATCTCTTAGCAGCAACTGTTTCATCCCAATCACATGTCAAAGCTGTAACAAGCGGCTCTCGACATTTGTTAAACTTCTTTTTTCATCAGTAGGAATGACATTCAACCAGGATTTATTCTACTTTAAAGAATCTCAAAAATTTAGTGGGCCTGACGTTTTGATCCTCGCAGGACCTTTCAAAGTTTCAATCCTAGCAGGACTTTTCTCAAAGGCATAGAGAAAGGTCCTGCCTTTGAGACAGGTCCTGCTAGGATCAAAACGTCAGGCCCACTAAATTTTGAGATTTGCATTTTGGTAATTTTAGTCAATAAGCAGTTTGCAACATTTTTGTATATCACTCTATTTTAAAGAATAGCAAAGAAAACTTTGACTGGACTGGGACCCGAGACCTCTGGTTTTGCGGACCGGTGCTCACCATCTGAGCTATTCAGCCCTTAAATGGCGGCCTTCCCAAATTTTCACCGAGTCTTTGCTCTATGCGGCGCTGTAAATTGAAACCTTCATCGAATGAAAAAAAAAAAAAAAAGCCTGCAAGAAAAAAACGCCGGCTGCAGTCTCGCAGACTCGTCACACCATTGACTGAACGATGGTGACCCCGGAGCTCCTCGCTAACCTCGGCGGGGCTTGGGAAAGCTCTCGTGCAGCTGGAAGACCACCTTGTCCACAAAGTGGTGGATGCTGCCCCCCTGCCCGCGGACGAACACCAGCCAGTCGTGGGTGAACCCCAGGTGGGTGGGCTTGTCCCGGATAATGGCGCGATGGCCCAGCTCCAACTTGACCTGCACGCTCTGGGGGCGAGAAGAGATTGACACGGTGACGGTGATTCTTTTTTTGGGGGGTGGGCTACGGCGAGAAGCCGACTCGGCGTGGGAGTGTCGCCCCGCCGGCAATGGGGGCCGGCACCAGTGTGCTCTGTGCTTTGCCCAATTGCCCGGGCGGTGATTTGTGCGGGTGAGAATGTAAATAAATGAGAATTTTGCCCTGACTTGATTAGGTTCGTGGTCAAAGGGCTAAGACGTTGGCACATGAAAGCAGGAGTTGCTGCTTAGAATCTCACTTGAGCTGCCTGTGTTCTGTTTTTTTTTTTTTTCAAGCAGACAATCAGACAAAGCACTGGGCAAATAGAGCTACATGTGATTAGCACTAACTGTCATTGATTTACAAAATCGGGAATAAATTTTGTAGTTTGTACTTCTTTTTGTTCACAAGTACTGAGAAGTACTTCATAGTACATCACTACATGATGTACTGTAGTGTAGTTCACTTTGTAAACACAAAATTGAATGAAAATCATTTGGAAATTTGACACGTGAACAAATGACCAGAACTCAACATCTAGTCAATGAAACCAACCCTGCCTTGGATTGATCTCTTTTAACAGGGACTGCTTATAAGTTATATGCAAAAATTGCCTGGTGTTGGACAGTCATTGAATGGCATTCACATTGAAAGGTGATTTGTGTTTGTTGAGAAGCCGAATACAAATTTACAATTCATTCAGTATATTTCTAGTACTTAGTACTACTAAAGTACTAGTACTAGTAGTACTACTACTAGTACTAGTAGTATACAAAGTACTAGTAGTAGTACTAGTAGTAGTACTAGTACTGGTACTAGTACTTAGCTAGTACAGTACTAGTAGGGCCTAGGCCTTATTATCTGTATATTTTATATTTGTGGACAAAACTCAACTGTCAACAGTACACTGAATCGTCTTGACTTATCTTTTTACAAATCTCCGCGTTACAAAGCAGTAGATCGTACTCGTACTTCGTAGATGCTGAATTTACTCATCCAAGATGGGCTTTATAAAGTTATACAATTAATTTATATATTTCAGTTTCACTTCGATTCTGAGATGGAAAGCCATGCAGACTAGTCAAACCTAGTCCCACTTACTGGGCCGCTATAGTAGCTCCCAATCTCAAAACTCGTTTAAGGGAGCTACTAGTACTAGTACTAGTACTAGCGGCCCAGTAAGTGGGACTAAGTCAAACCATGCCATGGTCAAACCTAGTTTGTATACATTAGTACTAGTACTAGTAGTACTTAGCACTAGTTCAAAGAACGGAATAGACTTCACTTAACACTGTACACTTAACGCAGCACACACACAGAACATCGATGATCGAGAATAGCGTTGGTAAAGAAACAGAAAGCGAAGATCGTTCGAATTCGTCCAGCAATAAACACACGGAACACAGCATTTCTCTCACCTGCGTAGACATCTCCCCGGTAATTCAGTCCCCACTCGGAAAAAATGGAATTTCTCGAGTTAGAAATTCAAGTCTGTTGACCGTTAAGCTGACATCTTCGAGCCAAACAGAGTCGGTCAGGCGTCAAAATGGCGCGCGCTGACAATTATGCGAAACGTATCCCACAATGCACGCAGATTGAGCGATATCTTCAGTTTTCAGTCACAAAAAAAACATAAATTCAGCGCACGTACGTACGTAGGCACCCATACAATTACATCTCAATTTTCGCCGGGTTTCGCGATCGGAGCGATCGGGCAATCTCGAACAGCGATCGAGGTAGGGGCAGGCCTAAGCCAGGGGTGCGGATGAATGCGCTAACGAAATTACAAGTTTGGCATTTCGTGTTAATTGACAATAATGTGGGTGGTAGGCGACACGGAACAGCCGTTGTGTTTATGTTCGGACCGGTGTCCAGTCGCCCACGGGCGACGGGGTATGGATTCCTGAGTCTCTCAGTGAGAGCCAGACTAAAATCTATTTTTTTTTTACCGGGTACTAGACTGCGCGGACACATTATACTGCATACATAACATAACATAACAGTGTGTATGCAATGTGCAGTACAACTGTACAGTATGGCGTGCAAAATTGACATTTATTCACTAATATAATAGAGATACATGTATCTCTATTATTATTAGCAATAGAGATACATGAACTGAACATGTACATAAAATTATATCTCTCTCTATTAATATAAAAACTGTTGCAAACTGCCCACTGACTAAAATGACCTGCAAATATATCTCAAAAGAGAGGGCCTGATGACGTTTCGATCCTAGCAGGACCTTTCTCAAAGGCAAAGTGACAATGACATACACAGACCATCTTTGTATGCCCTTGTCACTTTGCCTTTGAGAAAGGTCCTGCTGAGATCGAAACGTCAGCTAGGCCCTCTAACCTTTGAGCTGATTAACAATAGAGATATATCTATTATTGGAATAAATGTCAATTCTGCACGCCATAGTACAGTGTACAGTACACCAGCGGCAGTGCCTACTGTACAGTGTATGGGTATTGGATGACTCAACGCACGGGCACAGACACTTGTCGGCTCCGCTCACGTACGAAAGAGGAAACCGATCACATTTTTTTCTTCGTCCGCAAAGCAATCCATGTTGTGATGCAGATAGCGACCGCCGAGTCCAAAAAAAAACCACCCCGAAGATGCATCATGCAGCAAAGAGGAGACAGAGAGATACCCGCTGCTGGAGGCTTTAGATCAGGATAGATCGTCTACGGGAGCGATGTTTTGTTGGTGTGGTTTTGTAGGGCGGGTGTGTTGCTGATACTGATACTCAGTGATAGCTCAAAGTAAAACTCACCCCGGAAGTAAGAGCGCATTAGGACAGCATAAACACTCTCAAGTAAAACAGTCTTCAAAGTTGAAGTTTTTGCTTGTTCGTGGAATTATTATACACGCAAACCTATTGGACAAGAGTGTAGCGGTTTTTTTTAAGACATTAGTCGTCAATCCGTTTCTGGGAATATTGTGGCCTCCTGCTGGAACAACTAGTGCCGAGTTGGATACTGGGGAAGTGAATTGGATGTTTTTGTTGTTCCTGTCGCGGAGGGAAAACCACTTGCTACGAACTCAAAATGGTAAGTGAAAACTGAAATGGTTTCGTTTAACCTGGGCCATTCAAGGTGTTTCATGTGTTCAGCTCGAAACTCTTGCCATACTTTGTTTTGATCGCTTAATTGTCCCGTGGAGATCTGAATTTTGGAGTTGTTTCTTTCTACTCCGGACTAACATACTTTTACTACATTACAACATTGGCCTAGATGCATTTGTATGCAGTAGCTCCTTGGAATTGCTAAACTGAACATTTATACTATTTTAATACTACAGTATTTACTAATAGTGAGTATTACTAGTACTACTACTAGTTGTACTACTAGTACTAGTACTACTTGTACTACTAACACAGTAAGTCAGTAATACTAATACTACTTACTAGTACTAGTACTAGTAGTACAGTAGTAGTAGTACTACTAGTACTAAATAGTAGTACTAGTTTTATGGTATAGTTATACAGCCCTTGTAGTACTTACTACTTAGTATTAAATTGGACTTTGTACTCCAGTGAATTATTTATAAACTAGAGAAACACCGCATGTATCAGCCTTTGTACATGTATGTGGATATCAAGTGAAAGTACCCATTTTCTAAACTTGTAAAACGGCCTAGTTACTCCAGATATTGTTGGACCATGGTAGTTTGGTATGTCCACCTTTGTTTGTGTATATTATTAAGTGAAAAGTACCCATTTTATAAACTTGTAGTTACTCCAGATATTGTTGGACCATGATAATTTGGTATGTCCACATTTGTTTGTGGATATTATCAAGTGAAAAGTATCCATTTTCTAAACTTGTTGTTACTCCAGGTATTGTTTGACCATTGAGCTCTGTATAGCTCCATGGTTAGACAGTTTCATTTGGGAAATTGTGGTGAGCTGCGCTGCCATTGTCATGGTGATGCATCAGTGTTCACTGGACTTTGGTGGGGTTTAAAATGCATTTTTAATTTCCGATTTACACGTGCATTCTTCATTTCTTTGGAATTATTTCTTCAGAATATCAATGAATTCAACAGTTCTTTCCCTTGTTCCCAAGACACGATTTCTGCTAGATAGTTAAATTCCAGTGTGCAAAGTTGACACAGTTTTAACTTTTAAGTGAATATTAAAGTTTTGAAAAGTTGCAAACTGCTCACTAGTAAAACTTAAAGGACCAGGAATATAATACAAATGGCAATAATTTGAGAGGGCCTGATGTCTGCACCCTTGAGTTGAAGGACCCATCCCCAAAGCCTTTGGGAGCAACCTTGCTGTTTATTGTACACTGACAAGAGCAAACAAAATTATCCAGCCTAAGCACACGAATTGTGAAGAAGGTAAAAAATTAATGTCAACAATTTTGAGGGCTTGATGTTTGGATCCCATCTGAACCTTTCTCAACTAGGCAGAATGGCAAGAACAGAACACAGACAGGAAAGGGGAGAGCGATCTAGATTGGGATGACAGGAAACAAAGAAAGGCGGAAACCTGGCAACCCGGGCCGAGATCAAATCTCCCCCCAAAAGTTAGAAGACTTCACATCCGATCCCGGTTGGCCATGTCTAGGGACTAGGGGGCCTACCTTTTTTTAAAAACTAAATCTCAAAAGTTAGAGGGCCTGACTTTTCCATCCTAGCAGGATCTTTCCCAAAAGGCAAAGCCTCTAACTTTTGAGATTTAATGAATTTAATTGGGGGTCATTTTAGCATTCTGCAACAGTTTTTGTAATTAACTTTTTTTTTAAATTTAACTAGAGTCAAACAAACAAAGGAAAAACTGACTGGGAACTTTTAAAACAAATTGAAAAAAAAATGGCAAAGAAAACTTTGACTGGACCAGGACTTGAACCCGAGACCTCTGGATTAACATACCAGAGGTCTCGGTCCAGTCCAGTCAAAGTTGTCTTTGCCAATTTGTAAGTTTTTTTAAACTATTTGAAAAATTCTGGACTAATGTACCTGTACCCATGGAGGAAGGCCTTCCTCCATGCTGTACCTAACATTCACTATAATGTTTACAACGTACAGACCTACATGTAGGTAGAAAGCCAGGGCTTATATTCCGAAAATTACAATATATGTAGGCCTACTAGTACTACATGTAGTAGTAGTAGTACTACAGGTGTGTACCTTTCCATTCAAGACCATGTCAATTCAGATTGGGTCCCCCCTATGTGATCATTATGTGTGCACTGCAACTGGTGCCGCCTACACCATGTCATACACTTTCTCTTTGTCATGCTAATTGAGCTGACAGAGTTTACAGGGATACAGGTACAATGTACAGCTACAGACCTGTACATGATGTACACATGTGTGACCTGCCTTGCAGCTCAGTCCAAGGTCCCCTGTGTAATGAAGGTCTCACTGGATTCAATGGGGCCTCCGAGGATTGTATTGAAATTGCGCATCTCCCTTGATAATTATGAGGTCCCACTTGTTTTTTTTAGTGCAAAGGATAGATGAGTAGAATGGATGGTCCGTGCACACAAGGGCAGAGGTCCACTGGGAGGACAGAGAAATTCAGATCAGGGTTGTGTTTTGGCAGTTGTGACCAACTTTTCAGTGTTCGGCTGTTTTTGTTTTAGCTCGGTGCTGTGTGAATGCGTGTACATCTGCCCTTGATCACTCCATCAACCAAAGTGGAATTGGCGGGGGGGGGGGGGGGGGGAGAATCTGTGCGGAATAACAGTTATTCAAACCAGATAACGAGTTGAATCGCAATTCAAAACCCTTTTTTTGGGGTCGTGTCCACACAGGCCAAATAATCACGTCACAAATAAACGCGAGCCGATTGCGGTTAGCATGTGGTCGCGCTGCGCAAGCGGGAATGGCGGGACTCGCTGATGAACGTAAAAAAAAACCTGTGCTGCACTTCCTGGCAGTAAGCTGCTGGGAGGAAATGCCATGCTTATGCAATGCACCGTGGGCTTAAAAAAACCCGGTGCGATTTGAGCAGAGCGTTCCCTCACACATCGCGTCGCAAATAAACGCGATTATTTGAAAAAATCTCTCTCTTAGTGGAGTCCGAATCACGATTCAAATCCCACTAATAATCGCGTTTATTGTGTCTCCATATACGCAAAAAAAGTGGAGTTTGAATTGTGATTCAAATCGCGATCTAAATAATTGTGTTTATTTGGTGTAGTGGGAACTACAGTATAGCTCTATGACATTTCGTCCGTTGAGAAAGGTCCAGCTAAGGATCAAAACATTGGGCCCACTATATTTTTTGTTTTTAGAATATTTGCAATAATTATTTATCGATAATTCAATTAAGTAAGCAGTTTTGGGTGTCTCCACCATCACTACAGTGTAGCAGGAAAGTCTTACTGTGTGTTTGGTCTGATTTTATTTTTCCAGTTTCTTCTTCTTTTGGCGGATTCCTCTGCACTCAAGATCTAGAGTTACCACACATTTACAGTACATGTACACCATGTACACTGTATGATTATTAAGCCAATCTTGGCACAGAATTTACAGGTCTGTGTATGTTTATTCAATGTTCCCTTTTGGAGTTTGGCCTCATTAGTCATTGTGTATTACTGTGGTTGTGAATTTGTGAAATTATTGCATATGACAAGGGAAGGGGTGTGGCCCAAGGGGTGTGCTCAATTTACAGGGCATCTGGGCATGTTGTTGATTTTCCCCTTGGAATGATTGTTGTAGTGACTGTTCTTTGTATGCCCAT
Source organism: Luidia sarsii (assembly GCA_949987565.1). Lineage (NCBI taxonomy): Eukaryota > Metazoa > Echinodermata > Asteroidea > Paxillosida > Luidiidae > Luidia > Luidia sarsii. Next base: position 3,299,784 of record OX465108.1, on the reverse strand, counting down.
CTAAAGTACAGTACAGTACATGTACATGTACTACATGTACATTGTATGGGAAAATACCTGTGTAATGTAAACTTTACACAGACTTAAAATCTATAATGCTTTCAAGAACAGAATGTACAGAATTCACTGATTTCTACACACCAATAGAGTTTGTGTTCCATTGTGCTTGTGCGATGTAGCAATATTTAAACTTTCTGTTGACATGGCTAATCATGGAGGAATACTGTTGTGATAGTGCTATGCAGACTATGTATTGTACATAATTTCTAAATTTATACATGTAGGCCTACAGTGTACATCCACTGGTCACTACACAATATTATAAAAACAACACTGTGAATGTACATGTACTTGTACCGGGATTTCCCCTGGAATTTTGTGTGGAATGTTGTGAGTTTTACAAAGTCATGTACACTACATACACACGTGTACAGCCATACATGTATGAACGTGTACATGTACTGTACTTCAGCATATTCAAGGAGTGCAAACTTGTCTTCATTTTATATAAGTACCGGTACAGTAAAGTACAGTACATCTAGAACTTGTACTACAAAAAGCTCTCAATTTATCATGTGTACACAGTTTGTATACATGTATGCAGCTCTTCCCCTTTAGTCAGCAGGCCTATATGTCAATGTACAGTGTTGATGAACAGAAATTGCCCAAAGCTTCCTCCTCTTCATAATTATTGTTACTTTTTAGTGGTTTTAAAAGCTACCGGTAATACGTACACAATGTATAATATTAGCTATCCCTAACACTTTCCACTGTAAATCCAACACGCCGGTGGTGGAAATTTGGAGATTTTAGGTTGGGTTAGCTTGCAGGTAGGTAGGCCTACATGTACTGTAATACCATGGAGCTCCATGGTAATACTCTGTTGGTGTGAATGGTAGGCAGGGCTTTTATCAGTTGCTCTGTGGATCACAATGCTTCCCCCGGGATTTACATCCATGCTTGCGCAACCTTGCCAGGACCATGGAGGAATAAGGATTGCCTGGACAAATCTCCATGGACAACCGTGGGTGGACAAACTGCCTTTCACATAATTGGGGTGTGTACGGTCACAGTGTACAAGTACGTGTACACGTAGAGTAGGAAGGAAGGAAATGCAAAGGTTCTGGCAACAAAAGAGCGCTGCAGGTATCTTGGAATGAAAGTGACACTGTTAAAGGGACACTCATTCCTTCCTCCATGGGTACATGTACATGTACACCTTTACCATGTATAATTTAAAGTGCATTTACTCGTTTTGAAAAATACCCTTAAAAAGGAGCACTGGACTCAAGTGAGCCTATATTTACCAGTATCACCCAAACTGCAATATACCTGATGCATAAGATACATAAATATAGACACCAGTTTTGTATAATTTTGAAAAATGGAAAAGAAAACTTTGACTCAACTGGAACTTGAACCCAAGACCTCTGGTAATATTGTGTAGTTGGTGCATCTGAGGCTTCTGAGTTACACATGTACATGTACATGTACATGTACATGTACATGTACACCATCTAGCCCTAAGATGGTGGCCTCCCCAAATAGTCACCTTGTCTTTGCCGGGGTGGGGGCCACCAATCAGTTCTGTACTATACATTTTGTATTTTTTTTTTTACAAAAGTGACAGATCTATGGGAAAGTTATCAATAAACATACATGTACATACATGTACATGTTGGGGTCTGGTGGTCTGTAGTCTGGCACAAAATGGGCTTGAAATTGGAAGGGGTATAGACGGGTAACTTTGAGTTGACAAGAATGGAACGCTTTGTACCTGAAAACGCACGTATGCACCATATACTGTAGATTGTGCACAAACTTTGGGTACTGGATTCGGGCTAGTGATGAAAGGGCACTAAAGCCAACCTGCCCAAGCAGGCTCATGTGCCTTTATCCAGCCCCATAGCATCATTGAACGTGTCATCGAACATTGCATAAATTTTATGTTCAACTACAATGTATACGTTATTATTGAACATTGTGTTCACTTGCATAGATCTTCAAAAGGAGCATGCATTCGAACCTTCCCAGAATGCAGGAACTGATTGCACAAGGAATCCGAGGGGCTGTACACCAAATGTAGCTCTTGCTAGCCCATGCTGTACTTTGTTGAATTACAATGTAAACTGGTTTGAATTTTTTGACCGTTCCCATAGGTGCTTGAACCGGAAAAATGAAAGAGATCTTTCACTCTCAGCCAGGCTTAGCTCCAACCTCCAGCTCAAAGTTTCATGGGGAATTTTATCAGAGTAACACAATATCTCCGTCCTGTGTACAGTTATGCCTGTAGCAGACTGGTCTGGTTAAAAATAATCATTGCTTTTCCTGCTCGTGTTGTTTTGTTTGTTTGTTTCCTGTGGAAATTTGCAAATTCATCCTTGTGGCCAGGACACCCGACATAAAGAAAACAACCCAAACTTCATATAAATGAGGAAATGATTGCACCTGGCTGAATTCTACGAGGAAATAATTGCATTTGGCTGAATTCTGCACAAGTTTATGTATGCACACATTCAGGACACAAGAAACGTTCCACTTCCCACATCCTGGGATGATTTATTTTTGTTTGTCCAACAAATAAAGGAAAAACTGACCGGGAACTTTTTGAAATTTTTTGAAAAATGGCATAAATGACTGGACTGGGGCTTGAACCCGGGACCTCTGGTTTTGCGTACCAGTGCTCTCACATGTGCATGTACACTGTCTGAGCTACATGTAGTATCCAGCCCTTAGATGTATCTATAGGCAGTTAGATTGTGGCCTCCCCCCCAAAAAAAAAATAAAAAATAAAAATAATGGTTTAAGTAGCAGGTTAATTAATTAATGAACAGTACAATGTCCGTGTTGTCATACACTGTTTTTTAGTTTTCATTGTCCTCTTCTGTCTAGATGGCTCTTAAATACATGCACAGTGCAATTCATTGATACTGGTCAGTGTACAGTGTTGTTTGTGTACATGTGTATTCTACCAGGAAATGCATGTGATGGATAGAAAGTTTCTCCCCTTGCAAACAAAGTAACAGGAAAAAAGAAAGGAAATCCAAAATGTGTCCAGCCTTTGCGTGATACTAGATACAGGTGTACCTGTACGCACTTGAAATAGGGCACCTGTTGAAATCACCTCTGAGTCACTAATGCACACTGGCAAGCCCTTTGCAATTTGATTTCTCTTTTTTTTTGGTCTTCAAAACTGTGGTTTATAGTGGGAAAAGCTCCTTCCCCGCCCTCCAAAGTTGATCCAGGAAATTAGACTGTGCAGACCAGTGTCTGTTCGAATTAGTTGGTCTCTCTGAAGATGGTTTTTATTTCCCTGATATTATAATGTGGCTCAAGCCATTGTATACATAAATCTGGCCTTTTGCACTTAAATTGCAAGTTCCGCTTTCACGGCCTTATCTCCCCCTCCCCCCCCATTAAATTTGACATGGTATTTATGTTAAGTGGACATGGTGGAGTTGATAATGTACATTTGACACGAGTTGATAAGTAAATTAACTTTTGACATAGATACATGTAGGGCCTACTGTACATGTATGTACAGTGTGCAGTACGTATGTGCAGGGTGATGAAAATTAATCACACAGTCATTACACAGAAATTACGCTTGGCATTCATATTCCAGCTTTCATACTACAGTACGTACTGTATTATTTTACAATGTACATACGTGGAAAAACAAAAAATGGTTGTCAGTTTGTTATCTGCGAGCTTCACATTTGTTATCTGCCTGGAGACACTGTCATTTATGTAAACGCTATTTGCTCAAAGTATTACAAGGACCACATAGTGGCCTTACAGTGTGCATTATTTTTTACAGTACAGTGCATGTGGTTGTGTCCTCAAGAGCTCAACATTTCAGTACATGTAACTACTGGTACATTTCACTAGACCCATGGACCAAGTTCACCTCAGCACGAAAACCTTTAAATTCCTAGGGCTGTGTCCAATTACATGTACATGTATTTGGATATCACGATTTGAAAGGCGATTCAAACTCCACCTAAAGTTGTGTGGGTGGATGTGTGTGTGTGTGCGAACACAATAAGTGGTTACCGCCCGGTACATGGTTGGGATTTGAATTCGTGATTTGGAAGGACTCCGCTATTACTATTAGTATTAGTGAGACTTTTCTAAATTACATGTACTTGGAGGTATTTGCCATTCACATGGGGTATGTGGGATTGTTTGGATTGTTTTAACCCCACAATGCACTGCTCGCAATCTGACTGACAGTCAGTGCCGTGCTTGTTTACACTGAATACCTCCCTACATGTACATGTACACCGGCCACCCTCAAGGACACACCCACCATTTGACAATTTTGCGAATCACAATTTGCTCGCGATTTTTTGGCCTGTTTGGACGCGAGCAAAAAAAACCCCTGGTTTTGAATTGCGATTCAAATCGTGATTACCTGTACAATACAAACTGTATTTGCACTGTATTAATTTACAAACTGGCAAACTGTATTTGCACCTATAGGCCTAGGGCCTAGAGGTTTCACATTGCATCACCTGACCGGCAAAGGCTAATTAGCATGTCCGCAGGAGCATCTAAATCAGCGGAAGCGCAGACAAATATCGAATCTGAGTATTTCCATTGGACATTGGATGACTCGAAGGCCTGCACGTTCCACATACACACGTACGTGTCAGTTGAACGCTTACCGTCAAAAGGCATGTGACTGAAAAACCTCTATAGACAAGTTCCACATGTACTTACTCGTCTTACTGCAGGTGGAAAAGGGTTCCTAAATTCCTATACGAATTTACATACATACATGTAGTTCTACCACATGTACTATTACGGTATTCTACACTACATACCGGTAATGTACATGTACCGTGTACGTGTACATGGCAAAGACGGAGAAGGCTCGAAAAGCCAACAAATGTAAATGGACATGTACAGGCACAGTATGTACGTACCTGTACATATGTACACAAGTTTTTACAAGGCTTTTACAATTAGGCCTATTCTTTCCATTTACACATGTACATCTACATGTGTAAATACTGTACTGTACATACATGTGTGCATTCATGGGTGTGCTGGTCTACCATTTTCTTGTCCCCCTTACAATGTACTTAGATACATTGGAATTCTGGTTTGTTTCAGTTTTGCCTTGTTTGTCTTGGCGAAGTCTCATTTCACTTTTGCTCAGAACTAAAAACAAACTCACTGTAAATTATTTAAGTCCACTGGCAGAATCAGTATGCTACTGAGTGAGATGTGTTTATTTGGCAGTGTATGTAAGCATTAAGCTGTGATCGACGTTTACATAGCATTGACATTGAAAATTGTTCAATGATATATCACAATCATAAGTGAGCATGTGCAGAATGAAAAGTTCATTTTAGGCTATATTATTTGGGCCATTCACACTTTCAGAAAAAAATGTAGTGCTCAATAAGTTAGAGTTAGTAATATTCTTAGTAGCATTCTTATTCTACCTTTGAGGAAGGTCCTGCTGGGATCGTTTTGATAATTTTTGCTTGTTTTGTTTGAGTGGGTCAGGCCGACAGGCCCATTAAATTTTGAGATACAAATTTGCATTTTGGTCATTTTAGTCAGTAAGCAGTTTGCAACATTTCTGCTTGTGTAGGGTGGGTCTAAGTGGTTACCAACATGAAGGGACACAGATTTCTGTCTTAGAGTGTATTTTATGCAATTGCTACGTTTGAAAATGATTCACAGGTTTGTGAAAATGCTGACGATGTCGTCAATACTATATATAGAGTGTTTGGCATCGTCCGTATCTAACATACATGTCTAAATACATATATATTGTATATTGTGTGTTTTTAATTTTCAGACTTATCACTGGCAGAGCAACACGAAGAAGCAGAGTGGGGTGGAGGACATGGTCCTACTGACTAAGATACAGGAGTCCTCCATCATGGAAAACCTCAAGAAACGATTCATGGACGACTGGATCTTTGTATCCTTGACATAAATGTGCAAAGATGCATAGCTGAGTTTAGATTGTCTGATGAAGATCGGATTACAAAAGCATACAAAATCCCACTGACTGTATGTGTCTGGAACAATCTTTCTGGTCACATTGCTGACAAAATATCAATATCTGGCCTGCAGCCAATTTCAACGAAAGTTGCGTAAGTTACGCCGCGTACAAATGTTGCGCCTCAATGGCTCTTTTCAGCAATATCTAGCAAAGGCAGCAAAATGTTGCGTAAGTTACGCAAGATAATGTTTCGTACACAACATTTGAAGTTTCATAAAATCGGCTGCTGGAACCTTTCAAGAGACAAGTGCATCAATAATATCTCCTCGCCTCAACTTCAGCATGGATCTTATTTTTTATTAATTTTTTACATTATGTACATGTGTATGTATATTAATTGATCCTTTGTTTAATTGAGCTACAATGAACCAGAGAAGTGCAATGTTGCTTTGTTGGGCTAATGCCTAGTCTTTGTTCCTCTTGGATAGGCAAGAGTGCACTCTTTTTACCTGCATTGTCACTGAATTTTAATAACACTAGAAGGCCCAAAGATGGCTGCCGGTGCAAACAATCTATACTAAAACCTGTTCATGTACAGTACTGTAACTGTAAGTAATACGCATACTGTGTTTGAATGTGTGTGGCTATATGCACAATGACACAAAATGTAATATGCACATTATATTTTAGATCCATGAACATCAGCAGCACATGTGATGTACATTTTTGTTTGTGCCATATGAGTTTAATTTTGAAAGGTGCTCCTTATTTTTCCTGAATGAGGAATACTCTCCTTCAGACATACATCGGCCCTGTCCTGATATCCATCAATCCTTTCAAGCAGATGCCCTACTTCACTGAAAAGGAGCTGGACATGTACCAAGGAGCGGTAAGACTAGGGAGTGGGTGGGGTGAAGTGAATGGGCGGGGTGAAGTGAGTGGGGGTGGGGTGAAGTGAATGGGTGGGGTGAAGTGAGTGGGGGTGGGGTGAAGTGAATGGGTGGGGTGAAGTGAGTGGGGGTGGGGTGAAGTGAATGGGTGGGGTGAAGTGAGTGGGGGTGGGGTGAAGTGAATGGGTGGGGTGAAGTGAGTGGGGGGGGGGTGAAGTGAATGGGTGGGGTGAAGTGAGTAGGGGTGGGGTTAAGTGAATGGGAGGGGTGAAGTGAGTGGGGGTGGGGTGAAGTGAATGGGTGGGGTGAAGTGAGTGGGGGTGGGGTGAAGTGAATGGGTGGGTTGAAGTGAGTGGGGGTGGGGTGAAGTGAATGGGTGGGGTGAAGTGAGTGGGGGTGGGGTGAAGTGAGTGGGGGTGGGGTGAAGTGAGTGGGGGTGGGGTGAAGTGAATGGGTGGGGTGAAGTGAGTGGGGGTGGGGTGAAGTGAATGGGTGGGGTGAAGTGAGTGGGGGTGGGGTGAAGTGAATGGGTGGGGTGAAGTGAGTGGGGGGGGGGGTGAAGTGAATGGGTGGGGTGAAGTGAGTGGGGGTGGGGTGAAGTGAATGGGTGGGGTGAAGTGAGTGGGGGTGGGGTGAAGTGAATGGGTGGGTTGAAGTGAGTGGGGGTGGGGTGAAGTGAATGGGTGGGGTGAAGTGAGTGGGGGTGGGGTGAAGTGAGTGGGGGTGGGGTGAAGTGAGTGGGGGTGGGGTGAAGTGAATGGGTGGGGTGAAGTGAGTAGGGGTGGGGTGAAGTGAATGGGTGGGGTGAAGTGAGTGGGGGTGGGGTGAAGTGAATGGGTGGGGTGAAGTGAGTGGGGGTGGGGTGAAGTGAATGGGTGGGGTGAAGTGAGTGGGGGTGGGGTGAAGTGAATGGGTGGGGTGAAGTGAGTGGGGGTGGGGTGAAGTGAGTGGGGGTGGGGTCAAGTGAGTGGGCGGGGTCAAGTGAATGGGTGGGGTGAAGTGAATGGGGGGTGAAGTGAATGGGTGGGGTGAAGTGAATGGGTGGGGTGAAGTGAATGGGGGGGTGAAGTGAATGGGGGGGTGAAGTGAATGGGTGGGGTGAAGTGAGTGGGGGTGGGGTCAAGTGAGTGGGCGGGGTCAAGTGAATGGGTGGGGTGAAGTGAGTGGGTGGGGTGAAGTGAATGGGTGGGGTGAAGTGAGTGGGTGGGGTGAAGTGAGTGGGCGGGGTGAAGTGAGTGGGCGGGATGAGGTGAGTGGGCGGAGTCAAGTGAGTGGGCGGGGTCAAGTGAGTGGGCAGGGTCAAGTGAGTGGGCGGGGTCAAATGAGTGGGCGGGGTCAAGTGAGTGGGCGGGGTCAAGTGAGTGGGCGGGGTCGATTGAGTGGACGGGGTCAAGTGAGTGGGCGGGGTCAAGTGAGTGGGCGGGGTCGATTGAGTGGACGGGGTCAAGTGAGTGGGCGGGGTCAAGTGAGTGGGCGGGGTCAAGTGAGTGGGCGGGGTCAAGTGAGTGGGCGGGGTCAAATGAGTGGGCGGGGTCAAGTGAGTGGGCGGGGTCAAGTGAGTGGGCGGGGTCGATTGAGTGGATGGGGTCAAGTGAGTGGGCGGGGTCAAGTGAGTGGGCGGGGTCAAGTGAGTGGGCGGGGTCAAGTGAGTGGGCGGGGTCAAGTGAGTGGGCGGGGCTAAGTGTTTGGGCAGGGTGAAATGGGCGGGGTCAAGAGAGCGGGCAGGATGAAGTGAATGGACGTGGTCAAGTGGCCAGTATGTAGGGAGTGAGAAATGTGAAGCGGATGGGGTGAAGTTAGAGGAGTGACTGGGTGGGGTGGAGTGGGGGTTGGGCTGTAGTGGCTTGGGTAAAGTAGGCATGGTGGAGTTGGAAGAGTTACATGTAATTGGATGGAGAAAATTGAGCGGAGTGAGTATTGGAGTCAAAACCTAACCCATCCCCTCCCTTCTGCTCTGCAGGCTTCCTATGAGAATCCGCCGCACATCTATGCCCTGACCGACAACATGTATCGTAACATGTTAATAGAATATGAAAACCAATGTGTCATCATAAGGTGAGGACCAATGCTGAGAAGATATACTGTAGTGTCTATCATTGAGCTTTGTTTACAATCTTATACCGGTAAGCATATATTCAAAATAGTCCGATGGAGTCTGACCTCAATTTAACCACTTACAGGTAGCGCCAGGACCTCCGAATTTGGAATCTTAAGTGATTTCTTATTGATTTTTTTAAATTTTTCTTGCTGCTTAGCGGGGAGAGCGGTGCGGGCAAGACTGTGGCCGCCAAGTACATCATGGGCTACATCGCCAAGGTGTCCGGAGGCGGTGCCAAGGTGCAGCACGTCAAGGACATCATCATCCAGTCCAACCCTCTCCTGGAGGCCTTCGGCAACGCCAAGACCATCCGCAACAACAACTCCAGTCGATTTGTGAGTCCCAAGCTGAGAAAAACTAAAACAACAGCCCCAAAAACACTGCTTGTCAAAAGGAGTAGCAATTGAGTAATATGGGGACAGTTTTGTTTTTCTTTTCAGTGCTTGAGTAACATGGGGGACAGTTTTGTTTTTCTTTTCAGTGCTTGAGTAACATGGGGGACAGTTTTGTTTTTCTTGTAGCGCTTGAGTAACATGGGGGACAGTTTTGTTTTTCTTTTCAGTGCTTGAGTAACATGGGGGACAGTTTTGTTTTTCTTGTAGCGCTTGAGTAACATGGGGGACAGTTGTTGTTGTTTTTTGTAGCACTTGAGTAACGTGGGGGACAGTTGTTGTTTTTAAGCGCTTCTGACGTTGTCTCAAGCAAATGATCTGATAATTCATGAATAGCTATGAGTTTCTCAAAGTTTCTTAAACCCCTCAAAAAAAAAAGGAATCATATTTCGTGACGAATTTGTGAGATGATACGGATGATTGTAACATGCACAAAACTGGTTGTCGGGGGGGGGGGGGGGGGGGGGGGGGGGGCTGAAGACACACACAGACTCCACCGCCCATGGTCAGTGCTCTTCCCGTCTCTGTCCCTCCACCCCCAGGGCAAGTATGTGGAGATCCAGTTCAGCCGAGGGGGGGAGCCCGACGGCGGCAAGATCTCCAACTTCCTGCTGGAGAAGTCGCGGGTCATCACGCAGAAGACCAGCGAGCGCAACTTCCACATCTTCTACCAGCTCCTGGCCGGTGCCGATGCCGAGATGTCAGGTGACCGCCAGCCCCCGATCTCATCTGCTTCGTGCAGTCCCGGGCTCGAATCCCAGTCAATTTTTTTTTTGTCAAAGAAACAAAAGGAAGAACTGACTTGGAACTTTGGAACAAATTCAAAAATTGGCATAGAAATTTTTTTACTGGATTAACGTTCGATTAACATACCAGAGCTTTTCTTAGCAGCAACTGCTTCATCCCAATCACATGCCAAAACCTCAAAAAAGAGGCCCTTAGCATTTGTTAAACTTCTTTTCTCATCTTTTTTTTCATTGGACATTCAACCAGGATTTGCTCTACTTTGAAAACTCGACTGGACTCGTACTTGAAAACCCGAGACCTCTGGTTTTGCGGACTGGCGCTCTTGCCATCTGAGCTATCCAGCCCCTTAGATGGTGGCCTTCCCAAATAGTCAACTAGACTTTGCCGAGGAGGGGGAGCCAGTCAGAACCAATTCAACCATTAATTGCACCGTATATCCACAGGGATCACGTCCTCTCACGTTTGATGCAAACAACTAATTGCTGTAAACCTGGCTATAGCAACTCGGGGATCACACAAAGTGGATGCAGCTTTTTCAATTCAAGTCAAATAAACCAAGGAAAAACTGACTGGGAACTTTTGAACAAATTGAAAAATAGGGCAAAAGCAAACTTTGACTGGACCGGGACTTGAACTTGCATATTTTAAATATTTTTTTCATCAGCTGGCAATCGGGCTGAGCACTGGGTATGCAGGGCTAATAATATGTCGAGTAGGGCAAAAAAAACCATTCATTGGATTACATCCTCCTCAATGCCTCAATATTTTTATGACTAATCGAATACGATTTCCCGGTAATGTAATAGTAATTTGAATTGAATTTTTCAGTAGCTGGTCATGATTTTATGTGACAGCCTGCAATATTATTTTTAATTACGGTAATTAAAAAAAATATAAAATAATAATGATAACAATCTTTTTAAGACATTGAACATAATTTCATTTTATCTGTTAAGGAGGTCCAGATATTTTACAAAAAGCCTTTTTAACCAAATAATTGTTAATACCTTTCATGTAGTAACTTTGTAATTTTGTAATTTTGTAACTTGTTTTGATTTTTATCTTTGTATTCAGCGCTTTGAGGCCTGTTTGGCAATTTGGGCGCTTTATAAATATCCTTTTATTATTATATTATTATTCTTTTTGTTCACCTCCTCACTTCTCCCATGACTCGTACAAGTCTGTGATTTCAGTGACCTTGCCTTGTTTTTGCGTGCAGAGAGTTTGGGCCTGACCAATCCTGAGTACTATTACTACCTGAACCAGAGCGGGACGTTCAAAGTGGACGGCATGAACGACTCCCAAGAATACAACGACACCGTGGTGAGTATCTGTATCGAGGGCCGTGGGAGCACTCACTAGTGAGTAATCACAACTCCTGATGAGCCGTGTCCGCACTGGACTTTTTTCTGGGGCGGGAAGCTTTTACTGAGACGATGGTAAAATGAAATGTGGTAAATGATGGTGAAATGAAAATGGTAACCACTGTCTGCACTTGGACTTTCAACACAAACACAATTTACCAAGACCGCGGTGGAAGTAACCGAGCTGCCAGTTTAATGACTCAAAAACAATGCAAAACGCAAGCATTGTGGCCTGTGAAGCATGATCTCACTCCCACGGCCGGATGCACGACCGACTTGCTCTGCATGTACTGTCCGCTCTGGACTTTTCCTGGGCAGGGGAAAAAGTACCGTTAACTGAGAGGAAAACGTCCCAGGCTGTCGTCACTGGACTTAAAATGAGAAAAGTTCCCCATCATCTCAGTAAGTTTTACCCCCCCCCCCCAAAAGTCCAGTGCAGAGCAGAAGACAGCGCTTAAGGATAGGGGACACCATTTCCAAAATGCCCAAATTCTGGACATTTCTAATTTGAGAAATTTCTGACCGCTACTCATTGTCAGGAAGTTTGTAATGCCATCAGCCATTTCGTGGAATTTTTAGTGCTCCGAATTTTTTTATTTTTTTTATTTTTTTGAGAAAAGATTTTTTTTTTTTTCTACATACAACCGAGGCTATTATCGAAACCCAACTTAAGGCATTGTATTTCCTTCTTACATTTATGATGGCGTTTCCCCTGTTGTCGCAAAACGTCAATTTTCACTTTTCCGTTGGTCCTCTTTCGTGCCCAGAGCGCCATGTCGGTCATTGGAATCTCCGAGGAGGACCAGGCCAACGTGCTCAACTGCGTGGCGGCCATTCTCCATCTCGGCAACATACAATTCAGCGAGCAGGGGAACTACGCTGTGGTCGCGCAAGAGGAATGTGAGTATACTGCAGGGTCTCTCCCCCTGCATACTAAACTGTGAGGCGACTCACCTCACCTCTTTTGATGGACCGCTTCGGGCGTTTGTCTCCAAAACATGCCACCTCAGGGGGCTTGACAAAATCCACACAGAAACAATATAAGCACCTTAGCATGTGCAAAGGGCTGTGTATGATTATGTGACCCGGCACAGCAACATGAGAAATATCCCACCAAAACACTTTTCGAGTAAACAACGCCTGAAGTCAAAGTATCTTCTCAATTCGTTAAAGATTTAAAAAAAAATTAATTTTTTTTTAAAGACAGTTAATGCATTGGAGGATATTATGTCCAAAGGTTTTTTCCGAAATCCGTCTCTAAATGTTGAAAAAAAACTGAGGATTTCGGGGGAGTGTTTGTGTACTGTTTTCATGAAAATGTAAAGTTCCTGCCTTTTTGAATGGCCGCTTTCGAGGAGTTAGAATGGCGCTGCTATAATTATTGTGTCTGGTACCAAATGAACGACCGAAGTCCCCTTGTACTATTTACAACAAAGTTCACGCGGAAATAATTTTTATATCATTTGAAAGCTAATGGTATACTCTTTCACATCATTAGAAAATCTCAAAATCTCAAAAGTGGGGGTTATTCCTCATTATGCTGTGCCGGGTCACATGTCTGATGTTTCCTTGCACAGAACTGAATGTTTCTATTTGGACATCTCACAGTGTTTAAGACTCATTCCCTGTCCAATAAAAATTGATGATAACAGTTCAAATTAATGCCGTATTTTTATAGTACTTTAATTGAATCACTTTTTATTTTTTATTTTTTTTATAATTTCACAACTGAAAAAAAAAGCCAGGGGATATGATGGTGAGTTTTATGGTTTTCCAATTTTTAAAATTTTTATTCAGCATGTTTTTTGGGCTGAAGCAACTTGGTGAAATTAGTCCCAGTCCCCGATTGTTGATGATATTGTGATTGAATTTGCTTTGTATTTCCTTGTATTTTTGTTTTTTCTATTGGCGGGCCAATACAAAAAGTAATTGGCGGGCCAGTCAAACGGTTCTGCTGGCCCTGCTAGCCAGCTGGTGAAAGAGATTGAATCCTACATTGTCAGCAATGCTGCCAGATTTTACTTGCAAGGATTCGTGTTGTCTATTTTCCCCTCGGAGCTGTCCTTTAAATTCTTGCCGGTTGTTCTTCCTAGTGGTGGTAGTGTAAGGTGTGAGCTTGCATGCTGCGTTGTGTAAATTGGAATTTTGTTTCCTACGTTGGGTCTGTAGTCATGTCTTTTGGCTGCCATTTCTCTCTTTCTACAAATATTGTCTGACGTCAAAAACTGTTAATCCTGAGTTAGCTTTATCTGTAGTGAGTGCTAAGAACTTGAGATTCATATAAAATGCCCAGGTATATTCTACATTTTCAATCATCCACTCCACATATTTGAGTCAGCCATTCTATAAGAGTTCAAAGATTTAGTTGGCTTGACGTTTTGATCCTCTCAGGACCTTTTTCTCATGGCTTTTTTCTCAGTACCTTTTTCTCAGGACCTTTTTCACTGGACCTTTTTTTTTCTCAGGACGTTTTTTTTTCTCAGGACCTTTTTTTTTCATGGGCTTTTTCTCAGGGCCTTTCTCTCAGGACCTTTTCCTCATGGCCTTTTTCACAGGACCTTTTTCTCAGGACCTTTTTCACAGGTTTTTTTTTCTCATATCCTTTTTCCCAGGACCTTTTCCCTGGATCTTTCTCTCAGGACCTTTTTCTCAGGGCCTTTTTCTCATGGCCTTTTTTGCAGGACCTTTTTCACAGGACCTTTTTCACAGGTTTTTTTTTCTCATATCCTTTTTCCCAGGACCTTTTTCCCTGGATCTTTCTCTCGGGACCTTTTTCACAGGACCTTTTTCACAGGACCTTTTTCACAGGACCTTTTTCTCAGGACCTTTTTCACAGGACCTTTTTCACAGGACCTTTTTCACAGGACGTTTTTCCCTGGATCTTTTTCTCAGGATCTTTTTCTCAGGACCTTTCTCTCAGGACCTTTTTCTCAGGATCTTTTTCTCAGGGCCTTTTTTCCTCAGGGCCTTTTTTTCTCAGGACCTTTTTCACAGGACCTTTTTCTCATGGCCTTTTTCACAGGACTTTTTTCTCAGGACCTTTTTCACATATCCTTTGTCCCAGGACCTTTTTCCCTGGATCTTTCTCTCAGGACCTTTTTCTCAGGATCTTTTTCTCAGGGCCTTTTTTTTCTCAGGACCTTTTTCACAGGACCTTTTTCACAGGACCTTTTTCACAGGACCTTTTTCTCAGGGTCGTTTTCTCAGGACCTTTCTCTCAGGACCTTTCTCTCAGGACCCTTGTTCCCCCAATTCTCTTTTGCCGCCAGTTCTGGACTTCCCCGCCTACCTCTTTGGGGTGGACAAGGAGACCCTCCGTGCCAAGCTGATCAGCCGGCAGATGGAAAGCAGGTGGGGCGGCCAGACCGAGTCCATCGAGGTGACCCTGAACACGGAGCAGGCCGCCTACACCAGGGACGCCCTGGCCAAGGCCGTCCACGCCAGGGTCTTTGACTTCCTGGTGGAGGTGAGTTGAGCGTGCACCGTGTGTTTTGGTCGGCAGCGCCGTTTGTGGTCGGCAGCGCCGTTTGCGGTCCGCAGTTCTCTTTGGATGGATTATGATTTTGTTTGCGAGTTGAACTGCTGGCTATGAGTAAACTGGCAAGGGTGAATCCAACTCCTGGAACTTTGGTGCCTCTGTATTTTCTCTCTCTCTACCCTCTCCCACTTGCTCTCTCCCTCATGATTTCTCTAGTTTCTGTCTTCTCACTCTCTCCCTCCCTCTCTCTCCCTCCCTCTCTCTCCCTCCCTCTCTCTCCCTCCCTCTCTCTCCCTCCCTCTCTCTCCCTCCCTCTCTCTCCATCCCTCTCACTCCCTCCCTCTCCCTCCCTCCCTCTCTCTCTCTCCCTCTCTCTCTCTCCCTCTCTCTCCCTCCCTCTCTCTCCGTCCCTCTCTCTCCCTCCCTCTCTCTCCCTCCCTCTCTCTCTCCCTCCCTCTCTCTCCCTCCCTCTCACTCCCTCCCTCTCTCTCCCTCCCTCTCTCTCCCTCCCTCTCTTTCCATCCCTCTCTCTCCCTCCCTCTCCCTTCTCTCCCTCCATCCTCCTCCCTCTCTCGTCCGCTCTCCTCCTCACTCTCCTTCCCTTCTCTCTCCCTTCTTCTCTCTCTCCCTTCCCTCTCTCCCTCTCTGTCATTTTCTGTCAGTTTCTCCTTTCTCTCTCCCCTCTTTTTCTCAATCCCTCCTCTCTTCCTCTCTGTCATTTTCTACCAGTTTCCTTATATGTTTGTCTCTTTCTTTGTCTGTCTTTGTCCCTCTGTGTCTTTTACTCTCTCTCCACCCTCTATTTAAGACTCTCTCTCTCACTCTCACTCTCACTCTCTCTCCCCCCCCCCCTCTCTCACTCTCCCTCTCACTCTTGCACTCTTTTTTACAGTCCATCAACTCGGCCATGCAGAAGGACCGGGAGGAGATTACCATTGGAGTCCTGGACATCTACGGCTTTGAGATCTTCCAGCAGAATGGCTTTGAGCAGTTCTGCATCAACTTTGTCAACGAGAAGCTCCAGCAGATCTTCATTGAGCTGACCCTGAAGGCTGAGCAGGTACGGTGAGGGGAGTAAGGGATTGTCGGATTTTGTTCAGAGGAGGAAGGGCAGGTTTCTACTATTTTTTTGTTTTCAGCCGGTATGTGTAACTGTATGTCTATCTCCGCTCTATCTCTGTACGTCTTTCTCGCTCTGTCTGTCTACCTATGTACATGTATCTGTCTGCTGTGTTGTCTTTCTGTCTGTCTGTCTGCCTCTCTCTCTCTCTTTGCCTTTCTGTCTGTCTGCCTCTCTCTCTCTCTTTGCCTTTCCTCTCTCCCTCCCTCTCTCTCTTTCACTCTCCCTCTCTCTCTCCACACTTCAAATGCCCATTCTCTTTACTGATTCAAATCGTTTTTTAAAGACTGTGTTGTTGGCTCTGTTGTGTTTGTAGCCTTGCCAGTATCCTTTTGTCTTCTATTTAGATTATTATTTAAATTATTTTGATTTGTAAATCTTGTACAGAAATATTTGGGGTTTTTTTGCATACAGCCAGATGTGGGGCAGCAGGTCCAAGGACCATAGTCATTCCTTTGCTTTTTCTGTTCCAAGCCCATCTAGAAGTATTGTCTGCATTTGCGTACTACATGTATGTTTGTGATGGCTGAATAAAAAAAGAATGATAATCGGATGTTTTCTGCTGCCTCATCAGGAAGAATATGTCAACGAGGGGATCAAGTGGAAATCTATCGACTACTTCAACAACAAGATTGTGTGTGATCTCATTGAGGAGAAAAAGGTGAGCTTCTAGCCTGCATGGCCTGGATCACATTTGGCTTGCGATGGGTTGACGTAGCCCGCAAACTCCACGTAGCCCACTTTCCATGCAGAGGCGGGAGGTGGCTGTACAATTTCTTTTTTTTCTTTTTTTTTGGCGGCCTTCGCAATTTTGTTTGGCGAGTGCCTGTGATGAATCTGAACAATCTTCAGCCCGTAGACAAGTGGCATTGCACAATTTCCAACCTGGAGATGAGCACGCGGAAGCTTAGAAAGCACTGTCCCCGCCCCGTATCCGCACAGCCTCTGCGCGGAAGCGGCACGGGCTACGTGGGATTTCCGTGCAGAGACTGCACGCCAAGATTTCGTACAACCTGCACAGCTTCTGTACGGGAAGTGCCCACAAGGGCTCGTACGAGAAATAGCATAAGGATTGCAGACAATGTAAAAGCATTATACCGTAGTCCGTTTAGTCATCGACGAAAATTGCACAGAAAATCGCACCAAATATCAAAAAAAAAAAAAAACAGGGTTTAGACGTAAAATGTTGGCGAATAAGCTGTAGAAAAACTTTGCCAAAGTACTACCGCCACCGCCACCCATTTCCAGCGCCTGAATTTAAAAACAAAAAAAATAATTCTCCAAAATAACTTAGTCCATCTTCCCTGCTCACCATTTTTTGGCCAGTCTCCGCCGGGAATCATGAGCATCCTGGACGACATCTGCGCCACGATGCACGCCAAGAGCGAGGGAGCCGACGAGAAACTCCTGGAGAAGCTGAGCGGGGCGGTCGGCACTCACCAGCACTTCCAGGGCTCCAACCAGGGTTTCATCGTGCACCACTACGCCGGCAAGGTACGACCGGGCGAGGAACTCATCGAGGGGTCCGGCCCCCACTTTCGACGCGGCGTACATTTTGGCTCCCCCCCCCCCCCCCGATTGACTTGTCTGAAAAAAACAAACTACAGGCAGCTCAGGCGGGATGCGCTGAGCATGCAGTGCTTCTTCTTCTTCTTGCGCGGAAACTCAAACGCTCCTCTCGAAGGAGCTGGAGGTGACTGCCCGGCAAAAAGCCCTCGGCGACCCTCCGACTCGACAGCCTCTGCGCATGAAGGTCCACACCCAGTCCGCTGGCGAACACCCAGCCCGGCGACACACACTCTGGCTCTCGCACCGCAAAACCCAACTCCACAAAAAGTGGGCGAGGTTTATATACTCCTCCCAGAACTACCCACACACCCATTCACCCTACTTCTTGTGCTCAGTGCCCATTCCTATTGAGGAATTCACAAGTGGGGCGTTTCGAGACCCAGTACACGCACAAAAGAAACTAGCCTACACAAAATGTATTGTCAGCTGCTTGGTGCAGCCCCTAAAGGCCCGGTCACACAGCCGATCGCGCATGGATGACGCACGAATTACGCACAGATTTTTCTTTGTGCGCGGAGTGTGCGTGGTATACGTAATTCGTCGGTCGAACGAACGTGGACTGTCAGTGATTATACGTGGATGTGCGTCGAAGGCGGTTTGTGCGCGATTTTGAGTTTTGAACGGTTCAAAAATTATCCGACGCACAACTGTGCGTCGGTGTGCGTAATTCATGAGTCGGCGTGCGTAGTTTATGTGCCGAGTATGCGTGACTATGCGCGGGACACGCGTCGGCCATCAGTGCTTATGCGTCGGAACTGGGTCGAAACCACGCACGTCCACGTCCGTCCACAGACGCCCCACGTTCATATCACGCATGAACCGCGCACGTATCACGTTCATTCCACTGACAATCACTTACAAAACTGACAAATGCGTCGACGTGCGCGATACGTCAGTGATATGTCAGTAATTGTAAGTGATACGTGCGCGTTTCATGCGTGATTCATGCGTCATTCGTTAGTGATTTCTCACCCCCGACCCACGAAAAATTGGTCAATTTCTCGACGCACAAGCACGCACAAAGGGAAATCTGTGCGTAATTCTTGCGTCATCCATGCGCGATCGGCTGTGTGACCGGGCCGTAACATTATGCAACAGTCAACTTAAAGTGATTAATTCAACCCTGCTTGTGACAATGAGGCAAGCAGCGATTAAATGGTGCCGCTGTCTCAAGTTGTTGTCGCTCCTCCTGGTCTCAACCAGAAGAGCGAGACCAGTTACCAGGGCCCACGTACCGACTAGGAACAACATGGACCCCGTGCAGAACACTCGTAGCACGTTGGGTAGGGCAAACCCTCAGTGAAAATGTCTGGTGCAGAAAAACAAAACATGGCACAATCGTATGTCTGTGTGGCTTTTGTCAACCTGCATCTTGTCTGTTGGTCGGCTGAAAAGACTTTTTCATTAAAGCTCGGATGGTAGTGGTGTCCGGCTCATAAGGGAACAGCACCGGTGCTCCGAATTCAGAGGTCCCCGCTGCGATGTAAAAAGCAAAACTGTTCCTTTTTTGTGGAGGTTTTTTTGTTGTTTCTGTCGTTTCTCGATAGGTGACGTATACGATTGATGGCTTCTGTGAGCGTAACCGTGATGTTCTGTTTCCAGATCTGATAGAACTTATGCAGTCGAGTGAGAAGTGAGTAGTCGATACCTCCGTTTGTCTCTCACGAGTCTTTTTTTTTTTTTTTTTTTTTTCATGATTTGTTTTTGGGGGGGTCACTTAGTGCTTCTTCATACATGTGCCAGTTCTGTTTGTTGCAAAGTTGTTTCTAAAGTTGTTTCAATTTGGCATTTGGCTCTCAGCTCTTTCATTCAGCGTCTTTTCCCCGAGAAACTCGGAACGGCGGACAAGAAGCGGCCAACCACAGCATCGACTAAGATCAGGGTAAAGATGTATTTCTTTGTACTAAGGCCCTTTTCCAAAACCCCGGCTTCAGCTCCGGGCTTTGTCTTCTGTTATCCAAAAGCTGAAGTCTCTGTTATCCAAAAAGTGAAAACACAGGTTGGAGTTCTTTATTGCAGTTGAAGCTTAGGATTCTTTTTCAAAATGGTGTAATGTTCAAAAGCAAAGCCAAAGGCCTCCCGTTTTCATGCCTTGTACTTGGACGAAAATGGATGAAAGAAAGAAAGTCGGAGCCTGAGTCTAAGCCGGGTTTTGGAAAAAGGGCCCATCTACGACTGAGAGCTAATACTGACTGACCCCTGCCTCAGAAAGCTTGCCTAAATCAAAGGTCTGGATCTTGATCCAGTAAACCATTCTTTGCTTTTTTTTTTGCTTTTTTCCCCTCCTGGTAGACACAAGCAAATCTGTTGGTGACCAGACTCATGAAGTGCACGCCCCACTACATCCGCTGCATCAAACCCAACGAGACCAAGAGGCCGCGGGACTGGGAGGAGAAGAGGTAGGCGAGTAGCGCCCTCAATAGACCAGACGAAGAAAACAAGACCAGAGGGCCGCGAAAGAGCCCAAAAAATCATGCCAGATATGGAGAATGCATTTGCAAGGGAAGGCAGTACGTACTCCTTTGTCGGGTTATCTTCGGGATGCTTTTTTCCGACTCATTTTCTTTTTCTGCCTTTTTTTTTTTTTTTCTTCTTTTCGGCAGAGTGTACCATCAAGTGGAATATCTCGGACTGAAGGAAAACGTTCGGGTTCGACGAGCCGGCTTTGCCTACCGACGAGAATTTGACAAGTTCCTGAGACGGTAAGGTGCCTCTGACGAGGGGTCTAACATGGCCATTGACGACCATCATCTTCATTATTTTTCGCACTGGGACCTCCAAATTTTGGAGTGCCGTTGGAGTTGCTATGCGCCAGGCCCTCTGAATCCGGGCACTGCAGTTGTCTTAGTTTTAAACTCGTTAAGACTCTTTGCATCCCACCACAGAACAATATGTAGCATGATTGTGCCAGGTTTGACTCGCTTGTACACATAGTGTACTCTTATTGATATTTCACAGGTGTATTTATTGAAAATGGCACGTTACAATCCAGCATTCTCCAGAAGATGAGCAGAGTAACAATAATAATAATAATAATAATAATTGATATTTATAAATAGCGCCTTATGCATAACCTCAAAGCGCTTTACAAACACAACCCCAAAAGAAAGTGATGACCAAAGGTAAAAAATAAACTACAATTTCAAAACCCAAGTATACTTATCAATATCGCGACAAGACTTTCGGGGAATCCCAGAGGCGGGTCCCGGTGAATCCTCCAAGCGCACAGTGACCTGTCAAGACGGTCCCAAAAGGCTGGCCGTCCTGTTCCCAGGCAATTTAAAGGGCCCGAGTCCTTAACGAAACGTCAAGGTCATCCGGTCCTTTTCAGAACCACACTTAGAGTGATATACAAAAATGTTGCAAACTGCATACTGACTAAAATTACCAAAATGCAAATCTGAAAATTTAGTGGGCCTGACGTTTTGATTCTAGCAGGACCTTTCTCAAAGGCAGAGAAAGGTCTTTTGAGAAAGGTCCTGCCTTTAAAAAAGGTCCTGCCAGGATCAAAACGTCAGGCCCACTAAATTTTAAGATAACAGAACCACACTTACTCACAAAAGAGAAATTTAACATGGTGTCACCGCAAACCTACTCCTTCCTGCCTACAACTCACCATGACAACCTTCAAATCTCACGAGATATCCGCCGGCCCGCTCTCCCTCCCTCTCCTCCCGCCGCTGCCCAGATATGCCGTTCTGACCCCTGAGACATGGCCGCAGTGGCACGGCGACGTCAAGTCTGGCATCAAGCACCTGATGAACGCCGTCAACATGGAGCCGGACCAGTGGCAGATGGGTCGCACCAAGGTCTTCATCAAAGCTCCTGAATCGGTAAGGTTCACCGGTTGCAAGGGTCATGGCTGGATACCACGCCACCGAGAACGTAGTCAGGGATGTAAGACTTCTGGAAATTTTCTGGATTTTGCAGAAATGGCGTGATGTTTGTAAAAAAAATTATTAAAATATTATGATTATTTTTTATTTATTTAAAAAAAAAATGGATCTGCTGGATCTAATGGACCAGACTACCAAACATCCCACACAAAACTACCAAATGACAACTTCTGGAATACAGACATATTCAGTCATCTTGAGAATGAATTTTAGTCGCGTCACCCCCAGGCAGCGGGCGATCGAAATTGATCCGAAAGAACATAGAATCCATGCACTTAGAGGATTACATATACTTGTACTTTTGATGCACACCTTATAGTGGATGAGTTCTACGCACCATGAATACATTTTTTTTAAAATGTAGCCTACGTAATGCATTGTCTGCCGTTCTTTATCTAAACGTTTGAATTATACAGTGTTTTCTTTATGATCATTGTTTCCCGATAATACTTTTAGGTTCGCAGCCTAAAATTAGGGTCAGTCTGGTAACTGGATGCAGAACTATTTTTTTTAGGGGGACCTAAGCAAATAACTGGCACTTTTTTCTCCCTCCCTCCCTCCCCTCTTTTCCCTGTGCTCTTCCCTCCCTCCCTTCCCTCTTTTCCTTGTGCTCTTCCCTCCCTCCCTTCCCTCTTTTCCTTGTGCTCATCCCTTCCTCCCTCCCCCTTTTCCTTGTGCTCTTCCCTCCCTCCCTTCCCTCTTTTCCTTGTGCTCTTCTCTCCCTCCCTCCCCTCTTTTCCTTGTGCTCTTACCTTCCTCCCTGCCCTCTTTTCCTTGTGCTCTTCCCTTCCTCTTTCGGAATGCCGTGGCGCTCAGCTTTTCCTTCTGGAGGAGCAGAGGGAGAGGAAATACGACCACTTCAGCCGCATCCTGCAGAAGGCTTTCCGGCGCTTCAACGCTCACAAGCACTACCTCCGCCTCAAGGAGCAAGGTGAGGTTTCCGGAGTTACCTCGGCCCAAACCTAGAGGCTCAGTAGGCGCCAACTCCACTACAGGAGGGGGGGGCGTTGTATTCAATGGCCTAGTTCAAGACATGTCCACAGGAAAGATCTTTGCGTTGACCTTGGCACAAAGCTCAAATGTTCTGATTTGTTCCATCAATGGTTATGCCTCAACCCATAAGTTTTAGTGTGAAATATCAACTAAGAAACTTGAACAAACTATTAGTGCAATACTAATGTCTATTAGTACAAACACAGCCCGATATCTTTTAAATCATTTAGTTTTCCCCCCTGTTTTTATACTTTCAATAATATCTTTAATATATTTTAGTGTTTTATTTCTTTATCCTTTCTTATCCAATTTAATGTTACCTGTATATTTGTTCCCTCTGTAAACAATGTAGAAATGTAGCCCCTGTGCTACAAATGCATTGTATTTTTATAAGAAACCAATATGAATGAATGAATGGCAAGATAGGACCAGCCAGTATATGAATGATGACAACTGTTGGACAGGGGTTAAAGACTGGCGAGGTGGGAAGAGTGCATAAGCTTCACAGCATGGAGATATTTTTGCGTCGGTGTGAAAACATTCTACAGTCGACTCCCGTTATAAAGAGCTTGGTCACTCATAACAACAACTCGGTTATAAAGAGCATAGTCCCAACTTACGATGAGTGTGATGACTATCGACCGCTGGCATCGTTTTGCTCGCTTTGCAGCTTCGGATCTTCTGTACAACAAGAAGGAGAGGCGGCGGTACAGTCTCAACCGCAACTTTGCCGGCGACTACATCGGGTTTGAGCACAACCCAGCCCTGCAGGCACTGACGGCCCGCAGAGAACGCGTCGAGTTTGCTGACAAGGTCAACAAGTATGACAGACGCTTCAAGGTGAGCGGCCCACGATTCTAGCTGTGTCCTCTCTCTCTCTCTCTGTATTTGTCTTCGTGTCTGACTCTTTCTCTCTTCACTCTCCCTTGTCTATCTCCCTGTCTCTCTGTCTGTCTTTGTCTTCTGTATTCTCCTCCTTCCTTCCCTCTCTCTCTCCCTCCCTTACTTTCTCTCTTTCTCGACCTTTCACTGTATCTCTCTATCTCTTTCCCTGTCTCGATCTCCCTTTGTCTTCTATATTCTCCTCCTTCCTTCCCTCTCTCTCTCCCTCCCTTACTTTCTCTCTTTCTCGACCTTTCACTGTATCTCTCTATCTCTTTCCCTGTCTCGATCTCCCTCTATATCTCCTCTTCCTACTTTTCAATTTCTGCCTGTCTGTTTGTCTGTTTCTCTCTCACTCTCTCCACCTCTCTGTCTTTGTCTGTTAATTTCTGTTTGTCTGTCTCTCTGTTTGTGTCTGTATCTGTCTGTCTGTCTGTCTGTCTGTTGCTCCAGCACCACGGCAGACTGAATCACCTTCCACTCGCTTGTCTTTGATATCTGGGGCAGTGTCAACACACGCCATTTTTGCCCAACACTATTTAGCCACTGGTACATGCAGTTTGCAGCTTCTGCTTAGTGTGGTTTTTTTGTTTGCATCACCTGATCAAGTTTGACCCATGCCTTCTCTCCAGGTGACCAAGAGAGACCTTCTGCTGTCCTCTCGCACCATCTATCTGATTGGCCGCGAGAAGGTGACCAGTGGGCCGGAGAAGGGTCAGATCAAGGACGTGGTCAAGCGCAGGATTCCCGTGGCCCAGGTCCAGAGCGTGGCCCTCAGGTATCACCTCAGGAAGACTTCCCTTTTTTCAGTCCAGTCCACCTTTCATAGAAATGAAAAAAAATAGAAATAAAAAATTACAAAAAAATCATGGAAAAGTCATTGAAGATTATAATTTTTCAATTCATGTCCATTTGTGATTGTTATTTTTACCTTGAGAATCACTGGATTAACACATTCACAGTGATGTCCATTCTTTTTACCGGCAATCTTCTAAGTTTAGGTAAAGTCGCACCTTCTGCCGACTTTAAATCACGCCGACACGAGACAGGTCCATATCAGCCTGTTGTCAGTCGCCCCAGATTTTCAAGGGTGTCAAGAATGAGATCCTGGGTCAGGCGGTCTTTGAGCTCCGATCCGATTCTTGAGTCGTGCACTGAGCGGCTTGTTTCTCGTCCCAAGGATTTATGTTTTGTTTCCGGTGGCACATTCTAGTAGAGGTGGCCTCTTTTGTGCAAGCTTATCCCATCTCGGGCAAAGTCTGCAAGCTGTGCAATAAGGCAATGAAAGTTGCTTTACCAAAATTGCTATTGGCCAACTACCTGTCAAGGCCAAACTCTTGTTGAATTACCAGTACACTCATTTAGAAATACCGAAAGCAACATCATAGGGTATCCATGAATAGCCTGAAATTGCAATTGTTCACTCTTCTGTGATTCCCTCCCTCTCCTCACCCTTCTCTCCCTCCCCTCCCTCCCTCCGTCCCTCCCTCCGTCCGTCCGTCCGTCCGTCCCTCCCTCCCTCCGTCCCTCCCTCCCTCCCTCCTTCCCTCCCTCCCTCCCTCCCTCCCTCCCTCCCTCCCTCCCTCCCTCCCTCCCCTCCCTCCCTCCCTCCCCTCCCTCCCTCCCTCCCTCCCTCCCTCCCTCCCTCCCTCCCTCCCTCCCTCCCTCCCTCCCTCCCTCCCTCCCTCCCCTCCCCTCCCCTCCCCTCCCCTCCCCTCCCCTCCCCTCCCCTCCCCTCCCTCCCTCCCCCTCCCTCCCTCCCTCCCTCCCTCCCTCCCTCCCCCTCCCTCCCTCCCTCCCTCCGCCTCCCTACCCTAACCCTAACCCTTACTCCCTTCCTCCTTGTCTTGGCCAGCACCCTGCAAGATGACTTCTTTGTCCTCAACATTGAGAATGACTACTCCAGCCTGCTGGAGTCCGTATTCAAGACCGAGTTCCTGACAGTACTGAGCAAGAAGTTCCGGGAGGCCACAGGTCGGGAAATCCAGTTGGACTTCAATGACACGTAAGAAAGCACAGATGGAAAAGTCTGTTTTCTTTCACACTTTGTGGCTTTTGTCACTTTTTTGGTAAAGAGAGAGAGAGGGGGGGGGGAGATGTGGAACTGTCTGTTTGTTTGTCCCAAGACACCAAACATGGCCACGATATCTTTCAAACTAGACCCCTAGGATTTTGCTGTGGTCATTTTGTGGTGGAGAGCTAACCATTTTGGGGTCTAGAAAGTGCCGCTGGTCAAAGTACATTGGGTTTTGGTTGAGGAGAGAAAGATGAAGAGGAAAAAAAACAAACCCAATACGTGTTTTTCCTACTTTGAAAGGTCCAACCAGGATTGAGAAAGGTCCTGCTATGTTTGAGAAAGGTCCTGCTATGTTTGAGAAAGGTCCTGCTAGGATCTGAAGCTCAGGCCCTCCTACATTTTATGATTCGCCTTTGGAGTGAAAATCTTGCTAGCATCAAGTTTGCCCTGCTAGGACTTGCTACGATGGAAACCTCACGGTCCTCCCCACCCATCAAGATACATTGCCTGGGTGTGTTCTCATCAAGTTTCTTTCATTCCCGGTGCTGTTACATTTCCTGCGGTCGATTTCACCAAACTCATCGTAATATACGATCAAACGCATGACAATTAGCGATGCACAGGAACCATACGGCCCATCACAACTTACGATGGGTTATCCATCGTAAGTGGAGTTACGATACATCGTAAAGCTTTGTGAAATCGAGTGCTGATCACCTTCCCTTTTGGGTTTTTTTTTTTTTTTTTTTTTTTTTGTCTGGGGTTTATTTTTTTGGAACTGGCAGGATCGAGGTGATGGTCAAGAAAGAAGGCTGGGGAGGTGGCGGGACCCGAACCCTGCGCTTTGCCCTGGGCACCGGTAACCTGGCCGTCCTGAAGCCCAGCGGCAAGGTCATGACTGTCAGCATCGGCAGCGGACTCCCCAGACACTCCCGTAAGCTCCGCTTCCCGTTTCCGGGGGGTTTTCCTGCAGTCAAGGAAAACCTGGGAAAAAGTCATGGAATTCCTAATCTGTTTTTTTTCTTTCAAGACTGGAAGAGTCATATAGAGTGGGAAAGAACCGGTTTCCTGTGTCACGGAAAACCTGGGAAAAAGTCATGGAATTCCTAATCTGTTTTTTTTTTTCAAGACTGGAAGAGTCATATAGAGTGGGAAAGAACCGGTTTCCTGCGTCACGGAAAACCTGGGAAAAAGTCATGGAATTCCTAATCTGTTTTTTTTTTCAAGACTGGAAGAGTCATATAAAATGGGAAAGAACCGGTTTCCTGTGGTCACAGAAAACCTGGGAAAAAGTCATGGAATTCCTAATTTTTTTTTTTTTTTTCAAGACTGGAATAGTCATGTAAAATGGGAAAGAACCGGTTTCCTGTGGTCACGGAAAACCTGGGAAAAAGTCATGGAATTCCTAATCTGTTTTTTTTTTTTCAAGACTGGAAGAGTCATATAGAGTGGGAAAGAACCGGTTTCCTTTGTCACGGAAAACCTGGGAAAAAGTCATGGAATTCCTAATCTGTTTTTTTTTTCAAGACTGGGAGAGTCATATAAAATGGAAAAGAACCGGTTTCCTGTGTCACAGAAAACCTGGGAAAAAGTCATGGAATTCCTAATCTGTTCTTTTTTTCAAGACTGGAAGAGTCATATAAAATGGGAAAGAACCGGTTTCCTGCGGTCACGGAAAACCTGGGAAAAAGTTATGGAATTCCTAATCTGTTTTTTTTTTTTATTCAAGACTGGGGGAGTCATGTAAAGTGGGAAAGAACAGGTTTCCTGATGTCATGGAAAACATGGGAAAAAGTTATGGAATTCCTAATCTTTTTTTTTCAAGACTGGAAGAGTCATATAAAGTGGAAAAGAACATTCTTACTTCCATAAGATCTGCTGCCCGTTTCCGGGGGTTTCCTGGGGCCATGTAAAAACAAGGATGAAGCTGATCTATGTAATTATCCTTCTCATTTAAGTCAGTAAGTGGGTCTCAACAAATTTGTGATTACTTAACTTGATTTGATTGCGCGTGTACAATTCTAGGCCCAGGGGTTCGTGAGACCAAGGTGACATCGTCTGACCGGAACAATGCTGCCCCTTCCATGGGCAATGGGCAGGGACGACGGGCGCCCGGCCGGCCCCCGCCCTCCAAGGCCTACGCCCAGGTGGACAAGCCCCAGCGCAATATGGGCAACAGGCCGCCCAACAAGTCGCCCAACAAGTCGCCGGTCAAGTCGCCCAAGAGCTCGCCCATTCACCGTGAGTTGCGCCCTGCCCCGCCCCGCCTGCCCTACCTCGCCTCACCTGCTCCACCCACCCCCGCTCCATTCCACCCACCCTGCCCACCTGCCCACCTGCCCTACACTAACCTACCCCAACATGCCGCGCCCCACCCGCCCAGTCCGGCCCAGCCCACCCGCCCTGCCCTGCCCCGCCCCAGCCTGCCATGCCTCATCCCACCCATTTCAGAATGTGCAAAGATTGCCATTTTAGTCTAACTGATGAATGATAGGGATAGTGCTTAAAAGATTGGTCGGGAAAAAAGCAAACACTTTTGTTGCAACAACCACTTCATCAGATGTAACATCAACTCAATTAGGTTGCACGATGGTATTAAATGTTGCTATGAAATCGAGTGCACTCTTTCCAACTGGTTGGTCTTGGTTGGTTGCTGTCCTTACAAGTTGTTGCTACACAGGCATTCCACCACAGGTAGATACTACCATTCTCCATGCTGTGGCTATCCTGACCCCCCCCCCTTCCCCAACCCCATCCACTGTCCTCCTCTCCCTCCTCCCCTCCCTGATCCCCCAAGCTATTCTGCATGCCACACTCTGTTTTCCCTGACTTGGCAAAATGATCGCACCCTCTATCGTCAGCCCATGGGGATCAAGACTACCCTCCAGACCCTCCCCTCTCCCCCCTACCCCCTCCCCTCTGCCCCGGAGTGCTAAGATGTTCCAGGGTCTAGCATCCACTGATGGGTCCAGTCTGTCACCTTCCCCCTCTGATTCACCCCCCACCAAACTCCTTAGACTCCCCTCCCCTCAGCCCCTATCCCCTTATCCCCTTCCTCCCCCACACCCCTCCCCACATTTTTTTCAGAGGATCTGACTTGTTGATCCAGCCAGGACCTCTCTCAACCTTTGAGAAAGTGTCCTACTGTTATTGAAATGTCAGGCGCACTCAACTTTTTGAGAAATCCTTTTTTTTTTCTAGTAATTTGAGTCAGTAAAACAATTTGCAATAACTTTTTTTTTCTTTCGATTTCTTCAACATATCCCTGACTCCTTGCAACTCCTTGAAAAATTCCTCCTTTTCAAAATTCATGATCCAGAGATTCCTCTTGTTTTCTGCCAGACAAATACGGTATCTGCTCTGGCCCTACAAGGTGGACCACCTTGTTTTTTAATAGGAAGCGGGGTGGGTGAGGGGGAGGGGGAAAGGGGGATGCCTGTTTCCTCGTGACAGCACATGTTCTATGCCAGTGACAGCAACATTCTGAACTCACGGCGTGACTGCTGAAAATGTCATGCCAAACGCATACGTACGTTCTTCGCATTACGTCACACTTGACCTCAACGCATCCAGGAGCATTACAAAGTGTGTTGGGTTTTCCTCTTCCTGGATTTGGATTTTCTGCGTGTTAGTCATTGATTGTGGTGACGCTGTGGTGAATGGCAAAATCGCCCCTTTGCTGAAGTCGAACAAATGAGATTTGAAGGTTTGCATGGTGCGAATAGCAGGATAATTAGGTTTGCGGTGACACCATGTAAATTCTAAATAAATAAGACTTAAGGCTTTGCATGGTGGGTGAATCAATATAGGAAGGTTTGCGGTGACACCATGTATCAGGTCTCTTTAAGGAAGAGGTTTGGTTCTGAAAAGAACCTGAGTGGTAACTCGACGTTTCGACCAGTATGCTCAGGCCGTCATCAGGATGATGACGGCCAGGATGATGACCAAACCAAACTCTTCCTTTAAGAGACCTGGTACATGGTGTCACCGCAAACCTTCCTATATTCATGTAAATTCTCCTTTGTGAGTAAGTGTGGTTCTGAAAAGAACCGGAGGAAAGTTCGGTCTCCTGAAGATGAGCAAAGTACACTGTTCGAAATTTCGAACCACACTTACTCACAAAAGAGAATTTACATGGTGTCACCGCAAACCTAATTATCCTGGAGCCAAACAAATCAATAAAAAACTGATCAAAACTTTTGAACAAATTAAAAAAAACGAATGGCAAAGAAAACTTTGACTGGACCGGGATTTGAACCTGAGACCCGGGGCTCTTCCCATCTGAGCTATCCAGCCCTTGGATGGTAGCCTCCCAAAATAGTCTTTTGTCGGGGTCGGGGTGCCAGTCAGAAGTTTTCTTTGCCATTTTTTGTTTCCCATTTGACGAAGTGGCGCCACCTGTCCTCAACTTACACTGAATCTCTTGGTTAGTTTGCTGAGCCCTGTAGAGTCAGTGCATGTCCACTGGCGTGTTACCGCATAGTCATCCTGCTCTGCCTCAATGATATTCTGCAGTTTTGGGAAAGCTCCTGCTAGGATCAAACCTTATTTTGGAGATTTCCTCTCTCCCCCCCCCCACTTGCCTAAATAGTAGCCTTAATCTTGCCGTCTTCAGTCGGCAGAGCTGTCTTGCGTAACTGTCCTTGTGAATTTGCAGCTAGTCCTGACACTTTTTTTTTCCCACAATGACCTTTGCTAGAAAGCTCCTTTAATAATAAATATTTATAGAGCGCCTTTTTCCAGGGATGCAAAGCGCTTGGGGAGAGTGCCAATACAAAGACGAGATCAGTGGACAACAAAACAAAGTAAAATTACAGGTTCCTTTTGTACAAGTGAGTCTTAAGAAGTCTTTTGAACTGGTCAGTGGATGAAGCATTGCGAATGGAGGTTGGAAGACCGTTCCAATTTTTAGGTCCGGAGATGGAGAATGCCTGGTCCCCGGCTCTCTTGAGGGTACGAGGAACTACCAGATTGTATTGTGAACGGATCAAAAACCCAGGGCCCCAAATCCATAGAGCTATTTAATCTTGAAAACATGCTCAACTGAAAATCTCTTCCTTGTTTAAAAAAAAACAACAACCAAGAATACCAACCGTATATTTTGAATTTTGGTAATTAATTTATTTTTGAATTTATTTTAATTTGATGTTTACATCAAATCATTACTGACTGATAGTGGGGGCGTGATCACTGGAGATATTTACGGCAGTTAATGGTTGGAATTGCTTCTGACTCGGGCCCCCACCCTGGCAAAGACAAGTTGACTATTAGGGAGACCACCATCTAAGGGCCGGATAGCTCAGATGGAAGAGCACTGGTACGTTACTCCAGAGGTCTCGGGTTCAAGTCCCCAGTCCAGTTAAAGTTTTCTTTGCCAATTCTTCAATTTTTTGAAAAGTCCAGGAAGTAAGAGTGCTGGAACACAAAACCAGAGATCTAAGTCCGGGTCCAGTCAAAGTTTCTTTGCCACGTTTTCAAAAATATTTCAATAAAAAAGGCTCTAAATCTAACTTCTTGAGATTTTTTGCTTTCTTACCCAATATAGACATAAGGTGATATACAAAAATTTGCAAACTGCTTACTGACTAAAATTACCAAAATGTAAATCTTAAAATTTAGTGGGCCTGACGTTTCGATCCTAGCAGGACCTTTCTCAAAGGGCCTTTGAGAAAGGTCCTGCTAGGATCGAAACGTCAGGCCCACCAATATAGACATGTACAAAGATGATGCAAACTGCTTACTAACATCTTAAAATTTAGTGGGCCTGACGTTTCGATCCTAGCAGGACCTTTGCTGCCTTTGAGAAAGGTCCTGCTAGGATCGAAGCGTCAGGCCCACTAAATTTTAAGATTTGTATGTTGGTAGTAATTTTAGTCAGTAAGCAGTTTGCAACATTTTTGTATATCACTTTGCTTACTAACATATTACAAATGAAGTCCATCTTAAAATAATAGAGAGAGCCCTGGCATTTTTATCACAACAGGACCTCAATATTTTTAAGATTTCTTCCTGGATGACAGAATTAGTCTGTTGAGAAAAAAAAATTGAATTTCCTCCCTTAAGAAAGAGGTATTGAAATGAACTTGATAATTAGTGACTCATTTTTTTCGCAGCTCGACTTATGGATATAATCCTCGGTGTTCGCTTGCTGGATCCTTTTCCCCCTCCCAACCCCCCCCCCCGAAAATAGCCTCGCAGGAATCAATCAATTTACCGTCCTTGTAAACATTTCTTAGCCTTGAAATTGCAGACTTGTTTTTTTTCTTGCCCGAAGGTTAGAGTTTGCAATATAGGAAAGAAGAGGCCTCAATCATAGTGAATTTGGCAAATATTTGAGGAAAGTCTGCTATCCCAAGACATCGAAGACGTATAATGAAAGTTTTGGCTGGCTGAAAGGGAGGGGATCCTTTAAAAAGAAAAAGAAAAAAATCAGAAACGAACAACTGCAATCATCTGATTGTAAGTTGCCATTTTACCTTTGGAGATTAAGGATTGCTGAACAGAGGCAGCCCCTCCAGCCCTTAAAGATAAGTTCTTTGTTCTTGTTTTCTTTTCCCTTTTTTTTTGAGGGGGGGTTGGTGAGTAACTGCTTCCAACTCCCCATCCCCCCTCACTCATCGGGGGAGATCACCAGGTTGTTTCGGTACGAGAGGAAGAAAGACTTATGGTACCATTTGTCCTGAAATATACCCCCCTTTTTTACCCCCTCTGCAAAATTGCCCCCCCCCCTGGGGCAGAATTCTGTTGTTTCTCGGAAAACCCAAACACCCGTTTCACCATTTCGCGTTCGTTGTTGCAGCAACGTACCAGACTGCTTCCTCGACTTTGGATTGACCCGAGATATATGGCACTCACCCAACAGAAAGTTCGGTCCGAAAAGAGCAGAGGAAATTGGAGCGGACCGGGACTTGAACCCGGGCCTTTTGGTTGAAATGTCAGCGCTCTATACAGCCTGAACTATCCAGCTCTTACTAAGGTTCGAGTCTTCTGAACCCCCCCCCCTATGCCTACCGGGGTCGGGGTGCTAGTCACGAGCATTTAACCATCGACTGCTGCTATGTAAAGGGCTCCCACCCAAATTTTCACTCGGTTAAAAAAGAAAAACAGTTGTAAACCCGGCTACAGCAGTTCGTGGGCAACGCAATGTACCATCCAAAAAGTGAAGACGGTCTGGCGCTTTGACGTTGAGCAGATGGCCTCGGGAAGACTGCGAGAGAACGGTCCTGCGAGTATCTAGATATCGGCTCCCTCTAGCTTAAAGGCCCAATACAACATTGGGAAGATCGGAAAACCTCAATGTCCACAGATTTCCTTCTAATTCACACAGTTTGTAAGTGGTTTTCGAGAGATCTTCCCTCAGACATCGATTTTTTACACTACAGAACGGTGCGTAAACCGTGACGTGTTTTTTTCCCCTGTAGATTACCATTTGAGCTAAAACCTTCGCAGTATTGCTGTTTTGGAATGTTTAATGGTTTAACACACAAAGTGTGGCAATCTTTTGACCTTTATCAATGTTGTATATAGGGCCTTTAATATAATAACAAAGTGGCAATCGGAGTATAGTCTTCCCCTACCCCCAGGGTACCCCCTCTGTGAGCCTTGACCTTGCCATGTATTGTTGACCTCAGCCAGTTGACACCCTCTGAGGTCTCGTACCTCCCCTCTTTCCAGACCCCCCCCCCCCCTGGCCCTGTCCCCCGTCCCCCTCACCCATCCCCGTCCCACCCCGAACCCCTGCTCTCCCCCCTTCCCGTCTTGTCCCATCTCCTCAAAGCTTTCGGGCGAAGTGGCAGTTTCCAAAGCCCTCGGTCTTAGCCGGTTTTAAAGAGCCGTTCTCTGCATGAGACCGATAACGGTGCCGTAGAGTGCTCAAGGTCGCGCCTGGTCGACACTTTCAGAAGAAAAACAAAAACTGGTCGGTAGAAATGTAAAAAAAAAAAATATAAAAAAACCCCACGCATATCCATGCGTTTCGTCACCGTAAACCCTCCGTCATAAAAAAAGTGCAATTTACTTTGTGTCGAATAACTTGCGGTCCACAAAAAGGCGTGTTTTTCAAGGCCAGGGCATCTATCCTAGCAAGTTAAAAGTTAAGTTAAATAATCGGGGATTGTGTGATTTGTGCCACCCGGTGCCTTCGGGTCGCATGCAGCAGACGCTGTGGGCCGATCGAGTCTCCCCGGCCGATTCTTCTCTCGGTCTTGCATGGGTCGCCGTGGTGTGTCATGACTCATTCCGATCGTGCGTAATTGCAGCTTCCCCTCACCGAGCTGAGGAGGAGATTGACGGAGGACAGAGCTAGGCAGAGGGAGGGGTCGACGGGGTAGACAGAATGAGATGGAGAGAGAGAGGGAGAGAGAGAGAGAAGGGGGAAGAGTGGAGAAGGGGGTAGGACGAATGTGAGAGAGGGTGAGAGAGAGGGAGGGGTCGACGGGGTAGACAGAATGAGATGGAGAGAGAGAGACGGAGAGAGAGAGAGTAGGGGGAAGAGTGGAGAAGGGGGTAGGACGAATGTGAGAGAGGGTGAGAGAGAGGGAGGGGTCGACGGGGTAGACAGAATGAGATGGAGAGAGAGAGGGAGAGAGAGAGAGAGAGAGAGAAGGGGGAAGAGTGGAGGAGAAGGGGGGAGGTAGGACGAATTTGAGGGAGGGTGAGAGAGAGAGAGGGAGATAGGGTGGGGGAGAGAGAGAGAAAGAGAGAGAGAGAGAGCGAGAAAGAGAGAGGAGGAGAAGGGGAAAAGGGAGAGAGAGAGAGAGACAGAGACAGAGACAGAGACAGAGAGAGAGACAGAGACAGAGAGAAGACAAAACATTGAAGGGGTGGAGAGAGAGAGACGGAGTGGAAGAAATAAAGAGAGTAAAAGAGAGGGGGTTAGGTAAAGAGACAGAGAGAAAGGGGGTGGAGAGAGAGTGTAAGAGATACAAAAAAAACAGAGAAAGAGACAAATATATATGGAAACCGAGAGACAGAGCTATATTAAGTAAATGAGAGAGTCACAGATAGCGGAGAGAGGGAGAGAGAGAGACGGAGAGGCAGGGCCTAGGGAGAGAGGGAGACAGGGAGACGCACAGAGACAGAGAGAGAGAGAGAGAGAGAATTGGGACAAAATGATTAAGCTCGGCCCTTGAACCCGTTGGTCCTCAAAGGAGGGACTCATGGAGTCAGAAATGGATCGGGAGGGAATGGATATCATAACGACATCGAGGGCGTCAGGAAACGAGGGGCGGCAGAATTATTTTCTTGCCGATTTGTTTTTCTACAGGCCGTGGGTCTTGCTCAGTCATCGTTTCATATACCCACTTACATCCTGAGCAGAGACCGCCCGCTTTCTACGGCGTGTGTTCAACAAAATTCTATAGTAAAGTTGGGGCTCACAGCTGTCTGGGTTTTTGAACCCGTTCTAGTAGGCCTATGTCCCATCATTTTGTTACTTCGGTAATTTCTCGTCAGCACACGTGACGAACAGAAATCTACTTTGTAGATTTACCGAGCTGTCTCCAGTTGGCCTGTATTTAGGCACATGGATTAATATTTTTTTAAAGATTATTTTTGATATTCTGTCCTTTCTCTCTCTTTCCCTTTTTCTCTCTTTCTCTTTCTCTCTCTTTCTCTTCCCCTATCTCTCTCTCCCTCTCCTTCTCTCTTCCCCTATTTCTCTCTTTCCCTCTCTCCCCCTTTCTTTCTCTTTCTCTTCCCCTGTCTCTCTCCCTCTCCTTCTCCCTTTCCCTTTCCCTATGTCTGTCTTTCCCTCTCTCCCCCTTCTCTCTCTTCCTCTTCCCCTGTCTCTCTGTCTCTCCCCTCTCTTTCCGTTTCCCTATGTCTCTATTTCCCCCTCTCCCCCTGTCTCTTTCTCCTCTTCCCCTATCTCTCTCCCTCTCCTTCTCTCTTTCCCTTTCCCTATGTCTCTCTTTCCCTCTCTCCCCCTTTCTCTCTCTTCCTCCTCCCCTGTCTGTCTGTCTCTCCCTCTCCCTCTCTTTGTCCATTTCCATAATTATGTCTCTCTTTCCCTCTCTCCCCTTTCTCTCTCTTCCTCTCTCCCTATCTCTCTCTTCCTCTTCCTCTATCTCTCTCCCTCTCCTTCTCTCTTTCCCTTTCCCTATGTCTCTCTTTCCCTCTCTCCCCCTTTCTCTCTCTTCCTCCTCCCCTGTCTGTCTGTCTGTCTCTCCCTCTCCCTCTCTTTTTCCATTTCCATAATTTATGTCTCTCTTTCCCTCTCTCCCCTTTCTCTCTCTTCCTCTTCCCCTATCTCCCTCTTCCTCTTCCTCTCTCTCTCTCTCTCTCTCTCCCTGAAGACGGAGGACCGAGAAGACTCAGTCGGCGGATGAGCGATG
This sequence comes from Luidia sarsii, assembly GCA_949987565.1. NCBI lineage: Eukaryota > Metazoa > Echinodermata > Asteroidea > Paxillosida > Luidiidae > Luidia > Luidia sarsii. The sequence continues at coordinate 3,264,036 of OX465108.1, read as the reverse complement.
ACCATCCGTCGCTGCCCAAGGGTGGGGCCAAGCGCTTGGCCAACAAGAACGCCGGGGCCCTGAACACTGCCTTCCTGCAGACGCCCGACGCGGGCGTGTCCGGGTAGGTGGTCGAAAGCCGTCCCGTCTGCCAGCCAAACTCTTACCAGGACTTCAGTCTGGGTTGGCTTTGGGTGAAATTGTAGAACAATGAGGTATCAGAACAGCTTCTTCCCTTGTTCAGCCTCTCTCTAGAATTCCCTTTCTGGTTCATGTTTTCCCCCAGCCTTCGATCTTGCCCTTTTTAAGAGGAATGTCAATTCCTATCGCCAGCCTTCCCGAGTTCCCTCTCTATCTCCTTCTTTCCTTAATTAACCCTTAACCTTGAGTGGCTTTAAAGCCTTGTTTTGGGCGAAGTTGCATAAGAAACATTCCTCTCAATGAAGGGAAGTTTTCTTGTTTTCTGGTTGAAGACAACACCAAACACAAAGCAGAACCACTGTAGCATTTTTAAAGTATTGTGCCCAGGATTTTCCCTGATTTCGCATGTTTGAAAGAACATTGTGTTGACTGAAATGCAATTGGTAGACACGGTCATCACTCACAAATCTTTATCTAGCCACATCGCGTGACCGTACACAATATCGGTAGACAGGGTGATCGTAAGCTAGCCCATTGACTACCTACAAGCGCATGACTTCAATTTGTATGACTTCGATTTGCGTGACTTCAATTTGCATGACTTCAATTGGTGAAAGACAACTCAATGGCCCCCAGCTATGGCGTCTCCTATGGCGAAACCTGTACAGTTCTGCCCATATAGCTCACCCCTTGATGACCACTGATGGTCTACTTCCCTTCTCCCCTTGTCGTTTCGCCTACCCCACCCCCCCCCCTCCTTCTTCCTCGCAGCCACAAGAGGGACACTCTCAGGCGGGCACCAGCACAGCCCAAGCCTAAGCCCAAGCCACTACCAAAGCCCAAGCTTCCCCAGTGCCGGACGCTGTACCACTACGATGCCCAGGACACGGAAGAGCTAACCTTTGCCCCGGGAGAGACCATTGAGATTATCAGCGAGGGTAAGACTCGAACACAAACCCACCCACCCAGCACCTACCCACCCCCGAAAAACCAAAGCCAGTAATATGCAATCAGTGGTGAAATGAAACAAAACACACGCAGTGACATTCCATAGCCTTTTAACCAAAATCTGAATCAAAATGAAAGAACTTGATTGCTTTTTTGTGGTTTTTAAGAGCCTGCAAAAGACCCGATTGCTTTTGCTTTTGCAACCCCCTCCCCACCACCCCAAAAAGCAAACAAATAAAAATCAAAACCAAAACCGGTCGTACTCCTCATGAAATTATTCTTACCCTCTGCAGTCGATTTCACCAAACCCATCGTAACTTACGATCAATCGCAAGACAATGAGCAGTGTATAGAAACCATACGGCCTATCACAACTTACGATGGGTTATCGTAAGTTGAGTTACGATGCATCGTAAGGCTTTGTGAAATCCACCCCAGGAACGTTTTATACAATGCCCGCATGAATCAATGACATGGTGGGAGGAGCCACGGAAGTTCTATTCAACGGCACCCGTTGAATAGAATTTCGCCCTGGGTATGGGAACGAATAACTTAGTGACATGTGATCAAGATCCACCAATCAGATGACGGGGATTTATGCTGGGTATTGTATAATGCCACCTATTGAACGCTTGTGCAGCTCCACGGTGTCAACATGCTCCCCTAGCTGCTTAAAAAAATTATCGGACAGTGCGGACCAAGCGCGCTCGCTGTGCGGCACGGGTATACTACCTGACCAAAGTATTGGAGGACTAGGGAGCATGTTGACGTTGAAGAGCGTGTGGACACCGAGGAGCTGCACAGACGCTGAAAGAAATATAAAACCTCGAAGGCGCGCACTACATTGGGCGCCAATACCACGGTCCCGGGTTCGCCTCCAACTGTTAGCAGCACCCTCGCTCTGCACTCGTGAAGATGAACACCCTCTGATTCCGGTTCTCGTTCCTCTCTCCCGACTAGATGCCAGCGGTTGGTGGCGCGGAAGACTGGGCAGGAAGGAAGGTCTGTTCCCCAGCAACTACATCGAGAAGGTGTAACCAAGCCGATTTGCTGAGAAGAAATACTACTTATATATTTGATTATAAAAACCTAGAAAACCACTTGTCTTGGGTCTGGAGAGCGCAGACCTTTGCCAAACACCATTTCCCGCAATGTTCACGGAAATTTCAAAGTGATCCTGAATCCAGGATTTGATTTGCATCATCACCAAAAAACGTATCACCTCGAGTCAGTGACAATACCGACATACTGTAAACATTTCAGAACGATACATTCATAACTTTTCGAGTTATTTTGCTAACAGACAGACAGACAAACAAATGCCGACAAAAACATAACATCCCTGGCAGCCTGGTCATAATTTGCAAAAATATTTGCAACACCTAGTCCAAGATGATCTAAACAATCTTGAATTTCATGAATAAGTCTTTTTTTTATATATATATTATGTATAATCCAGTTCTTGAGGAAGTCTAAAGAGTACCTACATATTTTCTTAAATCGAAGGGAAGGTCTTGTCCTCGACCTTGGAGACGGGTAACTATGCAGCCATCTTTGCCTGGTGTCCGGTGGACCCTCCACCGTAAAAAAGCAATTAATCTTTATTGGGAAGGTCAGACGCGGGCACCAGTTTACAGCCAAAGAATTTTACGAGCGGGAAAACCGCGTTCCTTCACCAAAATAACCTTTTGGTATTCGTCTCACTGGACCAAGAATACTTTTATTTTTAGACCACATTGATAACTTTTGTATATTTTTTTTTAAACGAATATTATAATCAGAAACAGACTTAATTAACATGCATAATTATGTGTGCCTTGTCCCTGAAATGCAGTTGAGCATATTTTTAGGATGCTCGGTTTTTTTGTCAAGCAGTGTAATCGGAGTTATCGCTCGGGTTCTTTTGAGAACCATACCTCTCCTTTAAGAGACCGTATAGGCGTACGTGGTGTCACCACAAACCCTCCCTATGTTGTTTCATCCACCGTGCAAAGCCTTGTCCTATTTAGTGCATGTAATCGACAGTTTGAAACTTCCTTTCCGTGGGAATCCACTTTTTTCTTTTCTGTTGGCGGGAGGGAGCCCGATGCCGCGTGGGAAATGGATTGGTCGTGTATACGACGCGTCAGCAGAACGGCATTCCCACTTGGAGCGCCAACAATGCTTCCCTTCCTGCCTGGGCAAAAACAGAAATCAAATCAACTGTGATTCATCGGGTCAAAGCTCAAGGCGTGGACAAAAAATTAAAATGAGGGAAAGGATGTAGAGTATGTTGGATTATGTAGAGTATGTTCGGTCGCACTCCCCCGAGGAAGGTCTATGTTCTTGTACGTACGTATAGATAGCCTATACTTGCAATTTTAGGGCGTATATGAATTTTGAGAAGCTATGCTATTACTGATTAGAGTGCTTTTCTGAGGGTAATTTTGGTGGGCAGTTTTTTTCTAGGGCCCAGTACATAATTTGAAGACATTGAGAGAGACAGTTTCGATCCAAGCTGAAACTTTCTCGTGGTCGAAGGGTTTGATTTGCTTAAGTTTGGAGAAATTTACTAGGATCGAAACTTCATGACCTTGATTTTTTTTGGGGTATATTAGTTCATTCTATTCGCCAAGCAGTTTCATCTGTAATGGGTCTTTTTTTTTTGGGGGGGGGGGTTGGCCGATATTGGAAGAATATGATAATAATTATTGTAAGAATGGATGGGCACGAGATGCACGGCCCATTATATTGATCGTAGCCAAGAACTCGGATTCCCAAGCGTAATGTAATGACTTACATTGTGTAAGATGTTTTGGCGTTGTCACCGTTTTGTCATTACATAGTTTGCGTGATTAATGAACCGGAGATATTTTTGTACTGATTACAATTGGAATCAAGACGGAGTTTACTTGACGACGATTCCCTGCGATAAAATAGTTCCGTGAAAACCAGCCTCTTCCGAAGTGCCACGTTTAAAAAAAAAAAATTACCAAGAAAATCCAAATTGTATGGGATTTTTGTGTATCAAGTCAGTTTCGAACATAATTTATTCAGGTGAAAGACAATTTAATATAGAGTACGGTAACCAAGACGAAGGGCGAACGTTATTTTGTACATTTTGGTAGGCTACTGCAAAGTCTAACACTTTCTTCTGTTTTTATTATGGCACTGATATAGTATAATTAACTCCAACTTAGCTTCTTGCTTGTACCATTTTCCCCGTTTTGTAAATGGTAGTGTGTATCTCGTTCCTGTAGATTGATAAATGACAAGCATGCATTCCATTGCACATTTTTTTTCTTAATACCCAGTTCTTTGGCTTTTAGCCAATGCAGATGATTTCAGAACTCCTGTCCGGAGTGTTATATATTTTTTTGATGTTATTTTTCTATTCTCTGGGCTCGGTGTAGACCCACACGTGGGAGTGGAATAGCCGAAAGCACCTGAATATTCTTGGGCGCGTCGGCTTCACCGGTAGTTACACTTCCATCCAGTAATGAGCCGTAAGACTTCTGTTTGTAAATTATGTATTAATTCCTCTTTCATAAATGATTATTGTAATATCAATGCACCCTTTTCCTCAACCAGACGCTGTGTCTTCCTATATATTATTGCATATGTTTTGTGCGAGCGAGTATAGGTATATTTTTGTATCCACATGGGCCAGACGGGAACAGCGTGCCGGGAATGGGGATATACACACAATGGCGTGACACTAGCTTCGTTCTGAATAATCGCGTCACGCATTTGAACTCTCCAGGTTGACCCGGAAGCGTTCCCTTTTCTTTTTTTTAAGATCGTGAAGTCTTTCTCTTTACTGGCTTTTTTTTAAAGGTGAGCGTAAGATGATTTACTTTTGTGTGTTCTACATGTATAGGTGGTTGTTTCGTTCAGTATTAATTTTGTTTGCGTGGGTGGGGTTTATGTTGGCAGCTTTCGAAGACAAAATGAGCGCAAATCATTGAAATAGTCCTCAGCATCAGTGTAGTGCGAACGTTGAACGTTTGTCTAATATACATGTATATCCCCTCCCCCATTATGTGGATGTGTGATTGTGTCTTGTCAGCCCTGTGTTTTCTTCCGACATAAGTGCATAATCTTGTAACACTGATGGGACAAAAATGTCGGTGGAAAATATTCAGAGGCGTCCTTGCGTATGTTGTCCGTAGAAAACTGTAAGAATATTTGGTTACTTTGTTAATTGCTGTGTATAGCTGGGAGATTATTGTGCGAAAGTATATTCTACTCAGATCTTAATATATTTCGTGAAATGGGCTCATGCTTCACCCAGTGCTTTCCGTGAGAATAAGACTTTCTGATCTTCTATCTCAGAACAAAGAGAACGTTCCGTGCAGATAAGTATAAGTTGCATTTCAGAAGTGTATGGGTTCAATTTCTGAAATGCCCTTCGTGGGGCTGCTGTGACTGCAGCCAAGATATCTTGCATTTTTTTTTTTTTTTTTTTTTTTTTGGGGGGGGGGGGGTTCCCGAGAGCTCGATCCGCCATTTTCATATATATACCGAGGCTCTTTCGATAGAGGGAACAAACAGAAAGGCCATGGTCATGAGCGAGGCATATAAGCGTCACGACGTATGACGCTTCACCACCGTGGTGAAGCTATAAGTGCGCATGCGCGAAGCCAGGTTTTGCTGAGGCCTCCCCCATTCATTCATTCATTCATTCATGCATTTCTCGGGTAGTTACAGGCACAAGCACGAAACAACCATAACCCTAATCCCAATCCTAACTCTATCAGTAACGCTAACCCAACCCGAACTCTAACTCTGTCCGTAACCATAACCCACACTGTAGCGCCGTGAGCCTAACCTACGCTGGTTTACAAAACACGTCCTTGTATGGTCCCCACACAATTTACGGGGTACCAGCATTGCTGAACGACGGTGGTTAAGCGTCATATGTCGGTTCACTTATATATCTCCATGAGCCACGACCAAGGAACCGTCATGTCAATGCCCAACTTGTTGTAAAGGCCCGATTAGGGAAAGAAGCGTGTTGACATGCGGCAGTGCAGCGTGTGCACTAAGTTACAAAGTGATATAGCAATGCGGACTATATCAAACATGTAGAATTAATTTTGTTGAATCGCTCGCCAGTTATTCTCTTGTCTGAATTCGTACATGCATGGGCTTCGTGGAGAGCCGGCAACGCCGGTGACTCCATGCGGTCTCATGCGCATGCTCAGATGGACGAATCTCGCGCGAAAAGATGTCTGCTGCCACCAAGAGTCGCTGGACGTCCAGTCACTACCCGACTTGGAGCTGGTCTCTGATTTAAGAAAAGGGAACTTATTGCCTCATCGTCATCCCACAATATGCATTAATCAAGAAATAGCGTGCGACAGGTCTATGCAAAAACAATACTATCCAAAGAGAGTCGACCGACTTCAATTTTTGTTTGTAGATTTGCGAGTTAATGTTCATATGCTGGAAATACGATTGGAGAGATGATTATATGATTATACGTTTTTAGATGTAGCAGTAAACTAATTCATATTATTAGCAGGCTGCCGTAAATGTGTAGGCCGAATATGTATATTTCTGACCGTTTCTGCTAGTTTGCATAATTCTGTAGGTTGTTTTTTCATCTATAGGAACAGTTTTTTTTTCGGGAAAACAATTGGACGACCTGTTATATTCCTGAGTGGCCCTGTGTCTCCAGTCTACATTGTATTTTTATTTGCGTTGATACATTGTCACGTGTACATTTCCCGCCAACGGAAAACCGTGGGCGATTGCCGGTCTTTCTCTTTTTCGTTTCCTGGTCACGTCTGCTACGTCTGCTACGACCCAGATGTCGCGATCTTGTGAACAATCAATAAAAGAAAACATTGACAACAGATTGATAAACAGATTGACCCAAACGGTCTGTGTCCCGATGCACTGCTTTGTTTTGGGCGGGAATTTAAAATACGCGGATTCATAAAAAGGGCTGTCAGCGCGCGTTTCCTTTTGGATTTTTATTTTTACTCTTTTTCTTTACTGAGGTCCCGTCACGTCACGGATGAGGCTCGGGCTCAGACCTCGTCTCCCTCTGACAAAATCTGGAAATCCAGTTTGTGGTTTGTCGCCGAATTTGAAAGTTTCATTGCTTCGCTGTAGCTCAACGCACAAGAACAAAATGCACGCACACACAACAGCGGAAAGCATCGCAAGACATGTAACGGACCGCGCTCAGAAAACCGCTTGGCCAAGGATGGGGTTGGTCTGCGGTTTGTGTGCAACTCCAAAGACATTCTGTAGTTCGAAACGAACGCCCACAGCAAACGAGCGTGATATTATTTTTTTTTTTGCGAATGGAACTCCCAAAAGGTCAGACGTTAATTGGCTGCAATTGCAAATGTCGTGTGTCATTATGGTCCGGTACGTCAGCAATCGCAGTGGTTCAACGTTCAGAAACCACCCGTCCGAGACCGTACTATACCTCGGCTCAGGCACGCGTTTCCAGCCGAACTCGATAGATAAGCAACGACAAGCTTTCATACCCAGTCAGATTGTGGGTCCTGACGTGCAGTGAGCGATACGGGGGAAGTCTGGGTGCACGCCATGATTAACCAATGGAGAAGCTCTCCTTATTCCTCCATGATCAACCGTAGGACCACTCAAATTCTGACCCGAACCCCGGCTAGTCGTTCATCGGTCGACTAAACTGTGGTCTGTCATTAAGGAACCAGCCTCAGGACCACGGTTTCTTCCCTGGTCCCAGAAGCCCCATCTTGACCTGTACACAGGCCGGTCCACCATTAGTTGACCTTTGTGGAATGACATTTGGGACCAGCCTCAGGACCACGGTCCATCCTTCCCTGATCTTGGTATAACCTCGTCGTATAAACCAAACCCAGGCCGGCCCACTAATGATTACACTTGATCCGGTCTGCCATTGGGAACCAGCCTCAAGGTTTCGGTTTATCATCTGATGCCGGTACAGCAGTCTCGTCCCAATTCGGTGGCTATGGCTTGTAATAGCACCCGAGACTATGAAAATTAGCTACAGCCGCCAGTGAGAGGCTTTTCCCCTTGACTCGTGTATAACCTTAAGCCGTAGCCACTGGAAATCGGGCAGTGTTGCAGCCAAGATGTGACGAGGGCTAAAGTTGATGAAAACTGCCCCCCCTCCCCCGGTCGGGGTCACGCTGTAGAACCCTGCCAACCTTTCTCAGGCCAGTTTTAGGCATGGGGCTCTAATCTAGGAGCCCCATTCCGCGTGTCGGCACCCGGTTTATTTCGAGTGCCGGAAATCCCACCTATTTGGGTGTAAGATTTTCCTGCTTAAAGGGGGTATAATAGCGGGAGCGGGAGGGGTTTCTGAGCTAAAAACTGAATCCACGACTTGAGCCGAGACTAACCTGGTCATCTCATCCCGTCTGACGCTCGGTGTCTGTCTCTCTCACCCCCCCCTTCTTTCTCTGCATCTCCTCTCTCTCCCCTCTCCGTCTCTTCACGTACTTCTCTCTCCCCTATCCCCTATCCCCTCTCCCCTCGCCCCTCTCCCCTCTCCCCTCTCCCTTCTCCCCTCTCCACCCTCTCCCACTCTCTCCGTCCTCTCTCCTTTGTTTATCTCTACGTTTTTCTCCCTCTCCGTCTTTCCCTCCCTCTCCCTCTTTCCCTCCCTCCCCATCCCTCTCCCCGTCTCTCCTCTAACTCCCTCTCCGTCTCCCCCTCTCTCCTGTCTATTCATCTCTCTTACTAATTCCCCTCTCTCTATGTCTTGGCATCTGTCACTAGGTCTGTATCTCTCTGGCTCTCCCTCTCTGCCCCTCTCTCTCTCTGTCTCTGTCTATTCCTCTCCCTTACCTATCCCTATATTTATGCCATTGCCTCTCTCACTAGGTCTCTATCTCTCTGTCTCTCCCTCTCACCCTCTGTCTGTGTTTTTGTCTATTACCCTCTCTTACTTCTCCCTCTATATGCATTTGCCTCTCCCACTAGGTCTCTATCTCTCTGTCTCTCCCTCTGTCTCTGTCTCTGTCTTTTCCTCTCTCTTACTTCTCCCTCTCTCTATGTCTTGACATCTTTTACCAGGTCTGTATCTCTTTGGCTCTCCCCGAAGCTGTCTGTATTAGATTGGGGGTGACTTCTCGTTCTCGTTTGATTCGTTAAGGCTTTGCGTGTTATCGTTAGGTCTGAGTCCCTGTCCTAGGTGGGGTGAGGGATAAGTCACCGGGCCGGTGCATCCATTATAACGTCCTCCCCTCATTTACTTTTGCCGTCTTGGAAAATGGAAATGGGATGTCTCGGGCCCCGATCTGACTAATACTTGCGGTGTGTGTCACCCATATAGTCTCTTTTTCGTGGCTGATTGGCGTCTATTCCGGTAAAAAGCAACAACCCCCTATCTCTACCTTCAGTACTTGAGATCGAGACTACGTGCATAGATATAACGCACAGGGGACGGTTGACTCATGCGAGAGGATATACGTGCCCTCCACATCTCCTATAGTCTCCTATACAAGCACCTTCCAGGTTTTATTATTCCAGACCCAGATATTGTTGGTGTACTTAGTGCAAAGTGAAACCATGAAAACTAAGAGGAGGGGACGTTGTCGATCACCGCTTTCGATCAAGGCTGTCGATCACCATTGCCGATCCCCATTGTCAATCACCAGTGTCGATTCCCATTATCGATCCCAGCATCGATCACCAGTGTCGATCACCAGTGTCGATCACCAGTGTCGATCACTATTGTCGATCCCATTGTCGATCCCCAGTGTCGATTCCCATTGTCGGACCCTAGTGTCGATTCCCTTTATCGATTCCCGGTATCGATCACCAGTGTCGATCACCAGTGTCGATCACCAGTGTCGATCACCAGTGTCGATCACCAGTGTCGATCACTATTGTCGATCCCATTGTCGATCCCCAGTGTCGATCCCAGCGTCGATCACCATTGTTCGTCCCCATTACCGACCACAAGCGTCAATCACATTATGTCGCTCATCAAAATTGACCTTTGATCCTCGAAAGCAGAAATCACCAGCTTCGAGAAAGGTTCTCACAATTATCAGGATCGGAACGAGATGATCGACCGAGAGATTTTCCTTTTTTCCGGAGGATATTCCTTTTTCCGGAGGATTTTCCTTTTTCCGGAGGATTTTCCTTTTTCCGGAGGATTTTCCTTTTGGAAATGGTATAAGCTATTCCAGGGCGTTGTAGTCAGCATAATTTGCTTTTTAACTTTTCGGTATTACTTGAGTGCAAAGGGGACTGCACAGTATTCCCATTGTGGCAACGCTGGAGCCCGAACGGGAAGCGTTGACTCACCTGGCGTGCACGGCTCGTACCTAACTCTTGCAGATGTCTTTATATGAATCATGCGCGGGACCGGAAGTGGGACGTTCACTTGCAGGCAATAATAATAATGAAGCGCGTGGTTGCCGCGCGCACGAAACGTTCACGCGGGTCCCGTGTGCTCCCTTCTGCCGTCTCATAATTTCAAAGCAGTTGCCATGCCATCCCAGGGTGTGAATGCTAATAGTCTGGTAGGCTATACCCCCTTTTTTCGCGTGACGTGGAAAAAAGCTCTGTTTGCAGTTTGCCGGTGACACCGTGACCCTTTCCACCCAAAACCCGGCTTAGGCTTCGGCTCCGGCTTCGTTTCTGTTATCCCGAAAAGCTGTAAACGCAGGTTGTAGTTCGTTGTTGAAGTCGAAGCTTTGGATTCTATTTTAGAACTATAACATTACAAAAAAAAACGAAGCTGAAGTCCTCCCGTTCTCATGCCATGTACTTTAATGAAAGAATTGATGAACTGATGAAATGGATGGGAAAAAAAACTAGAGACGAAGCCGGAGCCTGAGCCTAAGCCGGGTTTTAGAAAAAAAAAGGCCCATTGTAACACATCTCTTTTGAGACGCAGTGTGGCTCTAGCTCTCTGGCCGGTAACAACGTTTCGGGCGACAACTTGATTTGCTCAAGGCAGGCTACTGGTGGATGCTGAAGAGGCTCTATAGGCCTATCATTGCGCCCTACGATAGGGAACTCAATGAGTGCTCGTGGGAAGGGCGTAACCCCTTCCTAATCATTCTCTGTGGCCAAACATGTTAATTCCTCCCCCGGGTTGCTCTATAGCCCCCTCCCATCCCCTCCCTGGACAAACAGGGGAGCGAAAAACAGACACTGAGTCAGCAACGAATGCAGCAGCAGGGAAATCTCGTTCAAAAACGACAAACAAGTTGTCTCGGCAAACCCTTATTCTTCCCCATTTTTTTTTTTGCGACCTGCCATTAAAACATAACGCCATCGCCCGTCGCTTCCCCCCACCAAAATTGTATCTGATTGTGTCTTCGACTGCCGACCTCTGTAATCGAACAGCTGGTCCCCATTGTCGGTTTTCCGCCCTTTTTTTTTTTAGAATGAATAAAGTCAACGAGAGCCGTGGAACAAAGCAGCGTCGGGGACCGATGTTATTGAAGGAGACGGTTAATAGAGTTAATGTTTGCTTCCCGAGTTGGGGTTGGTTGTTTTTGTTCGCGCGTGTCAAAGTGTTTGAATGGGAAACTGCACCACGGAGTGTCGACAAAAGGTGCCCAACTGTTTCGTCCGTGCGTCCTCTTCACCCTATGAAAACCGGCGTCTCGTTCCCGGCCACGATGAAAGAGAGTATATCCGGTCCTAAGCACTGAGCTTTGCCCCGGTTTGGTCGTTTTAGTTTCGTTCTCTCTCTCTCTCTCTCTCTCTCTCTCTCTCTCTCTCTCTCTCTCTCTCTCTCTCTCTCTCTCTCTCTCTCTCTCTCTCTCTCTCTCTCCCCCTCTGGATAATCACCATTCTATAGCTTTGGTGTTAGCACCTAAGCCGTTTGCTTTGAGGCTACCCTTTTATATAAAGCCACTTCAGTTATCGAGCGGCTTCCATTGAGACAAGTACGGTATTATGTAAAGCCGTAGCCAGATCATTCGGCTCACGGAATTAGTCTGAAGTCGTGTTCCCTGACTCCAGACCAGCCTTGTCCGTGTTCTTACCTACATCGTAATTATTCCCAGTAAGATCGAGGTTTATTTGAACAGTTTTATCTATGACCTATTTCTATATGATGATGTTTGATATGAATATAAACCACAAGGTACTCGAAGTCAGTAGCTACGGCCGATGATAACGCACAGGTCTATATAGGCTGGAGCCACCAGCGAGTGATTTATGTATTCACATATTATTTCGTTCACTTCCACACGTTAGATATAGCGTCCAAGGCTTTTAGATTCCTCCGTATACAAAGAGTCTAATGGAAAGCTGCATAATTTCTTAAATGTTTGTGAAGTTCATTACTTTGCTGCATTTCTAGACCCAAGTCCAAACGTCGAATCTATCTATCGCTCAATTGGCCCCAGTTCCTCGGATTCGCATCATATCTCTGTTGGAGGAAATTGTTAATTTTCTCACTGGTGAAGTGTCGGATAGTTCAAATTACCCATCAAGCGGAACGATTGTGACGTCTGCCCGCACGTCCCACGGTGTAGAAAAGAAATCAAAACTTAAAACGGAAATTCGACCACGAATCGAATCGGCACACTGCTCGCATTGGTCTCTATACCTGTCTGATTTGTGTCGGTCAAAGGTCTAAATCTCAAGTTGGCGATGGGATTTGAATGTTTGCATGCTGGTGGAACCACACGATGGGGAGTTTGCGGCGACACCATTTGAATCATCTCCTCTGTTAAGGCCCTTACACAGCATTGGTCGAGGTCAAAGAATAGCATGCATACGTTGTCTGATCCAACATATGCATAAAATAGCACACCTGTGAACATTTCAGCCGATTGTGCTCTTTACTGACCTATCTCACCGGGTGTCGGAAACAGAAGCCATCCGGCTGCGCTGTGCGCAAATTCAAATGCTGCCAAGACTGCTCAAGGAAACGACACGGTTTCTTTCTGCAGCGCAGTTCTATAACTTATAACTGAGTCCAAGGCATTCTCTTGATGACGGCCAGAGCATACTGGCCGGAACGTCGAGTTACCACTCAGGTTCTTTTCAGAACCACACCTCTTCTTTAAAGCCCCTACACAACATTGGTCGAGGTCAGAGAATAGCATCCATACGATGTCTGATCGAACGCATGCATGAAATAGCACACCTGTGTAAATTTCAGCTCAATCCGCCGACCGAGTCTCGAGAAAATCGTGAAAACCGCTTCATTCGTGTCGCAAAAATGCAGCATTCAACGCCGAACTGTTCCGAAAAATAGTTTAGATCTCGGTGAGACGTAAACTATTTCTTGTACTTATTTCTCCCAAAATACAACATTTTAGGCAGAATTATTTCAGTGAGAGGTTTCTACTATAACCATCTTCAAACTGTATAAGTTTCATGTAAATCTGTGAACATTTCTGTTTTTCGATCTTACCAATGTTGTGTAGGGGCTTTAAGGCCGGAGTGTGCAGCCACAAACAATAAAGACGGATAGCGATTGCTTAAGACTCGAAGACTAAGATCTCGAAGACTAAGATCTCGACAAAATACAGATTTGTTTCTCTCACGGGAATACACCAACAGCGTTTACAACGATTTCATTATGGACACGATCACGTCTGATTCTGGTTAGCAATAATTATTCATATTTAATGATATTATAATAAGCAATATCTTAATCCTTTCACAGCTTAGGGTTTAAATCAGAGATTATATGCAATGTACAAAATATGATGGCTACAGTTCAGCTGCTGTCGTTCGCTAGTTTTCCCTTTATAGGGAAACGAGTGCAGGCGTTTAAAAATAATCTGATGTTCACGCGGGAAAGTCACGACATAGCTTTGGAGCGCGGGCTATTCAAAGGATCCAGTGCACAATGAAAAGAGAACGATCTTCTTCCTTTTTTTCAATCGTATACGGTTGCCTGCGCGTTTAAACTGACCGGTGACTATTATATGTATGGTTGGCGAAGGTTGATCTTAAGGACCTCTTCTTCTCCATCACGATCTCGCCCAAGGGCCCTGGTACCGGCTCTGAGAGTCCACTTCTGTCACCCAGCACCCAGTTGCAACCATTCCAAGACTGATAATATTCGTCGAAAGTGGATCGTACGACCTTTATAATAGCAGCTCCACGAAATCCGTGGAGCCGAAGCTGTTACGGTTGTCTTTTCTGATTCGGTGTCAAGACCACAAGTTTTCGTTCTATGGAGCTTGGAATCGAGTCAGTGAGGCGGTTGGTGGACCTGCACCGAGGCGTAGTCGACTCGCCCCGCCGGCCGCGGTCGCTCGTCGCCCGTGGCCCGAGCGGGCAGGTTGAGCTCGGCGTACAGGAGACCCGGGCGGTCGGCGACAGAGGCCGCGGGCAGCGGGGCCAGCGGGGCCAGCGGAGCCAGCGGGCCTCTTCTCGGCGGAGGCAAGCCCGGCGGGAACGGGGGCCGTCCCCCGACGACCCGGCCCAGGTCCGAGTGTCGGTTGCCGAGTGAGGCGACCAGCGACGAGGGCGTCTGTCCCTGGAGCCTGACGGGCAGGGTGCAGGTCTGGCCCGGCGACTGGCCCGGAATCTCCACCCTCTCGTAGCTGTGGCGCTCCCTGCGCGACATCCAGCCCGCCGCAGCCCCGTCCTCGCCCTTGGCAGCGCTGGGCGTGCCGGCATCGGCGTCGTCCGCGCCCGGGCGAGGAGGCTGCGGCGCCCGGCCTTTCTTGGTCTTGTCCGGCTTGGCGTAGATGGGGCAGTCTGCGTCCTCCGTCGTGGGCAGCTCGGCCGCCTCCTTGAGGTGGCCGTTCTTGTCGGGACTCCCGGCGGGCTCTCGGTTCGTCCTCAAGCGAATGAAGAGCACGGCGGCCGCGGATAGAGCCAGTAAGACGCCCACCGTGGCCAGCACCGTGCCGGCCACAACGCCGGCCTTGCCGTCGTTCGTCTGCTGCGGCTTGCGGTCGCTGGTCACCACGCTCCGCTCGTCGCCACTCTCGGCCGCCGCATCGGGCGCCGCCTCGAAGGGAGGGAAGAGCAGGCCGGGGATGAAACCGTTGGTTGACGGCGAGGACGTGACAGCCCCGGCCGCCAACACCGCGAGCCGGGCACGGGCCAGGCCGGTCAGCCCCGAGGCTACCCCGACCTCGCAGACAACCCGGGCGCCGTTCTCCCGCCTGGTCACGCCGGCGATGCGCAGCGTCCTGTTTCCGTCCGTCAGCTCGAACTTCCCGGGGCCGCCGCCCTCCTCCGCGCCCGTCACGGGCACGGAGTTGACCGTCCACCGGTAGCTGGTGACCGCGGGGAGCCCGCTGCCCATGCACGTGTAAGTGGCCGTCTCCCCGGGCCTCAGACGGAGCCTGGCCGGGTGGACGCGCCCCGTGGGCGGCCGACGGAGCACCGTGACCTCGCAGGAGCCCGGCCCGGTCGCCTCTCCCCCGCCCGACTCGGATGTGCTGCAGGCGAACGTGACGCCGTTATCCTCCGGCTCCACGACCCACCGGAGAGCGCTCCTCCCGGGCGCTGGCTTGGATACTGGGTCGCCGTCCCGGTACCAGAGGAGCTTCTCGGACGAGGAGGCGGCGTTGCCGGAGAGCTCGCAGTAGAGCTCCGCCTCGCCGCCGGGTCGCTGCTGGCTCGGCGAGGGGCTGACCCGGCAGACGGGCGTGTCGGGCTCCGCTTTGAGGATCACCTCCAGCGTGACGATGCGATGGGCCGCGCCGTAGGTGCAGCGGTACTCCCCGGCGTCGCTGGGCCGTACGCCGGCGATGCTCAGCCAGTACTCGCCGTCCGACTGCTGGTTGCCCACCACCGAGAGCCGGTGCCGCTCCGACGGGGCCAGCACGGCCACGCCCCGGGTCAGCGTCTGCTTGCTGGCCGCCCGGACCCACTCCACGTGCTTCCTGTCCGCAGGCCCTGTCGTGGGCCAGGGCGAGGGCGGCGGCGGCGGCGGCACGGTGCAGTGGAGCACGGCTGTCTTGCCCTGCTCGGCGCTCACCGCCGAGTCCTCCTCGGGGTGGTCCCGAAAGACGGCGGCCGAGGAGACCGTGGCGGGCCACGCTAGCTGCCACGCGGTCACCAGCTGCAGCAGAAGCGCCGCCTCCCTCAGCCTGACCACCGCCATGGCCACTCCTGAGATTTCCGCTTTCCCAGTCGTCCCCCTTCCCCCGATAAACGAAATAGCACACAAATTCCACTAGGGCAGCTGATCTGTCATTGCAGCTACGATCCCAAGCCGGGAGACGAGCGGCCGATGCACAACGCTCATCGTTCAGACGATTACCAAAAAAGACGTTCAAGTCGTCTGCTTGAAGACAATCTCCACGACCGGGTCTCAGTTCAGCTCGAGGAAGTTGTATTCATT
This sequence comes from Luidia sarsii, assembly GCA_949987565.1. Lineage (NCBI taxonomy): Eukaryota > Metazoa > Echinodermata > Asteroidea > Paxillosida > Luidiidae > Luidia > Luidia sarsii. The sequence continues at coordinate 3,247,727 of OX465108.1, read as the reverse complement.
CCATGCCCTTGCAGGGCAAAGGGTGGCATTGGGCGAACGAAGCTGTCAAGCAAGAAAACCACCGGTGAGACAAATGGGTGACTGTGCACGTGCAAGCGACCTGCAGACTCATTCCGGTACAGCCATTCCCAAGCTGCCCCCGTCCCTTCCAACACTGTAGCGACTCAACTTCTGAACTCACGGCTTCCCCCTCCCCTTACCATCCCCACCACTACCGTTACCCCCTTTCCCTATAGGCCCAGATCTCCCCCCAGTTGATGACGTCACGGTTCGTCACATCCCCGCCTTGGGGGTGTTGTGGGGGAGAGAGACTGAGAGAGGCAACAGCTAGCACGCCGTGCGCATGCCTGCTTGAGCACAGGCTCGGTGCGTGTTCAACGCTAGCTGCCGCCAATTTTGCAAATCGGGCGAAAAGCCGTCTTCCATTTCGTCGGCATTTTTTTTTTTTTTTTTTTTTTTTTTTTGGGGGGGGGGTCCGTTCTAAGAGCTCCTCTCCCACCCTACAGACACACTCCCAATCCGCCCCCCCCCACTCCATCCCTCCATCCCCAAGAGATAATCTCATAGAGGGCTAATCACTACAACATGCCCTCCGCTTCACTGGAATGAAAAAAAAAATCTACAATGCATAAAAGATAGGTTCCTGCCATTCTTCCCCCTCGATAAATATCATCTATTCTCAGCCCGGATACCAGGTGCTAGGTGGCGCAAACAAAATCGGGCATCTTGGTGCCAGTAGGGAATCGGATTTTCTTTTTTTGAACGTGTCTTCTTTTAGACTCCGTATAGTGACACTCCACCATCCCATAATTTTATATGCATGAACGCAACACTAATGATCCATCTACTGTATATGCCTTCCTCGAAACCTAGAATCGAATTTGAATGCCCTTATCATCGCGATCCCCTCAGGCCATTACCGAAGTCGACTTCTTCAAAACCGATTCCCGTTATTTGATTTGGGAGTATCGATAAAACGCGGCATGGGGACGCTGCAGATTTCTGGCCGAAGCCGAGCGAAGCATTTTCATCACGCTGTATGAAAACTCCCTAATATTCCCTCTTTGTTTGGGCCCGAACGTGAGTAGAGACATCATTTTGACCTCTTACAAAACCAATATTACGGGTATTCTCCACGTTAGATTTATTCAATATCTGACATGGGAAGTACTATTTGCAAGTAAATAAGTTTTGTATTGGGGTGTCGAAAATACACGTCGTTCCAATTCCACATAATTATATACATGTACTATCCGTTCGCATCCGTTCATTTTGTAGCAGCGTGAGAGACTTGTTCAATTTGTTGCCTTCTCCGCGAGAAAGCCGCCATCCCCTTCAGCCGAGGGGTATGTAACCCAGGTTATATGATTATGATTATGAGCTGGCTTGAGTATTACCGTTCTCTATAAAACTATAGATTCTCTTGATGATAAACATTGCTGTAACCGACCTAAGAAGTAAACGGTATCATATGTTGGAGCGACCCTCTGCCGAGTATGAATATGCATCAGGTACTGACGTCACTGCAAAACGATTCGTATCCATGCCACGTATGGATCCGTATGAGTGATACTCTTGTGCGTGCCTGCTTTGGCGACCCTGGGATAGCAAAGTGGTAAACGTCAGAACTTAGTGGGCTTGACGTTGTTTGGAAAATGTCTAAAGAAGATGTACATGCTTCGTAGCACTTCGTCTTTTACAAAGCCCTTGAAAGCCATGTAAAATAATTATGGAAAAGATCGTGGAAAGTCATGGAATAATAAAATGATTGATTAAATGAGCTGGTATAGACCGTGTAAGTCTCGTGGTGAAAAAGGTCACCGTACACTTCCGGGCACCTCCGCGCCACTTGCTATGGGAGATGAACGCGTGCCCAAATTTGAATGCATTATTACATTATGAAGAAAGCCTCTTTCCAACTAAAAAACTCAGCTTTATGAATCATGTTTGTGAAAGTGTATTAAAAATATAAGAATGAGAAAAAAAACCTACAAAAAATGAGAATACGGCAGAGAAAACAAATAAATATAACCTGACCTTCATCTTCCGGTTGTAAGTACAATATTGCGAATACGGCCCGACTGTGGTATGCGGCGCGACCATTATTACTTACATCGCGCCGAAGTTGGTGTGGTTCGCATTTGGGCCAGAAAAGTGAATATAACCACCTCCATTAAAAGTGATATTCACCCGGCAACGGCATTCTTCCTACAGGTCGTTCCTGTTGATGTTGTGCATATTCATGAACACTCTACTCTAATTGGCCAACGTCGGAGTATAGAGCATACATGTATAGGCCTATGCATAAACATGATGTAAAGAAAATTGGCCAATCAGACTAAGGGACCGGAAGAATAGCGTTTGTGTAAATTGTGAGAAGAATGCCTATGTCGGTTGAATATAACATGCCTTGTAAATATGGGATTTTTGAGGGTACGACAATGCATGGTGAATAAAGTCACATCACTTGATCCTCAACTGGAGTTTCCGAACCTATCCTCTGATTTCCTACCCGAGACCTTACCGGAATACTCACTATAAGTCACGTGATGACATGGCGCAGTCGGTCTATTCCTCTGCTCAATCTACAGCGCGGGTTCGAACACGGACTGCGAGGGTCGGCGCGTCCCCTGGCGAGAACACTTTGTCACGACTTGGTTCCCTGCAGCTCTCAAAGATGTCGGCTGATTCTCGCACCCGGTCTCTCGTGCCGTGCAGGCTAGTCAAAGCGACAGCACTGGGGTTGTGCGGCGGAAGTTGTTGATTTGGTTTTTGTTTTTGAATGGTGCTTCACTGGCCTACGATAAGGGGACAGGAGGGGTGCGTTTGGGGGTCAGTGACGGAGTGTTGCAATGGGTGCACTGCCAGGGTGTGGTGGGGTATGGGGTGCGGTCGGCCTTTGTACGGGGCAGAGGTGGCAAGAACACTGACATTTGGCGAATATTTGAACCTTTCAGTGGGGTGGAGAGGTGATCTTGGCCCCCCTTCTCTCTCCCGGGTCTATCACCACCACGAGACTTCCACCCACCATTTTTTCAAAAATCTGGGGCAGTGTCAACGCACGTCGACTTCGTCCCCACACTATCTAGCCACCGGTACATCCTGACAACGTGCCTCCAATCACGGCGTAACTTCAGCCATGGCGGGCCACATCCGTGAAACTGCATACATGTACATGTACAGTCATCAGGGGTTGGGAGGGGGGGGGGGGTAGTTGGCGCTCCCAGACACGCGCCCATCTCATTCGAGTCCGAAAATGTCCCGGATGTTTGACTGTCAGGGTTTGGCATTCCTCTGGGTGCAGAACACTAAATAGAGCTCCCATTGAACACTGTACAAAAACACTCACATTCAAAGCCAATTATCCCATGTCCAAAAGTCTCTCAGTTCTTGTAGCTATACTTAAAATTGTAGTTTGGACCTTCATCTCTCAGATTCTTTTCAATTTTAGTGCCCTTAGCCGATTAGATTTTTTGCTAATTACCCCCAGAAAAAAACACCCCCAAAATGTCTAGTCGTCCAAGCCGAATTTCTGCAAGGATTTTGAGATGGACCCCTCCACTTCCGCAGCCAAATAGGGCCACATTTAAAGCCAGATATGGTCCAAATTTCATACCAAATTGAAGAGTGAACCCCCAGGTTGTCTTAAGCTTCACTTGTTCTACAATGTATCAGTTAATTAGCCTCCAAAGACCCCTTATTAAAAAAAAGTTGTGGGTACACACTTTATGATAATCAGCTCGGCGGAGCCATCTTGGATGGATTTTGTGTGCTGCACCCTATAAGGGGGCTAAACTTTAGAGTTGGATCACAAAATTGGGCTTAAAATGTGGCAAAGATGGTACTGATGCAACATGTGAAAATAAAATTGAAAAAAAGTATTGCGTTTGTCCGCAATGATTGAAAATGTGATGGGTGGGTGACCATGCCTTTGTGCACAGTCTGGCATGAGAAACCACTGCATAACAATGTGTACACTATAGGGACAAGTCATAAGTTTCATCCAAATTCCCCCTTAATTAGTTGTTCTTGTGTCATAATTTTGATGTTACAGTAATCGCGACATTACAAACTGTGTAATTAATCAACAGGAGGGGGCACAGAGTGTCAAAGAGGTGTCAAAGAGGTGTCAAAATACAGGGGGCGGAGAGGGGGGGGGAGGTTTTACTTTCCTCACATTATCAATTACCACACATTAATATTGAGTCTTATTTTGCAATTGACTTGGGTAAGGGAAATGCATGGGTCATCTTCACAACACTTTCTGACTCAAACTGACCACCCTGCCCCTTAAAGTGGTAAAAGGGGGGTCGGGGGTGGGCGGAGCTTGTTGGCTGCCATCACTGTAAGTTGACTTCTGGTTGATGTGGCATGACCTCTGGGCTCTTTCAACAGGTGGATGGTATTGCTGAGTCCCCTTGGGTTGCTAGGGAGATGTTGGGGAGGGGGTTGATGTTGGGTATTTTTGAAACTACATCCCACAGCCCTTAAAATGCCTTCTAATTGCCCAAATTAGGGCAGGGATGCTTCCTGGCTGCGCGAGTGGGCCCGTTACTTGAAAACAAGCATTTCCAACTTGTTATTATTATAATTAAATTTGCACATAATGGCAAAAATACTACAAAAGGGGACAGTGTTCTTGCTACATGATCAGAATTACTTTATGAACCTGAATATACCACTCATTGCATCAATTGCCTAATTATGGACAGAGGTTGATGAGCATTTACAAGATGCGAAAGTCTTAGCTCAAAACGACACAACCATTTGGCACCTGATGAAGGAGGCACGCCCTGTTCAAATCAACACCGAGACATGCCAGCTAGGCTGATACACTGGCAATTACATCCAATGAATCTTACAAATGAATGAGGTGAATTATGTTATGATGCAGTACAAACTGCATAGGAGGACTGCAGGAATGTGACGCTGCTTCGCTTCGCTCGAAAGATGAAGTGATGACTCTGGTTGACGAGATCCACCGTATGACTGTGAATTCTGTAGCCGAAACATCTGGACATGCAGACACAGCCAGTTAGTGGACCAGATCAACACAGAGCAAGTTATTGACTTGTTGACACAGAGCTCAGTGAAACTGTGTTCTAAAAAGCTGCACTTGAACATCAGCAGACACACCCTCGACGTGGTGGCACACTCCGAGTCCAAGAACCGGCTGAGGAGTGTAGACTTGGCCGTCTCAGACACACTGTCATGTGACGAGTACATTGTGAGAGCAAGATATGAGACTAATTAGGCATTTCAGTGATAACGCTGTTCACGATAAATGTCTGTGCAGGTTGGTCTTTAATTAAATGGTTCTACCCACACCTTGTCAACAAATGGGGGCAACAAATTTGCAGATATATCACCACGAGTAACACTTGCAAAGACATGGCAGAACAAAAGTAAGACAATCTAGGTTTAGGGATGGGTATATGATTTTAGGGGTTGGGTCTGGATTAGGGTTAGGGTGAGGATTGGGGTAAGGGTTAGAGTCAGGGCAAGGGATAGGGCCAGTTAGGGTTAGGCCTAGGTTAGGGTCAGGGTTAGGGGTAGGGGAAGGGGTAGGGTTAGGGTTAGGGTTAGGGTTAGGGTTAGGGTTAGGGTTAGGGTTAGGGTTAGGGTTAGAGTTAGGGTTAGGGTTAGAGTTAGGGTTAGGGTTGGGGTTGGGGTTAGGGTTAGGGTTGGGGTTGGGGTTAGGGCTAGGATTAGGGTTTGCTTAAACTGCAGGTGGCAGGATTGAAAACACTCTCACATACCACTGGATATACATGTAGCTCTGATATTCACTATGCCCCTGACTGCATTTCTTCCCGGAATTGCTTGCATTTTTGTGACACGAGAGAAATGGTCCATATTCACAGAAGTTGTGGCATAGAGACTCACAATATTCCAGGGGTAGTACTTCCTCTTCGTGTGATGTGAACCTTTTTATAAATACGCGATGTTTGGCCGGTATTGCTGCTTCACGAGCAAACATTCTTCAGTCCGTATCCATCACCGTCGTACGTACACGTATCCATGCCAAACACTGCCAGTCAATTCCTTTTTTAATTCTCGGTTTTTGGCTTTTTTCGGGGAGGGGGGAGGGTCTGGCAGCAGCTCATTATGGGATCCATGCTGTCACTGCTCCTGACATAATCCTCGTTATGGCATTAGTCTCCCCCAGCAACTTAAAAACACCCCTCAAAAACCCCCAACTCCGAAAAACAACAAACATGTTTCGTTTTACTATATAGTTGTATTGTATTATGCACTGTTAACATTATAAATGCCAATATTTTCTTAAGAACAGTGTTTTAATTACTAAAAACTAACTTCACCTCATGTAAATGTCTCAAAACACTCCTCTAAGTGAGGCTCTGTCCTTACTTTGACTCCACAGATCGTTTGTAAACAATCCTGCCATTTTTAAATCGCCCTCCAAAATGGCCGCCGGGGAACCACCATCCTTACTATAGGGTGCAGAACACTAAATAGAGCTCCCATTGAACACTGTACAAAAACACTCACATTCAAAGCCAATTATCCCATGTCCAAAAGTCTCTCAGTTCTTGTAGCTATACTTAAAATTGTAGTTTGGACCTTCATCTCTCAGATTCTTTTCAATTTTAGTGCCCTTAGCCGATTAGATTTTTTGCTAATTACCCCCAGAAAAAAACACCCCCAAAATGTCTAGTCGTCCAAGCCGAATTTCTGCAAGGATTTTGAGATGGACCCCTCCACTTCCGCAGCCAAATAGGGCCACATTTAAAGCCAGATATGGTCCAAATTTCATACCAAATTGAAGAGTGAACCCCCAGGTTGTCTTAAGCTTCACTTGTTCTACAATGTATCAGTTAATTAGCCTCCAAAGACCCCTTATTAAAAAAAAGTTGTGGGTACACACTTTATGATAATCAGCTCGGCGGAGCCATCTTGGATGGATTTTGTGTGCTGCACCCCTCTAGCAGGACACCCCTACAGCGCCCTCTGCCGGCCGCTCTCGTTCCTACCCACTTCTCTTTCTCACGCGCTCTCTTTCTTCGTCTACCTGTATCTCTCACTCTCCCCCTTCCCCTCCCCTGCCCACTTTCTCTCTCTGCTCTCTCCCCGGCCTCTCCCTCTCTCTCTCTCTGGCCCCCTCCGCCTTCCTCTCTCTTTCTAACCCTGACTTCTCTCTCTCTGGCCCCTCTCCCTCTCCACCTCCCCCTCTATTTATCTTCCTCCCTCCGCCTCTCCCTTACTCATCTCTTCCTCTGTCCCCCTCTCACTCTGCCTCTCCCCAACCTCTCTCTCCTCCTCTTCCTCCCTCTCTCTTCTTGCTGTCTCTCTATTTACCTTTCCCTTCCCTCTCTGCCCTCTTTATTCTAGCTTGGTCTCTCGGAACCGCGTTTCGTCTTTCTGCGCTAACATTGCGCCACATATCACACCACGTATACAAGAGCTTTTTTTCTACAAGTCTTTTTTTCTGGACAGAAAAAAACTCATACCCCATTGACCAGCCAACCTCGATCCCCATTGGGCCCTCTGTCATCCTATCTTTGGGAAATAAAAAGATCTCCTCTTTCCGCAACGAGTTGGCTATTTCATCTTCCCATGTGTTTCTCCACAACCAGTTCGGTAACTGCATGACTCACAAACCAAATCTCAATTTATTGGAGCCTTTTGAGTAACGCAGTGGCTGTTGTTACGGCAGTCGTTCGTGTGGTTCCCTGACTTCACAGTATTTGTCAGGATGTTTAGCTCTTGGAACCAGACTATCAGCTAATAGACTGGTTCAACCAGCCTGCAATGCTGACGAAATATAATCAAGTCAGGGAACCACACGGACGACTGCCGTAACAACAGCCACTGCGTTTGAGTAAACCTTCTGAACGATGCAATTTGATGTCATTGCAATATCTTTCAAATTTTAGCACACCAAATCGTTGGCCAAGTGGGGGAGGGGGCAAATAGTCTGGTACCCTTTCTTCCGTGACGTGGAAAATGCATCTCTTTACCACGATAGGGATACAGGGAAGCAGACAAGAATGGACGCGTCGTGCAAAAACGACTGATTCAAAGGCCAGACCAAAGTAAACTGGATTCCTTTGAGGATCTAGGTTTGAAATAAATATACCACATACTCCCAATAACCTTGTTTTCGAATATGGCTTATTCAATCAACGAGACAAGTTTATTATTAATATTATATCTAAAAATTTAGTGGGCCTGACGTTTCGATCCTAGCAGGACCTTTCTCAAAGGCAGAGTGACAAGGACAAAACAGATACATGTACATGTACATATAATTAATATTATATATTACAAATATATTACAGTAAAGTTCATGAACGTTCTCTATATCATGAGTATAGTACTTGTTTTCTAAATAATATACATACCAGTACACAGAATATTATAGTCTTTCAATCAGCATGTTTTTTTTTCAATTCTTTGTTTTCCGAAGTGAACTGCATTCTCGGCAATCCTATAGCTGTCATTTCCTTCCTAATCTCCCTCTCTGTGCACGAAGGCTGTTCAGCAAACGCCAATTCACTTCCTTTTCCCAGAAGGTCAGATAAAAAAAGTACAGGGTGTGAACAGGAACAACAATGTTTGTCGATAGATAGTAAGTCAACGAGACACGCTGTGAAAAAAAAAAAAACAAGGTTGGGCAATATCGCTTACCCAATTTTTGGTCTTGTTTAAAACTCAGGTATTGCTGAGGGAATTGGTAACTGCTTTTTACGAACCCCCTTTCACGAGTTGATCGATAATGTTGGCAATAGATGTTTTGGTCAATTTTAGGTCGAAATCGACAGGACCTGTTACAGTATTAAATACAGGAAAGCTGAATGGTTTCATATGTAAGTGGGGACAGCAAAATGTCACAACTTGGAACCTTGATTTTTTTTTTGAATTACCCATTGGCGTATGTAAAGCAAGTATCCAGTGCACGATGTTCACAAAAAGCTTTCTATACATAAAAGAGGCCCGATCAGACATAATGATAAATGAAAATGAATAGGCTGATATTTCCCAATAGACTATTTTCACATGAGAACGCTAAGTAGTTATTGCCACACAATACACACCGGGGTACCTTTCAGCGTCCCTGACAGCCAGACGTGGTTTTTTTTTGACTTGCCCAACAAGAAATCGGCAACAATAAATAGCATGTGACGCAAAACACTGTCGTGCACTAGCCAGTCAAACCTGGCGCAAACGGACGTCTGTGAGGGTTTGGTCATCATGCTACATATCATTGTTTTGCGGTAGGCTGAAATGAGGGTTTGATTACAAGTTGGACAATAGTGGTGCCCGGAATCGGAGGGCCCGGCCCATAGCAACACTGCCGGCGCTCCGAATCTGGAGGGCCCGGGGCGGAGTGGTTAAGACCGGCTCTCCGGTTACTCATCGACTACCTTTGTCATCCTCCCCAAATAAAAGGGGGACAGGCTAGAAGTTTGGACTTCTAGCCGGCCAGGCTCCCTAGGGGGGTGACAACCATAGCTTGCATCCGTATATTAACTGCGGAGGGATCTTCCAGTCTCAGTCTTTAGGAGGAAGGACTCCGGTCTCTGGATTTTGTTTTGTATTTGGGTTTGTGTTGACTGCCCGGAGTGGGCTCTATTGTCACATTTTCAATCAAGTGAAAAGTTGAAATTTTGGGCCGCTTTCATTCAACTCTTATGACACCGAACTATTCTATTAAAAAAGAAAAAAACATGGACAAATCCAGGCTGTTCTTTCTCCGTGTGTATTGAAGTTTCTCGATCCCGTCCAGTACAGAGAAGTCAAGTAGAAGTTGTGGGTGAAAGGGCTCTAATAAGTCCGCTGTAACACAACTTCACCATAAATAGATCTAATAGGCCGAAAACTTATAATGAGAGAGAAATGAAGCTTAAAGGCCCAATACAACATTGGGAAGATCGGAAAACATCGATGTCCACAGATTTCTAATTTACACAGTTTGTAGATGGTCATGATGGAATCCTCATGTTGAAATCTTACGATCAGGGATGCTGTACTTCTCGAGAAATCTTCACTCAAACATCGACAAATAGTTTATTGCTCGCGAGTAATAAACTCTAGTTCTTACACAACAGAACGGTGCGAAAACCGTGACGATTTTTGCCCTTTTCTACTTTCTCAGATTACCATTTGAGCTAAAACCTTCGCAGTATTGTTTTTTTTTAATGTTCAAAGGTTTAACACACAAACTGTGGCAATCCCTTGACCTTTACCAATGTTGTATAGGGCCTTTAAAGGCATAGCACAACATTGGTCGAGGTCAAAGAATAGCACCCATACGTTGTCTGATCCAACATATGCATGAAATAGTACACCTGTGAACATTTCAGCTCAATCCGCCACCCGAGTCTCGAGAAAATAGTGAAAAACCGCTTTATTTGTTTCGCGAAAATGCCGCATTCTACGAATTGTTCCAACAACAGTTTTAGATCTCAGTGGGACGTAATTGATTTCTTTTACTGTTTTCTCCCAAAATACAACATTTTAGACATCTTAGGTTATGTTCAAACTGTATAAGTTTAATGTAAATCTTTGAACATGTCTGTTTTTCGATCTTACCAATGATGTGGAGGGGCTTTAAGCCAAAGCTAAAGCATAAACCTAAGCCGCTATTTCGTTTACGGGTTTAAGGTCAGGAATCGTCAACAGCATGCAGAAGACCACGTTGGGATTTGCGGCTTTCCTTGCGGTCTATAATAATACAGTTTGTGTACATCGGCTTACAACGAGTAAGGTCAAACGCCTCGTGCCATTGGCAAGAGACAGGTCCAGGTCGGAATCACGCCGGGATTGGAACGTGCGGACGTCACACGACAGGCGGCAGTTGGCAGCGGTGGTTCGCGTCCCGAATCAGGCGATCAACTCGAGGTAGACGGGATTGGTGGCGCTCATGCCGCCGCCTCGCACCGGGCTGGGGTCGGGCGGGGAGGGGACCTCGTAGTCCCAGCACAGGTCGGCGTCGGCGGTCTGCAGCTTGGGCGCGGTGAGCCGGACGGGGCTCTCTACCACCTCGTACACGTCGGCCGTCTGGCCCACGGGAGAGGGGCTGGTAGGGGAGCCCTGGGCGTATCTGGGGATGGTGTAGCCGTCCTCGGTGAGCGCCGCGCCGCCGGCGTGCCGCCGGGGCTGCACGGCTAAGGCGGGCTTGCCGGCTGCCGTCTGCTGCTGCTGCTGCTGCTGCTGTGGAGCCTGGTCGCTTCGTTCGGCCGTGCTGACTCGACGCCTGCTCCGGCACTTCCTGAGGACGAGGAGGACCAGGAGCACGGAGAGAATGCCGATGGCGATGCCGGCCACGACAGAGACCGCGACGATCTCCGTCGTCTGGGCCCCGGGTCGCCCGTCGCTCCCAAGTCCACTGGAGTCGGTCGCCGCAAGCGCTGCCGTCGTCCTCTGGGGAGACGACGGCGCCGCTGATGACGCCGCGGTGGTGGCGGTGGTCCGTGGGTCTCTCCGCACCCCGGAGACCGTCATCGCGGCCTGGGCACGGCCCAGCAGTCCCTCCGGCGAGTGGAGCTCGCAGGTGATCACCGCGCCGTTATCCGACTCCGTGAAGCCGGTCAGGGTCAGCGTGTCCGTGGCCCTGCTCACCGCGAACCGGCCTTCGCTCCGCAACTCCTCCCTGTTGCGGAACCAGCGGTACTGCGCCGCCGGTGGCAGAACGCCGCCGTCCGTGCGGCAGCTGAACGTCACTCCGCCCCCGGGCCGCGCCGAGACCTCGGCCGGGGTGATCCTGACGTCCAGCAGGGCTCGGGCCGGAGTCAGGCCGCAGGTCCTGGCCTGGTCCAGGGCGGGACTGCTGGAGTGGCACGTGAACTCCCGCCCCACGTCCGCCTCTCGGACGACCATCTCCAGGATCGTCGTGCCGGTGGCGGGCGCGGTCAGGACCTCGTCGCCCCGCTTCCAGACCAGCTGTGCCGGGGGCACTCCGCCCTGGGAGCTGCACGACAATCTCACCGTCTGCCCGGCCCGGTAGGAGCCCGGGACCGGTTCCACTCCCGGTGCAGGCGCGAGCAAGGCGCAGACGGGTGAGATCTCGTCGGGCGGCGCCACCGCCGGCACCACGGTCAGCACGGCTCCCACCGCGGTGATGCCCTCCCGGCCGCTCTCGTACCCGCACCGGTACTCCCCGGAGTCGGCCGGCGAGGCGTCGGCGATTGTCAGGTGGTACGCGCCCCCGTCCCCGGCGATCCGGTAGCGGGCGTCCACCGCCGCCAGCGCCCCGGGGATGACCTCCCGGTCGCGGCTGATGGCCACCAGGTCGCCGCCGCCCGCGGGCACGCCGTACCAAACCACGGCGGTCCGGCCCTTCCTCTCCACGGTGCACTCGAGGACGGCCTCGTCGCCCTCGCGGACCGTCTGATCGACCGGCCCGCTGGCGATCTCTATACCTTTAGCCTTCATGCAGTGCGCGGTCACGATCCCCCAAACCATTAGGGCCATACAGGCTCTCCCCACCAGTCCCATCTTGTCTGTGTAATATCGCACCTGCTCGCGAGCGCTCAGCCCTAAACTTCCCCCAAAATCACTTCACTCCGACTAGCTCATGTGCTGGAATCTCACGCACTGTGGAAACTAGTCTGCAGGCTAGTGTTGCATGCAGCGGGTGGCAGTGTTTTTATTTATCTGCACAGGGAAACGGAAGTGGTCTTCTCTCATGTTTTCCATCTCGCAACTACGCACACGAGTTTTGTTTTACGCGGCTAGTCAGGGCTAGCGTGCCAAGCCTTCTCTCACCCGTTAACCACGGGCGTCGTGTTCCGGACATTGAAACACGAGAATCCGAAACAGAGATTACAATGTCCCTGTGTACTTGGCCAACATGAAAGCCTTGATTTTACATTGTAATCCTCAGGAGGGAAAAAAGGACCCGACAAACGTCCGTTGTCCGGGTAGTCTATCGCATGCTTTCGATCCTGCGTTTCGACTGTCCATGAAACCTGTAGCACCAGTCAACATAACAAAACCTTGAGATTATACGGCAGTTACCGTTAATGGTTGAATTGCTTCTGACTGGTGCCCCGCCCCGGCAAAGACAAGTTGACTATTTGGAAGGGCCACCATCTAAGGACTGGATAGCTCAGACGGGACAAATCGCTGGTACGCAAAACCAGAGGTCTCCGGTTCTAATCCCGGTCCAGTCAATGTGTTATTGGCCATTTTTCTCAATTTAGGAAACAAAAACTAGTTCACGCACTCAATTCATGTCTAAAAACTCTCGCCTTCGCGATCGGTTTACCAGCAAATCAAATCTCACCTCAATTGAAAAACCCTCCAAAGCTGCGCATGCGCATTGTGCAGCTGTGCATTATGCAGCTGTGCAGCTGTGCATTGTAAATAACGCGTTGTCCGAGGTCTTTTGCTACGCGCCATTTGGACGGATACCGGCGCAATATATGTAGATGTTCAATAATTGGTATAATAATTAGTATTCATAGCCTTCAGGACCTTGATCTATCCTCCAGTTGAGTCTTGAGGAGGCGTGGTGCTGATCTGTCGCGCTGGAAGCCTGATTGCGATTTTGTTTTGGAGTTATGAGTGATCTTTCCAGGATGCGGAAATGTGTAGGTCCAACGAACCAACGTGGCAATAGGGTGCGGTGGGCCACACGTGGTATTAGCATGCAGGAAGGTATTAGGTAGCCCTCTGTACAGACCGTTCACTCCAAGTTGAGCTTGACCTCGGCCTCATGAAATGCTATGGCAACCCCCTCCTCCAGTCCGCCCACAGCTTGCCTGTCGGGAGTCTTTGTCGCCTGTCAGTCAATAGGGGCGCCAAATTCAATGTGTCCACATTGAATTTGTCCTCTGAATGTGTTCTCTGCCTTTGAGAAAGGTCCTGCTAGGATCGAAACGTCAGGCCCACTAAATGTTGAGGTTTACATTTCGGTAATTTCAGTCAGTAAACAGTTTGCAACAGTTTTGTGTCCACATTGTTATGAGTTCTTGAGTTAAAGTCCTTTATTCCGTGTATGCCCCCCACATGATTTCAAATAGCGGGGTGGTATTTTGTTGGCCTTTTGGACGGACCGCATTCCTGACCGCTTGACCGGGCACTATTGGAATTCCAAACCCCACCTATAGGGACAGAAGCGCTTTATTTCAGTCGGGGAGATAGATACTGGGCTTCGGGTTCGCTCGGTGCGGTACGAAATCGTAGGCCCAGCTGGTGGTATTCCACTCTACCACTGTGGGCACTCTGTCCCACAGCCTCGGACGTCGGACTAGAACTCCGACGGACGAGCCACGCCCTGCCGTTGGTCTGACCGACCCGGCCTATGGACTCCGGGAGGGTTCAAGCGATGGCATCGGGCAGCCTGGATCTCTAGCGAACCTGAGACTGCCGTTGGCTTCGTACCCTGGATCCCCGGCGAACCTGAGGCTCAGCATCCTCACTTTAAGGAGGTAGGCTTACGTCCCCTTATTCATTTGCCCCCCAATATATATATTTTTTTAACGCAGTGGCTGTTGTTACGGCAGTCGTCCGTATGGTTCCCTGACTTGATTGTATTTCGTCAGCATTGCAGGCTGGTTGAACCAGTCTATTAGTTGATAGTCTGGTTCCAAGAGCTAAATATCCTGACGAATACTGTGAAGTCAGGGAACCACACGAACGACTGCCGAAACAACAGCCACTGCGTTTTTTTTAATCAAGTCTCCCCCTTTCAGTTACATAATTATGAAGGTCTGATGTGTATCAGAGTTGGTATTTGTATTAAGTTGTTTTGGCACTTTGGCATTAAAGTATAATTTCACCAGGTATAACTTCTTTGGTTCCAGTCACTTTATCTGTGGAGTTGTCTTCTGCGCGTGACTTCGTAACAACATGAACAACAGTACAGACGATAAGAAACGAGCTTATGAATAACAATAGTGACTTAATGACTAAATTGTAATTGTTTTATAATTATATGAAATACAATCTGCTTTGAACCATTTACAGGCCCGTGCAGATTGTCTGTACACACTGCACAAACAGACAGACAGACAGACAGACAGACACTGTACACATTTGTTTCAAAACATCGTGGTCTCCATGGCAACGCTTTGCTATCACCGCGGGTATTTTGATGCAACTTTCGTCAACTGCAAACATGCTATATTGCGAAATGCAGTGGCTATTTTGCAAGCAATTTATTTAAACAGGAAATACAGTCTGTTTTAGAGGTCGACTCTGTATTGCTTTCGAAATCCGACCATCTCTCAGTCGGACAGGCGTACCAGTCTATATCCAACTAGCGGTTCAGTGGCTGTCACTTTACATGACACATGTGTTATCGTTAGTGTGACGCTTCCGCTCCCGCACGGGCGACCCGATAGATGAAACAGTCGTCGTGTGCCATGAGCGAACAATTCGGAGCCTCAGCAAATTAATAATCCATTCATAAAAAAGATGACATGACCGTATAAGGGGATGTTGCTTCCTGGCGTTCTTGGCGCTGGGCGGGGGTCGAGGCGACTGTTTGATGTGCGTTTTGTCCGTGTCCTTCATTCTCATTAAACGACCGTTTCGTGTTTCCAAAGATGGCGAAGAGCTGCTGAAGTTTGAACGAAGATCATTATTCTTATCATTTAGTGGGCCTGACATTTTGATCCTAGCAGGATCTTTCACAAAGGCAGAGAAGATAATTATTGACAGAGTTCGTGCAGTATGAGAAGTGCAAACAACGAAAGGCGACAGTTTAATTTATAGTGGTTCGACAAATTCGTGACGGGATTTGACGGATCTTGCCGGATTTCCCATGTGTCAGAAGAATAATTATTGAATCATTCAGAAAATTCCGTCTCCTTCCGGCCCACCACTATTTCCTCTTTTTCGCGACCGGAGATCTTTCCGCTCCGAACTCGGTCATCCGCGGGCAGATCACTTCGGAACGTTGCCAGGGAAATCGAAGGTCACCATTGACGGCTTTACCGGGTTGACTTATGGGCTAACCGCACTATGGTTTTATTCTTCGCAGTCTTGAAAAGAATGGGCCCCGCCAAAACGGCCCGTCACTTTGTATTGGAAAGAGAGAAAGCAGTTCGAGCGGTTACCGGGTACTATTGTTGAGCGCAAGGTCGTTGTGATGTGGGAGAGAATAAATAGCAACAGGTAGCGGGTTAACGTGTACGGGAATGTCATTGTAAAACATCTTGCATAAAGCCACTCAGTTGGTATAAGTAAACCTACAAATACAATAGTTCTCGTCGAAGAGCGCCGTTTAAAAACAGAAACAACAAGTGGTGGGACTAACGTTTGGATCCCGACAGAGAAATCCTCCGTAAAAGGTCCTGCCGGAAACGAATGGTCAGACCTTCTACATTTACTTCAATTTTGAGACTATCGCGTTTTGGTCGGTCGGTAATTGCAAGCCGATTTCAACAATTGTGTGTTAGCTGTTACTTTCGGAGCGCAATTTCGATACACTCCTCCTAAACACAGACCCTCTTGGAGTAAAGTGGATGATTTCACAACGCGAAAGCATTTTGCTAAGATGGGGATAATGGTCTGTTCTTCGTCGGTGTGTACGGACAATTGGCACGTATAGTGATTTCTATGATACGGCCGTGTCCACGTTGAGATGTCTAGCTGGTGACAATAATGATTTCCTGACGTGGTGCCCGGTTGGTGCTCGCTGTGGACAAAAGGAAGGGCGACCTCTGTAGCCCAAATGACAATTTTCTTTTTCTAGCAGAAATTATAGATTTCAATAATGCTTTCTCTGTTGCTCCCGGCTTTCATGTAGACATTTGTTTTTCTTATCTTTTTTTTGTTATAAAGATACCCCGACTATCTGGGAAGGCCACCATCTTAGGGCTGGATATTATAGATCAGACGATAAGATACTCAAAACCCGAAGTCTAGGGTTCAAATCCCTATCAAGTCATATACGTTCGTAGTCATTTTCCTTTCTGTAAATGTTGATCTCTTTAAAGTAATGGAAAGTATAATGGCAAATTACCTTTCTATAACAATGACCCGAAAATACACTTGATTGATAGCCTGACGTTCCAGTAAGGTCTGAGAAGGGTACCGTACCGTACTACAAGGGGAACGCCCGGCGGGCCCTCGTCCTTTCCCACGTCTCCGTGGAATAATTTTGGAGTGGTTGAGATATATTTTGTCGAATAACAACCAAATAAGACTTAAGGCTTTGCATGGTGGGTGAAACAATATTATAGGAGGGTTTGCAGTGACACCATGTATAAGGTAGGTCCCCTATGGTTCTAAAAAAA
The DNA here is from genome assembly GCA_949987565.1 of Luidia sarsii. Lineage (NCBI taxonomy): Eukaryota > Metazoa > Echinodermata > Asteroidea > Paxillosida > Luidiidae > Luidia > Luidia sarsii. Next base: position 3,230,514 of record OX465108.1, on the reverse strand, counting down.
ATCCCGAATGATATAACTCTACGTTCCGGCCAGTATGCTCTGATTTCTCCTGATGGTGGTCAGAGCATACTGGCCGCGAAACGTCGAGTTATCACTCGGGTTCTTTTCAGAACCATACCTCTTCTTTAAAAGACCTTAAACATGGTTTCATCACAAACCCTCCTATATCGAATATCAACCGAAAGGTGCAAAGCGTTGGTTCTGTGAGAATCACACAACCGTGACAGTCACTTTTTTATTGGACAGGTGCCAATTTGCGGTCGCAATCAGTCATGCGCTGACTTTGTTTACTAACTGTTGACTACTCATTTGCAAATATTCTTTCCAAACGAATTCCGGTGCGTTTTGTTTTCTTCTCCCGGTAGGCCACAGAATGCGGAAGTGCGATACGGCAAACGCACGCCCCCCCCCAAAAAAAATCAAAATAAAATTAAAATTGGACATCGCCGGCATTCACGCCTCATCACTATACCGCGATTACTCAAGCGGTTATGAATTCCGTTCTGCCCGTCCGCTCGTGTTGCGTGCGAGGCTTTTGTTCTTTGTCGATCTTGAACTGGGATAGCCTATTTGTTTGGGGGGCAATTGTTCTTGAAAACTGGTATTTGGTTGCCCAAGGTGTGCCGTAGATTTCTTTCATGAGGGCGAGGTGGTGAGATTTGTCTGTGCACGCCAATCTAGTGCCTCATGGAGACCTAAGATAATAGGTTGAATAGGTCTCCACAGGGGAATTGTAAAGGTGTATTAGGTTTCCACAAGGTTTTCACGAAACTGATAATTGGAAATAACTCCCAAAACGGAAATTTGTGATGGGTAAGAATCCGTCGCAAACTGAAGTGCTATATATTAGGCACATACGCTCCAAATTTCTACCCAGGAAAGTGAATGTGGTTGAAACGGGAACATTTTTTAAAACCTCGTTTCTCACACGGTTGTATAGTGCACGAGAACAAAGCCATGTCTCCACAAGGATACAGAATCAGGTCTGTGTGCGTAGGTGGGGGGGGGGGGGGGGGGTAGGGAGCCACAAACAAAGGTGGAATGCCGTTGACAACATTTGTCCCTGTCACAGCGTGAGAGCTTAAAGGACAGGACGCTTTCACGGCTGTTGATTTTTATTTTCTTTCAACTTACACACCGAGTAGCTTAATCCGGGGACAAATCTCAAAGCTGGCCATCTACCCATTGTGCCATAGTCCAGCCTTCCCAACCCTTCCCGAAATATATGGAAACTGATCAACAAAATAAGTGAGAGTATAAGTGTTCTGCCCGAAGTTCGAGATATTGTTATGGAGTGGTAAAAAAAGAAAAGAATGTTTGTTGGTGACCTCTGCGGTTTAATAAATTATTCAATTCTCCGTCGGACATAAGGAACGGGCGGGGTTGTCACACATTTTTACATTAGGAGGGACGAGACGTTGTTTTGTTCCCGAAACACAATGGGACCCCCACCCCCATAAATTGGCTTCGACAAAAAAGAAATAATAGGCAGGAATGTCGAGGTCTGGGGAGGGGATCTCACAACCCGCCGCCGTTATAGAACTAATATCGGAGGGTTTGCGGTGACACCATGTATAAGGTCTCTTAAAGCCCCTACACAACATTGGTAAGATCGAAAAACAGAAATGTTAACAGATTTACATGAAACTTATACAGTTTGAAGATGTTTATGGTAGAAACCCCGCACTGAAATATTTCTGCCTAAAATGTTGTATTTTGGGAGAAAAGAGTAAAAGAAAACTTTACGTCTCACCGAGATATTTTTCGGAACAGTACGGCGTTGAATGCTGCATTTTCGCGAAACAAATGAAGCGGTTTTCACGATTTTCTCGAGACTCGGTCGGCGGATTGAGCTGACATTTACACAGGTGTGCTATTTCATGCATGCGTTCGATCAGACATCGTATGGATGCTATTCTCTGACCTCGACCAATGTTGTGTAGGGGCTTCAAAGAAGAGGTGTGGTTCTGAAAAGAACCTGAGTGGTAACTCGACGTTCCGGCCAGTATGCTCTGGCCGTCATCAAGAGAATGCCTTGGACTCGGTTATAAGTTATAGAACTGCGCTGCAGAAAGAAACCGTGTCGTTTCCTTGAGCAGTCTTGGCAGCATTTGAATTTGCGCACAGCGCAGCCGGACGGCTTCTGTTTCCGACACCCGGTGAGATAGGTCAGTAAAGAGCACAATCGGCAATAGGTCAATGCAGTCAGCGCGCACCGCGCAGTGCACGGTTCTTTTTTTTTTAGCCCAAGCAGGAAAACCCCTCTTTCTCACCTACGCAATAACACAGTATAATTTTATTTGTATAACTATATGAAGTAAGACCGTGTTTCCTCTTGGCCTACTACGGTACGAGAGGAAACAGATCTCACTCGCTCGCAGATGAGGTAAATGTTCCGTCCGCTGGCCGCAAACCGCTAGCTGCGACATCAATCAGTCTGTCCACAGTTCGCGGCGCATGCAGTCAGTGACGACAACTCACTCCCGCCAACCAAACACTGTTGGCAGCGGCCTTCAACACACTTTCCGAGTTAGCGTTCTGGACATGACCGAGTAATTCTTATCTGTTGTACCCGGATAGACAATGAACATCGCAAAGCCTCATAGCATGGAGATAAATGAACAAATCGATTCATCACTTTTTTTGGAAGTCATAATTTTGCAAACATGTTGCAAACTGCCTACTCACCGAAATGACCAAAATGCAAATAATTATCAAAAAATAATTAGCAGGGCCTGACGTTTCGATCCTAGCAGGACCTTTCTCAAAGGCAGAGAGGGAAATTGTCATGGTCACTCTGCCTTTTAGAAAGGTCCTGCCAGGAGCGAAACGTCAGGCCCATTATTATCATTTTGGGGATTACAAATGGGACACCCGTGAAATGCCTTGTGAGATTTCTATGTCCTCAGAATATCATTAACTTCCGTGTACACAATTTCGTAAAATGTGTGCTGCCTACTTGAGTTGAAGTAATACAAACTAGTTGCTGATTTGCTGGATGGCTAAAGTTTAAACGTACAAATCGAGTATTGAAGGCAGGATGGGAACCTTAAAGGCAGAGACCCTTTTTATCGAGTCAGTTGGAAACTATTTTTTTTTTATCAAACTGCAAGAAATACGAGTATCTTTGTATCATTCGTATTTACATTGTAAACAGGCTGACACTGTATCACTATCAGAGGTCGAAGTGTGAAATATCCACAGGCATAACCGGCTTTTCTCCTATCAAATTCCAATCTGACAGGTCGCCTAGCGTAGATAACGGTCCACCGTTCAAACAAAACGATAGCATTATATAAGGGCCCGAATTAAACTCGATACCTGCCGTAACAATCCCAAATCCTCCCGACTGGGCATAATGATATGACTGAAATATGAATCTTGTATATAGGCCTATTCATAGTGTTCCTTCGCGAACGTGAGAAGCGGGTTTCGTTAGTACAGTGTGTTAGTGTCACGCTGTGTATGTCCAGAGGGGGTTGTTTGCGATGAAAGCATATTTTTTCCCAAAACATACACACACCCCCCATCCCCCACACAACCCCCCCCCCACACACACACGTTCCCTTGAACCGACACTCTGCGCTGTATACACAGACACTATTGCCTGGCAATGCTTGAGTAGTGACAAATTCCCAGTGCGTGACTGTGCGCGCTGTAGGATCGCCGGTGACGATACGCGGCGGTGACTCAGACCAATCGGCGGCTTGATCCTAGAGACAAACAGAGCGACTGTGTCTATAAATAAAAACAACTCGACACAAGTTCTGTGTACACCAGAGCAGACCCACGATCGTCCGAGTCACGCACGTACGACCCGGTTTTCCCGTGCCGTACCGACGGCAGTGATCCCGTGCATACGGCTTCTTTGTGACAGTTGCGAGTTATTTCCGTCTTACGTGACTTTTTGGGAAAACAAAAAAAGGAAACAAAGAGCTTGCAGAGAGAGGAGAGAGGGAAACCAACATCGTCCTGCTAGTGCGCGTTTCCTGTCAACAGCTTACCTCGGTCGCTTCCGCCGCATGTATGGTGGGTTTTAAAAACGCCGACCTCGGCGGTGACAGGAATCAGAGGAGCTTCGGCCGTGAGGTGAACCAGACGCGCTGAATGCTTCTACCCGTTTATTTCAAACTCTTGGAGGGATTTTGTTCTTAGTTTCGCGCCCCTGTGAAGGAAGAAGAAACGATGGAGGTGATCGTGTCCCCCAAGCGACGCGCCGTGCACCTGGGGCAGGACGCCACGTTCGACTGCAACGCCGCCGACGCGGCGGCGGCCGCAACGGTGCAGTACTACTGGCAGCTGCCCTCGGCCCTGGTCGGCTCGGGCCGGGCCGAGTACGACCGCAACCGGCTGACCGTTGTGGAGACGGAGGCCGCCGACAACCACACCGACGTGACCTGCCTGGTGCTCCGCTCGGGCAAGCTGCTCGGCAGCGCCAAGGGGGAGCTGGTGGTCCTTCCCGCCCTGCCGGCGACACCCGCCACGACAGCCGGGAACACCAAGACGACAGTGCGGGACACCGTCGTCACATCAGACTCGATGACGACCACCGCGACGAGGAGGACGCTTGAAACGACTCCGGTCCGAGATGCCACCAGTGAAATGCCACCGCCGGCTTCGAGCACCGTGATTCGGTCGACTCCAGCCGCCGAGGTGTCGACGTCCTCGCCGGTGGCGTCGCACGGCTCGCCCCAGGCCCCGACCCAGCGGTCATCGGTGACGGTCTCCGGCGGACTGGGGCTTGGCGCGGTGGCGCCGGCCGTGGTGGTCGGGCTGGTGCTCCTCGTCTGCCTCCTGGTGACCGGCGTCTTCCTGCTCCGCTGGCGCCGCCGCCGCCGGCTCCGATCGGACGGGGACGACGCCGACGCCGAGAAGTGCCGGCCGGGCGAGGGAGCCGGCCCGCCGCACGCGTACGAGCTGATGGGCGGCCCGGGCGACTTCAAGGGCGAGTGCGAGGAGAACCACAACCACAAGCGGCCGGCGACCAACGGCTACGTCAGCCGGGACTCGCTGAAGGCCTTCTCGCGGGGAGTGGCGCCCGACTCGCTGGGCCGCTACGCTCGGGTGGTGGCGCGCAAGGACCGCATCGTCAGCGCCGGCGGCCTGGGCCTGGGCCGCGGTGCCGGCAGGCGGCGCCCCGACCCGCCCGTGCTGACCCTGTCCATGAGCAGCCTGTACGAGGAGACCACGCCGACCTTCGTGGTGGCCGGCAACGGTGGCGTGCCGGAGGGCCACTACGAGAACGTGCTGCCGGCCGAGGCCCAGCGGGGCAAGCCCGTGGAGATCGTGCTGGTGGGCACGCCGCCCGGCGGCTGCATCGAGGACGGCGACCAGTACGTCACCCTCACACGGGTCCCGTCCGTGGCCACGTGAGAGAAGCGAGAGGAACCTCCAGCCCGCCCCGAACAAGACTCTTTTCCAAATCTCACCGAGAACATTGTGACTCTTAAGTCCTATGCTATAGTCCATCGTGAATGATGCGGAGATTTTATCCCGTAAAAGCTGTCGCTTTAATATGTGCTTATTTTTGTGTACCAAAAGTATAGGTCAAAGTGTCAACTGGTAACAGTTTTGTAAATTTGACCCATCAATATCATGTGGAATGTTGGAAAGATATCAGTATCATACCCAACTACGTTTGGTCAGGAAAATCAAATTTCCGACACTAACTACCCACTTATGCTCGGAATACTTGTATAATTGATTTCAAAAAGTGTGCAATAGAGGTTTGGTTAATATTTTTATTATATGCATTCATATGTGGTTCTCTGTTAGTTGGATGCCGGTCGTGGAACGTAGTGTGTCCTATGTGGTCACTCCCAGGTTACATGTTAATAAGTCAATTTTCGCACTGTATACTTACAATTTCATTGATTTGGTTCGGTTGTTTTTCTGACCGACTTCGGTCTCCGGGTACGATACTCGAATCTTGTCTCGATTGTAGGATCCTGCAGGATTTGGGTAAATGCGCTACCAAAAAGGTGTGGGGAGTAAGGGTTAATCCTACCGTGTATAAAAAGGGAAGGCGTTTGTCTTTGACAAGCCGGTGCACTCAACGTTTCAGACAGTGTGTACTCTGCCCGTCGACGGGAGAAGAGAGATACGTGGTTTCACCGCAAACTTTCCACATTGCGATTTCACCATGCAAACATGAACCATAATGTTCTGCGTAAACGTATGCTTTCTACACGTTCAAACTTTTTGGGGGGTGAAGCTCCTCGACTGATTCTACGGGTCACCGACTTCACATCCCGTCGTTTCTCCCGTTTATTTCCTCGGAAAACGTTGTTTGCCCGGCCAGAAGAAAGTGTACCGCGCCGCCACATCCGTCGTGGGTACGAGGTTGCATTGACCTCTCGCCTATGTCTGGCAGGCTGGGAACACGCGGTCGTGGGAATTACGCGGGGGGACGTGGTGGGAGGACGTCCGTCAGCCGTAGCCAGGCAACGGCCCTGGCAACGGCCCTGGCAACGGCCCGGAGCAAATCGAGCCCAGCATACCCAGTTCCGATATCCATTCAGCGATGTTATGGGGTCTTATGCAGTACTTCCCGTTAGTTTAACCTTATCTGGATTACAAGGGGCTTGTTACGTGAAGCTGGCTTCGTGTCCCATAGCCTATAACGCATTGATTGCAGTACATGTATTTTGAGTTGATGAAACTGCGACGAGAACGTCGCTTTATCTACTTCAATGTAAATATTCAGCGTATGTAAATATTGACCTGATGAATATGTATTATTTATTGTGATTTCACCGACACCTAATCGCTGCACGGATATAATATGTTTTTTTGCGTCAGTTATAATCGCAAAGCTGTGCGGCTAAGACGAATCTCATTAAATGTTAAAATCGTGATCATGTCAATTGTTCTTTCAGCCTCACGAATCAACAGTATACTGACCGTTGTATTTACACAGAATATATCACGGATGCTTTGGAGTCGGATGCACCGCAATCCTGTCTCGTGCTCCGTGCGTACGAATAAAGAAACACATACCGCAAAGTCTATCCCGAATAACTTGTTGAGAATTTGTCATTCTTTGTGATTCTTAGGACCTTTTAACGACTCTATTTTCCGGGGGAAGTGTTCCAGAAGAACGCCCCTCAAGGTAGTTGAGATTCACCCACACTGGACAGTCGTTACGAATGAGCACAACTTCGATGGACGAGTGGAAGCGATTTACAACCAGTTTGTTGGATTGAAATGTTTCCCAAATACGGACTCGGTTGTGTGCACATTGCCCCCAAAAGGCCCACGTATAATATGTGACCCGGCACAGCGACATGAGAAATATCCCACCAAAACACTTTTCGAGTAAACGATGCCTAAAGTCAAAGTATCTCCTCAATTCGATTAATAATCAATTTTCTTTTTTTGGGTGTATTTTCGGAAAGTTAATATATTGGAGGAAACTTTGATATCATTTGAAAGCTAATGGTACACTCTTTCACATCATTAGAAAATGTGAAAATCTCAAAAGTGGGGGTTATTTCTCATTATGATGTGCCGGGTCACATATCTGTGAGTACCCCGTGGCTTCGTGCGCCGACTGCCGAGGTTGTCACAGTAGTTCCGCAACTTCCGCTCGAGTTTTCGGGCTGTCAGTGGCGAACAAAAATAACTGACAGCCCCGTGGAATTAAATCATAAGAGAGACCAGGAATGGTTATTTCTGTTTAACCCCCGCTGTGCACAGCGGGGAGATCGCCATTGGAAAAAAGAAAGAAAGAAAAGAAATACCTCTTGTTCATACAGCGATGATTTCATCGGTGTTTGAACAAGCGTTGGTTTGCTTTTGAGCGGAGGTCAGTGTGCGAGGTTTGTGCGCTGTGCAGACAACGGGCGGTGGAGTTTGCCCTCCCGTCACAACGGGGACGGAGGTCGTTGTCAAGTCAACCCCTGATTTCTCCGAAACAACCGGGAAGCCTTTGTTCTGGTAAGAGTCTTGACGAGAGCGGACTATAACTATAAGCAAAGAATGTTCTACTGTTTTTTTTCAACACGCGGGAAAGCCGTTGTCTTTTTGCATTTTTTTTAAATCACCGTCACCCACCACCCCCCCCCCCGCCAAAAACGTCCAATGTCGTCTGGTCGTCAACCCTGTTCCAAGGGGACTGCCGTCACCATCTCCATGCACCTATGCGGGCCACGGTAGCCACTTATAGTCTGGGGGTGTGCAAACTCGTGCCATAGGCGTTCGAGGTGGTGTCTCAATGAATCGGCCATGACCGCTGAAGAAAACTTAAGTTCTGAAACGTTCTCTGAAATTGACCACTGCACGCTAATGATCTTTTGAAACATTATTTTCAAGATCTGTTAAGATTTTGCAGCACCCCTTCTATATGTAGGTTGTACCAGAGGTGGATGCCACTGAAAAACCAGTTGTACCTAAGGTGGATGCCACTGAAAAACCAGTTGTACCAGAGGTGGATGCCACTGAAAAACCAGTCATGCCAGAGGTGGATGTCACTGAAAAACCAGTTGAACCAGAGGTGGATGCCACTGAAAAACCAGTTGAACCAGAGGTGGATGCCACTGAAAAACCAGTTGTACCAGAGGTGGATGCTAATGAAAAACCAGTTGTACCAGAGGTGGATGCTAATGAAAAACCAGTTGTACCAGAGGTTGATGCCACTGAAAAACCAGTTGTACCAGAGGTGGATGTCACTAAAAAAACAGTTGTACCAGAGGTGGATGTCACTGAAAAACCAGTTGAACCAGAGGTGGATGCCACTGAAAAACCAGTTGTACCAGAGGTGGATGCCACTGAAAAACCAGTTGTACCAGAGGTGGATGCCACTGAAAAACCAGTTGAACCAGAGGTGGATGTCACTGAAAAACCAGTTGAACCAGAGGTGGATGCCACTGAAAAACCAGTTGAACCAGAGGTGGATGCCACTGAAGAACCAGTTGTACCAGAGGTGGATGCCACTGAAAACCAGTTGTACCAGAGGTGGATGCCACTGAAAAACCAGTTGAACCAGAGGTGGATGTCACTGAAAAACCAGTTGAACCAGAGGTGGATGTCACTGAAAAACCAGTTGTCCCAGAGGTGGATGTCACTGAAAAACCAGTTGAACCAGAGGTGGATGTCACTGAAAAACCAGTTGAACCAGAGGTGGATGTCACTGAAAAACCAGTTGTCCCAGAGGTGGATGTCACTGAAAAACCAGTTGTCCCAGAGGTGGATGTCACTGAAAAACCAGTTGTACCAGAGGTGGATGCCACTGAAAACCAGTTGTACCAGAGGTGGATGCCACTGAAAAACCAGTTGTACCAGAGGTGGATAGGACAGTGCCAACATATACTAGAATAGATGCATTCATCTAAGTTTACCTTCCGGCCCATTTATTGCTTCCCCTTCTCCCTCATTCTTTTCTCACTGCTTATTCCATACTGTTTAATAAGTTGCTTGATGTTAGGCCTACTTGTAACGAATGGGTAATCTTCGTTTCTTCCAAAACTCCTTAAACTTTGAACGAAGGTTACTTTGTGTGCTTTGTTGATTCTAATTTCATAAACACTTTCGCCACTCCCTATAATGATTATTCTCATCTGAACTAAATTTTTCTTCTTTCGTGTGACTCTCGACTGGGCTGCGTGTCCATGCTTTGAGCCGCACCTAACGGGTGTAAGATAGTCGAGCTTCAGGGAGCGACCGGAATATATCCCAACGGGAGACGGTGCTTGAGTTCGGATTCCTGGTATTATACATCCCGGAGCTGTGCGTCGATAATTGATCCCTTCGTGAACGGTCTTATCCCTTCCCCAAATAAAATGAGTCGGTAGACAAACTCAAGCTCCCGGAGATGACCGAATTCTGGGCTGCATTTTCTCGTCACCATTTCCCGCGGCTTCTCATCCCCCATCTGCCGCATGTAGCCGTGAACTGAGGCCTTTCTCAAACATCCTGAGTTTCCGGTCAAGGAGAGGGAGAGGGAGAGGGAGAGGGAGAGGGAGAGGGAGAGGGAGAGGGAGAGGGAGAGGGAGAGGGAGAGGGAGAGGGAGAGGGAGAGGGAGAGGGAGAGGGAGAGGGAGAGGGAGAGGGAGAGGGAGAGGGAGAGGGAGAGGGAGAGGGAGAGGGAGAGGGAGAGGGAGAGGGAGAGGGAGAGGGAGAGGGAGAGGGAGAGGGAGAGGGAGAGGGAGAGGGAGAGGGAGAGGGAGAGGGAGCCTGTGGAGAGGGAGAGGGAGAGGGAGAGGGAGGAAGAGTGAGAGGGAAATGGGGAGGGAGAGGTAGAGCGAGAGGAAGAGTGAGAGGAAGAGGGAGAGGGGCCTGTGGAAAGAGAGGGGGAGGAAGATGGAGCGGAAGAGGGAGAGGAAATGAGGGAAGGAGTGGTAGAGGAAGAGGTTAATTGACGTTAAGTCGAAATATGAATGCAAATCTGAAAACACACTTTGGCGACCACGCCTTTTGCCTTTACCCTGTGCCCTCCTTTCCCCGATACCGTCAGCGGCGTCAGTCCACTGAGTTTCGACGAAATCATCGGGGCTTTCAGTCAGCGTCCGTCCGAAGTCCATCGGCAGTGCAATGGGGAGCGGCGACTACAGCCAGCTAGCGAAGCCCGGACCTGTAAATATTGGACCTGAGTAAATATTGCCTTGCCGACCCCTTCCCCAATCCATCTGTACACAGAAAGACGAAAAAATCGTCTGTTTATTTTGACCGGGGTAGTTATTGTCTGCTGACATTTTGTCCCTATCTCCCTCTCTCTCTCATAATACAATTCTCTTGATCTACAAATTCTGAAAATGGGAGTCAACAAGAGATCGAAGTGATATTGACAGAGCGCAAGCGTCACACTGACGGGTGAGGGCTACAATCCGAATCAATTCTTGAATTGTCAAAATTGGGAATTGAAAAGAAACCATGAGTCATCTTGCAGACATTTTCGCCGGAAAAAATAATATTAAAAAAGTCTTTGTTATGGGCGTTTTACATCAATGCGGTTATACAGGATGTATAGACAACTTTGAAGCAATCGAAACGTGATACATTTTATACGGAAGTTTGCAGCGATAATTTCAGTGTCGGTATTTTCCACTGCTTTCTTTCTGGTGCCAGTCGTTCAGGAATTTCAACTTCTATGATACATGCCCCATATGTGTCCAGGTTTTAGTATCTTGGTGTGAGCTGGGATCTATGGGAGATCAGTGAGTTTGCTTGCACTGAATGTATCGGGCGGGATGAATAAGAAATAAATCCGTGTGGAAGGTTTGCGGTCACACCGTGTTCATCATCTCTATTCAGATGTATAGTGTGGCTCTGAAAAGAGCCGGTATTTCAACGTTTCGGACAGTGTGGATCCGACTTTGTCCGTCTTCAGGAGACACACTGCCCTAAAACACTGAGTTAAGTTACCGGCTCTTTTCAGAGCCACGCTCAATCTCACGAGGGACTATGTACATGATGTCACCGCAAACCTTCCACGCTGTACTTCGACCATGCAAACCTTCGAATCTCATCCAAGAAATGTCTTATGTTATGAAACTTTTTTTATATAAGGTCCTGCTACGATCGAAACGTCAGGCCGGCAATGGACTATTTATATTATTTTTACATCTCAGGCTTGTTAAGTCACTGCGCAATTTATAGCTATAGATCAGTAATGCTGTCATGGCTCGCGGCAGTTTTCTTGGCCTTGAGATGGCTTGAACAGCATCCATCAAGAAGGAAATTATCTCAACTATGACTGAAATCACTGAATATCGGGTACTGTGTATAAATGGGAGAATGTACCGTATGACATTGCCAGACACACTCAGAAGCACGTATTTCATATGATTTCCACTTAAATAAGGCCAAACAGACGAACAAATGGCCGGACGGACAGACGGACGGTACATAAGGTACTACATGTACAGCATAGACTGGCGTTGCTTCGTAGCTCGCCAAAACACAACGAGAATGAGATCATTTCCCCATTATGAGCCATTGGAATAAATCGGGTTTGCATTCCTGGTGATGTTTGGCTTTGGAAGGTGGGCATTACCTACCCCGGCTGGGCATTTTTTGGGGGGATTCCCGATCCCTCTGGTCTGCCCCCGTAGTTGGGCAATACCATTCGGATCGAGACCAAGCCCGTGAACGGGAAGGGCTGTTCATCCGGTCGTTGGCGTTGCTTGGGTTTTGATCTTGATTGTTTATTGTTGGGAATAATTACAAGTTCATGTTCGGCTGTGAGTCACAGTTTCGATTGGCCTTCGGGCATGTGGCGTTGCCGGGGCGGGGTATGGGTATGGGGCACAGCCTCCTTCCTATGCTGCTACCTTGGAGACAAACAACAACAAACTTTTAAAGTAATCTGAAAATAAGCCCGTAGCATCACCTCCGATAAACACTTTCTGTGCAAATTGATAGATTCTGAAGAAAACACGATGATTCCCGACGATCTGGGCAGTGTAGATTTTGACTGAGCAAAAATTATGATTGACCTCGACTGATTCTTGATAATTGACTCGCAGCTTTGTTTCCAGTGTGAGTTACCGGCTCTTCTCCGAGCCGCTCTCATTCTCGAAAGAGATGACTGTCACGGTGTCACCGCAAGCTTTCCACGTTGTGGTTCCACCGTGCAAACCTTCAAGTCTGATCTGAGTTACCGGAGCCGCTCTCATTCTACACGGTGTCGCTGCAAGCTTTCCACGTTGTGATTCCACCGTGCAAACCTTATCTAACTGAGTTACCGGCTCTTCTCAGAGCCATACTCACTCTCGAAAGATTTGACTTACACGGTGTCATCGCAAGCTTTCCATTCCACCGTGAAAACCTTTTAGAGTTACCGACTCTTCTCTGAGACGTACTCACGGCGAAAAAAATGACTTAAGCGGGGTAATAGCAAGCTTTCCATATTGCGATTTCACCGTGCAAACCTTCAAGTCTCATCTAATAACTGAGTTAACGGCTCTTCTCTGAGCCACACTCACTCTCGAAAGATTTGACTTACACGGTGTCACCGCAAGCTTTCCACATAGTGATTCCACCGTGCAAACCTCCAAGTCTAGTATCAGGTCCACGTGTATAAGGTGGCCCTTTGCTCAGTTAATGCGTCAGTGCTGTGACGTGCGTCCTGGTAAAAGATTCCAAGAGCAGTGTCTCAGATCATGTTCAGATCTAGGGGTGCAACACACAAAATCCATCCAAGATGGCTCCGCCGAGCTGATTATCATAAAGTGTGGACCCACAACATTTTTTGATAAGGGGTCTTTGGAGGCTAATTCACTGATACATTATAGAATAAGTGACACTTTAGACAACCTGGGGGTTCACTCTTCAATTTGGTATGTCATTTGGACCATATCCGGCTTAAAATCTGGCCCTATTTGGCTGTAGAAGTGGAGGGGTCCATCCCAAAATCCTTGCAGAAATTTGGCTAGGACGCGACGGCAACATATTTTTGGGTTTTTTTTTCTGGGAGTAATTAGCAAAAAATCTAATCGGCTAATGGCACTAAAATTTAAAGGAATCTGAGAGAAGGTCCAAACTACAATTTTCAGTACAGCTACAAGAACTGAGAGACTTTTGGGTGTGGGATAATTGGCTTTGAAAGTGAGTGTTTTTGTACAGTGTTCAATGGGAGCTCGATTTAGTGTTCTGCACCCCTAGGCTACTCACTCAGATCTATACCCACGCGTTTCGCTGTCCACAGCACGTACGAACCCAGAGGGTAAGGTTCTCGTGCAAGGTGTGCGTTACAGGTGGTCATCATCGCAGTGTGGCCTGGTTCCCATACTGTACTGACCCAATCGGGGCATCAAAGCCGCCTGCACGTTCAGTTCCACCATGGAGGAAGAAGCCCCCTTCTTCCTCCATGGTTCCACAGTGACTCAGCGAGAGTCTGTGAATCATTAAGAGTAGCGGCTCGGTCGTGGGCCGGCCGTCTCAAGTCCACCAATTGAACCCTGGTCACGGTGCGAGTACTCGAGGCGAAAGTACCGTCAGCGGTGTTATTGTTGTTGTTTTTTTGTGGGTGGGGGGGGGGGGGCACAACGGTTGCCATAAATATCCCTACCGTTATTTCGGGTGTACATCACCGTCTGTGTTATTTCCGGAGTCGCCGCTTAATCTGAAACACCTGTCTCACTATCGACATCGCTAAATAAATAAGAACATGGGAACACCGTGTGATAGCCAGGCACATTTGCCGTGCCATTAATGCGGCATTGTGGATAAATGGTGTTTGGATTATCATTATCGTCACCATTTGGACCGTCTAGATTACAGTAATTGTATCAGTGTCATCCTCTTTACCGCGGTCGACTTCCTCCAGTCAAACACTGTTATCTCCAAATCCCCATTATCCCTGCCATTCCCGTAATTCTAATTAACCCTCCTCCTCTACATCCTCCTTCTCCTCATCCTCCTCACCCCTCACCCTCTATATCCCCTCACCCACCCTGTCCCAACTATGCCGACTTCGTCCCAACTATGCCGACTTCGTCCGAACTATGCCGACTTCGTCCGAACTATGCCGACTTCGTCCGAGCTATTCCGACTTCGTCCGAACTATTTCATTGACTTCTTCTATAATGAGGGTAAGCTCCATTTGTGCATACAGCACTGCTTTCCATTGAGACCCTAAATTAAAATACAATCAGTAAAATCTTAATTAATGTAGAAAAAACAGCACTAAACAGCACTAAAGACAATTTATTCACCGTGAAATGAAATCTCAGAAGTTAGAGGGTCTGACGTTTCGATCCTCGCAGGACCTTTCTCAAAGGCAAGGGACTTTGAGATGCATATATTGCAGGTCATCTTATTCTTAGTCAGTAAGCAGCTTGCAACGGTTGTTTTGTAGAAGCTTCATCACACAGTGAAGTCACGTAAGAACAAGATAAACCTCGTACATAAAATTAACGCTTGAAATGGAAAAAGTCCGCCGACTTGTCGTCCGAAGAAGTCCCTGCGCGCCCAGCATCAGAAAGAAAACCCCACGTCCTTGATATTTCAACGAAATTTGAGCTGCGATGTGCCAAAGTCCCCCTCCCGCCTCCCTATCGCAAACGGTTCATCTGAACCGCCTTTGAAATAATTGAGGTTGGCCAAATATCTAACCAACTTGGTCACATTTCCGCACATGATTTGCTGTGTCTCTATCCACGCGGATCACGTTCCCAGCGGTCCCGACAGAGACGAGATGGCTATCCTGTTACAAGGCGCCCGATAGTATCTTGTTTTCTGAAATCGAATATCCAATTTCTTGCCGAAGGCTGAAATGCCATTTACTCCGGTCCATTTACCAATCCATTGATCAGCACACACAGACAACAAAGCGCTGCATTCCGCAGATACCGGGGAAAGATTGCGGTTTTAAATCGGTGCGCCAAAAAAAAAAAAAACGGGAAAACTCTTCAGTGATGACTCAATCTGACTGACAGAATTTACAAAACCAAAATCGACTTGAAACAGTCGTCGGATTTGGCCTTGGCGAACTTCTCCGGCGTATACTCGGCAGTACACGCGCTTCACTCTATTGTTGGTCCGGGGGGGGGGGGGGGTAAGAATGTCAACATTGCACGAGTGAGTCGTGACTTCGGTATGCACCGAGCTGAGAGGGTTCGGCCTACCATTAGGCTCACACGCCGGCGCAGAGTCGAAGTATACTTCAGACCCCCCGCCGATCTTTTACACGGGAGGGTGATGATTTGTAGCGATCGGTTTAAACTCTAAATAAGACCGAAGGTGAGTGTGATTCAGCGTGCGACCTTCCTTCACAACAAACGATCCCAGTACTGGGTTTGTAATTGTACACATCAGTGCACCACAGTACGTCTTCTGACGATTGTTGTGGAAATCGTGCCGCCATCGAATGGCATTCTTTTATCCAGTGCCCATCGTTCCTTGCACTGTGATTTATGTTGTGCGGCCTATACATATGCAATTGACATGTAAAAACCGGTATACTGCGCTGCATGCAAAAACAGTAAAAAAAAATACGAAAAACGAAGTGGCTGTTGTTACGGCAGTCGTCCGTGTGGTTCCCTGACTTGATTGTATTTCGTCAGCATTGCAGGCTGGTTGAACCAGTCTATAAGCTGATAGTCTGGTTCCAAGAGCTAAACATCCTGACAAATACTGTGAAGTCAGGGAACCACACGGACGACTGCCGTAACAACAGCCACTGCGAAAAGCAAATGGTCGCAAACTTTCAGCATTGCGCGACCTTCAAAGTTGGCGCAAGGTCCCAAAGTCCGGTGCGCGATGGATGTGTCCCCTCAGTGTTATCTGATATTGCGAAGGCGAATACTTTCAGTTATCTCCCCGATGACTGCCCTGGGACCCGCTCGATCCCCTGCGAATTGTCTCGTGATGTGTGGAACGGATCTACGTCAAGTTCCTCCAGAGAAACTTTCACTCGGGCTCCATGGTCCCACAGAGCATTCTGAAGCACCATATATTGCTCGAGGAAATCAAACCATGGTAAAAGGTCGCCTGTAAAAGCAGTGTCATACTGGGTACATATAGTTGGTCTACATTGGTCACTCTTTCTCTCTCTCCTTATCTGAGTCTCTCCCTCTCCCCTCTCTCTCTCCCTCGATCTCCCCCTCTCTCTCTCTCTCTCTCTCTCTCTCTCTCTCTCTCTCTCTGTCTCTCTCTCTGTCTCTCTCTCTCTCTCCCTCTCTTCCTCCGCAGTCTGTCCCTCCTCTCTGAGTCTCTCCCTCTCTGCTCTCTCTCCCCTCTCTCTTTCTGAGTCTCTCCCCTCTCCCCCCTCTCTCCCCCTTTCTCTCTCTCTCTCTCCCTCTCTCTCTCTCTCTCTCTGAGTCTCATCGATCCCTCACTCTCCCTCCGCAGTATATCTCCTCTCCTCTCTCTCTCCCTCCGCAGTCTCTCCTCTCCTCTCCTGTCCTCTCTCTCTCTCTCTCTCTGAGTCTCATCCCTCTCTCCCTCCGCAGTCTCTCCCTCCTCTCTGAGTCTCTCCCTCTCTGCTCTCTCTCTCCCCCTCTCTCTTTCTGAGTCTCTCCCCTCTCCCCCCTCTCTCCCCTTTCTCTCTCTCTCTCTCTCTCTCTCTCTCTCTCTCTCTCTCTCTCTCTCTCTCTCTCTGAGTCTCATCGATCCCTCACTCTCCCTCCGCAGTATATCTCCTCTCCTCTCTCTCTCCCTCCGCAGTCTCTCCTCTCCTCTCCTGTCCTCTCTCTCTCTGAGTCTCATCCCTCTCTCCCTCCGCAGTCTCTCCCTCCTCTCTGAGTCTCTCCCTCTCTGCTCTCTCTCTCTCTCCCCTCTCTCTTTCTGAGTCTCTCCCCTCTCCCCCTCTCTCTGTCTCTCTCTCTCTGTCTCTGTCTCTCACTATCTCTCTCTCGGAGTCTCCCACTCTCCTTTCTCTCTCTCCGAGTCTGGGTCTCTCGAGTCGATCAGGCTCTCTCCTCTCTCTTTCTCTCTCGTCTTATACTCTCTAAATTTCTCTCTCCCCGAGTCTCTCCCTCCCTTTCTCTCTCTCTCTCTCTCTCTCTCTCTCTCTCTCTCTCTCTCTCTCTCTCTCTCTCTCTCTCTCTCTCTCTCTCTCTCTCTCTCTCTGTGAGTCTTTCTTTCTGTGAGTCTATCTCTCTCCATCTCTCTCTCTCTGAGTCTCTCTCTCTCTCCCCCTCTCTCTCTCTCTGTGAAAAAACAAACAAACCCAAAAGCCTGTGAAGAAACGACTCAAGAACGAAACTTGAAAGGTCACTGTCCGTGATCGTCACAGGAAATTCTCACGGAACCGTAGTTCGGTGGAGTCGCGGCCGTACTAATCGAACCGATGGAGCGGTCGACGTGCATATCTTCCCTCATGGGCAGAGATTGTTAGGACTTGATGACCATTTCTATGCCATCTCCAGGAATCCCCGGGACCAAGCGGACTGAAACCCAACGATAATCCCTGGCGGTTTTCCCGCCATTCTTCTTGCAGATCGAGAGATTGACATCGCGACGCCGCTAAGTGACAGCCGCCGCGCAGTCGGGCAGCCAGAAGAACGTCGGCGTCTGTCGGTCCGGCGTTTATGGCGCGCACGGAGACGATCGGAGGCCTGGTCGAAATGACAGAAGTCATCCGCCTATAGCTTCGCCCACCGCACCACTAAAGGGCGGTTAACCTCAACCACTGCAGGCCCACTTTACCCCCAGGGACCCACTTTGCACCTCTGTTGAAGGACTAGGCCTAGATAGCCCTATTATCTGGTTTATCACCACTTTTTAAGGGCCAATTACGACCCCCGAACGGCTCACAGCAATGCCGTCCAAATAATACACGGAAGAATCTGGGAGCGTTTTATTGAGTCCGACATGTTAGATAATGTGGTTTTGCATCCGATGTTTCGGTGGCTGCGGCCGGCAGCATTGAACTGAATGGATTCCCTGTCACTGAAAAAGTGCGGAGGGCCGTGCAAGACCCGATTCATTTTCGATTCTATAGAGAATGCCTCTGAAGGCAGATCCCACACGGAGGATCGAAACGTCGCGACGGGGCCCTCGACATCTCTGAAATTTGCCGCCTTCTCCATTCTGTTTAAAAGGAGGGTACACCAAGTGCCCAATTTCCGGACGTTCCAAATGTATAAAAAGTTACTCACTCATCAATCATGAAACTAGTAAGAGTATCAGAAATTATGTACGTGTACCCTACCCTTAAGACTTTGCGATGAAAACTTTCTCTTTACTAAACTACAAAAAAAACCTTCTATCTTCCCCTCTTTGGGGGATTGTTCATGTTCTAACTCGTCATAGTTCTTCACCACGAGTTGTTCCCGATGGTTTCCTACTTCCAAAATGTGCATAAGAATAGCGTGAGGCAAACTGCTTTATACTTGCCAATCCGATCAACCTGAATACAGACGAAATGAAATAGGAGAGGATCTGATGTTTCGACAACAGACCCAGCCGTCCACAGACGGGTAGACCATTGTCTCGCCTTTGTTTGTTTTGGGAAATAAAACCAAGCTTGCGTCAAAACATCTACAGATGCACTTTGTGAAAGGAGCATTTGGATTACAAATGTCGCATAGATCGGCCGGTGTGTAAGCGCCATGACCCCGTATGTCGCTTCGAAGCAACGGGGAATGTGCATTTAACACCCGAGGTATATCTCCACGTTCATGTCGCCAGCGCTCTCCCTGTGTGCAGTTGAGACAAACCAACTGGATTTCGAGACCGCGTTCTGCGGCTACGACTGCGTCTGATTCTCACGGGGAATCCGTGCGGACAGACGAGCGTCGTACTGGTCCCGTAGAGCGACTGCCGCAGCCATAGCCGTGACTGCTTGCTCGACTCTGGCCTCGTTATGTCCGTTTATAGTCCATGTGCCGTGTGCATTGCGGACGTGCATACGTGACCTCTAGATCCTACGCCAGCCAATCCGTGTGTTTATGGATGCAGCGACCTGTAGTTCACAGCGAAGTAATGCCGGCATTGTCGAGATGCCCCAGATAATGACAGATTGGGGGCAAACACAGCACTGGATTCCAGCAGATCCTTCTGGCGCCCATGGATTTGGAAGTTGAAAGACAGAACGCCAGCGGGTACAATGAGCCTTGGATGGCACGCAGTTGGCTCCGTTCAATGTTTTCTTGAAAGCATGTAGTGAAAATGAAATGACCGATATGTTTCTTTTCAGCTCATCTCATCTCATCTCATCTCATCTCATCTCATCTCATCTCATCTCATCTCATCTCATCTCATCTCATCTCATCTCATCTCATCTCATCTCATCTCATCTCATCTCATCTCATCTCATCTCATCTCATCTCATCTCATCTCATCTCATCTCATCTCATCTCATCTCATTCCATCCCACCCCATCCCACCCCATCCCATCCCATCCCATCCCATCCCATCCCATCCCATCCCATCCCATCCCATCCCATCCCATCCCATCCCATCCAATCCCACCCCATCCCATCCCATCTCATCCCATCCCATCCCATCTCATCCCATCCCATCCCATCCCATCCCATTCCATCCCACCCCATCCCATCTCATCCCATCCCATCCCATCCCATCCCATCCCATCCCATCCCATCCCATCCCATCCCATCCCATTCCATCCCACCCCATCCCATCTCATCCCATCCCATCCCATCCCATCTCATACCATCCCATCCCATATCCTTATCTGAGTCTCTTTCTCTGCCTTTGAGAAGATCCTGCTGGTATCGAAATGTCAGGACGTTGTATTCCTTCGAGCCATTCTGCTGTGGCGTGTCCAGTCACTTGTACCCCCGCTGTGACGCCTTGTTTAAAGCCAGATCGCGATGGAAAGTCAACCAGACTAAAATGCCATCTCCCAGTAGGGGGGCCCTTACAGCTCCAATCGGTCGTCGCAGCGGGTCGGGGTCACGACCGGCTGGCATCTAAATGCGGGGTGCCCTCGTGCCAGTGACGCCGACATCTCAGATTAGATTTTGCAATTGATTGTCACTCTGACGCGGAGCATAGACGGTGCCACAACTCGATTCAATTCGCTGACCTCTGCAGTGGTGTGAGGTCGACACATAAGCCTGCATCTGAAACACGATCATGTTCTTCCTGAATCGGGCGATGGTATTCTGACCAGCACACCGTGACAAACACGGGAAGGGGGCATGCTCGAGAAATCACTCTAGTTTTTGTTTCATCCGGGAATGAAGTATCTTCCCACGAAATGCAACAAGATCCGCTGTGGGATGCTTACACACCTATTGTCACCCCTTTACGATTGCATTGCATAGCCCACGTTGCTATAAGTCACGCGGGTGACGTGTACTTCTGTATGCGTGTGTCAATACCGAGATTCGATTATTCCTTGACAGAGGATAGTGTCTGGTTTGTGATTCACTCACTTGAAAGTAAAACGATCTGATAATGGGGCATTTGACTTTTTTTCTTGTCCGCAAGTGAATCTTCGTCGAGGTCGTTGTCCTGCGGGTATTGCATTGTGGTCGATCTGTCTTTCGTCTCTTGTCTTGTCCTGTCTTCCCTTGTCTCGTCTCCTCTCGTCTCCTCTCCTCTCCTCTCCTCTCCTCTCCTCTCCTCTCCTCTCCTCTCCTCTCCTCTCCTCTCCTCTCCTCTCCTCTCCTCTCCTCTCCTCTCCTCTCCTCTCCTCTCCTCTCCTCTCCTCTCCTCTCCTCTCCACTCCTTATGTAGCCCTGTATGTCTCTCTCACTCGTTCCCCTTTCATCTTTTGCCCCTGTCTTTGCCTCTGTCTATCCGTCTCTCTGTTTGTCTCCCCGTCTCCCTCTCTCTCCCTCCCTCTCTCTCCCCCTCTCTCTCCTCCTCCCCCTCTCTCTCTCTCCCTCTCTCTCTCTCTCTTTCTCTCTCTCCCTCCCTCTCTCTAGACGTCCCTCTATATCTCCTCTCTACCCCCTCGCTCCCCTCTCTTTCTCTCGGAGGAGTCAGTCACCAGGAGCATTCACACCGTGACTCACCGTATACTGCCAGTCGGCATCCCTGGTCTGTACCCATCCTCGGACCCCGCGGATAGGGACGGCAGAGAGGCCGTTCCTCGGCAGAGTTGATCGAACGAGCAACTGTCAAAGCATAGCGGGGGATAAAGCAATACAAACACCAACCAACAATTGGACTGGATGGAAATTCTTCCACAGCAGCAGCCGCGGCTACTTCTCTTTTCGGAGAAATTTCTGTATAGTTATTCTTTGCAACCCCGACCTCTTGAACCCTGATACACTGCTTCTTTGTCAGTATCCCCGTCAAGAACAAAATCCTATATCCTCAGATCTTTTTTTTGGGTCGCAGGATCGCTTTTCAATTTGAAGGAACTGAGCCCCATGTCGAACCTACTAATATTTGCTTACCTTATTAACCCTCTCGTTTTGTTTATTTTTTTTGGTAACACTCAATCCCTTTGCCTGGTAAAAGGGTTTACAATCTTTAACCGCAACTTCGTATTAAGTTTTTCCTTTGTATGGCATAGATGGTGTTTGTTGTCATTCACCAGCAGATGTAACTTTCCCCCCCAACCCAAACTCCACCCGCATATCCACCATCACACCGGCCCACCGGTTTACTGGATTTTAATTTTAGCTGCGGTCTGGGAACCCCACTCCACCGAACGGAAACGACGAACAAGCGGGAGTCCTCGGTCAGCCCCCCGGGGGTCGAAACGAGTTTTGGACGGCGTAGCCTCGTCGGCTGCGACCGCTGGCGGGCCTGACTCACCGCACGATCGGCTACGGTTTCGCCCGTGTTTTCCTTGGAACATCTGGCGCGCTGCTTGCTGCGTTATTTGAGGAAAGGATCGCGTGGTGAGTGTAGGCTTACCGATGCGACATGTGCAACACATGTACAGTTGGTCTGAGGTTTCTATAATTGCTATAGACAATGTTGAAGGTATGAAACTTGGGTACAACATAGAAAACATCAAACATTGGGTCTGACCCAAGCAAGCAAGCAAACGAGCAATCAAACAAGCGAGCGAGAGAGCAAGCGAGCAAGCGAGCAAGCGAGCAGGCGAGCAAGAGAGCAAGCAAGTAATCAATGCAAGCAAGTAATTAATCAAGCAGATAAGCATGTAAGCAAGCAATCCAGCAAGCAAGCAAGTGTGACCATACCAGACCTGGTTGGTCACTGTTATTTAAATAGTTTTTGTGGTTTCCTCCAGAGTTGCTTTCCTACCTGCTACTTGTGGCAGTTGCATTGTTAAGTTCCCCATTGTACTGTAGTCTGCTGTCTGCCTGCATCTGGCTAATTCTTGAATGCCAGTACACCTGTACATTGCTCCTTACTATTATTGCGTACTTGCTGGCAGGCTTGGAGTTCTTTTGTTGCAGAGCTGGCATGGGCCCTATATAAGACAATTGTGTGGGGACCATGGTCAGTTCTGCTGTTCTGACTGATACTGATAGGGCGTGGTTGTATTTACCGGTAGCTGTGCCTCAGCACATGGGCCATGGTGTTGTGTAGTGTTGTCTTGCCTGGAGTCCTGTATTTTATCAGGTATTGATTGTTGATTTGTAAATCGTGCCTCGTTTGGCCATTTTTTTATGCTACCATACACCTGCATTTAAACAGCCAAATTGTACATGCCACACCCGTTTGTGTTTATGCCACAAACGGTTGTTTTTCTCTCTGAAATAAATTAAAAATCATGGTTTGTACTTATAGCTAATCTATTTTGATTCCTCGGCCTCTGTTGGTAAAAACTTAACCCCTATTTCTTTAATTTGATACCACTTGGTTACACAAGCAGCAAGCCCGCCAGCCAGCCAGCAAGCAAGCAAGCAAGCAAGCAAGCAAGCAAGAGAGCAGCGAGCAATCAAGCAAGCAGGCAAGCAAGCAAGCAATCAAGCAAGCAAGCGTCAATCAAGCAAGCAGGCAAGCAAGCAAGCTATTAGAGAGCAAGCGAGCAGCGAGCAATCAAGCAATCAGGCAAGCAAACGAGCAAGCAAGCAAACAAGCATGTTTAAAGCAAGCTAGCGAGAGAGCAAGAAAGCAAGCAAGCAGTAGGCCTAAAGCAAGCAGTCAAGCAAGCAAGCAATCTGCAAAATAAATCAAATATGCATGCATAGTATATTTGCACAGATTGCTGGCTTGAGTGGGTTATAAAGACATGCTCTCTTTGTTCGTTTGTTGGAATTTTTAAGAGGGAATGGAAAAATATCGGATTGCCCAAAGGCTAAGATTTGTTTTCGTTTCTGGTCAAAGGAGGGTTGTGGCTGAAGGAAGGGGGTCACATAAACTGTGACCATCGGTAATTTTGGTGAGGTCAATTTTCCCGGGCGTCCCTTCCCGACCTCAAACTGGATCCGAACGGGGAATGTCGGTCCGATGCGTCACGCTTTGGGCATTTTCTGAGCATAAAGACTTGCTCCGTGGTCTGACCCTGAGTGAAACAAAATAGCTGGAGCGCTTGAAGCGTGTGGTAACCAACCCAGGAGGGATGTAGTCTCCGTCTCAAGGCTGACTGGACTGGGTGCGCCGCTTGGCTCACTTTTGTTCGGCCCCAACTGTACCTGGGCCCTTTACGGCATGACGACCCGGGGCTCGGTGCCATATCCCACTCCCGCGAAGAAACCTCACAATGAAATTTTAGGGTTTGGCCGCCGTCAAGGCCGGGCTGATACCAGGGCCCAATTGATTGCATAGAGCCGTCTACACGTGGAAAACTGCGAAGCATTGAAAGTCTTTCCTGTGTAAAGCAGGATTACAAACCACACGCCGATATGATGTGAACTGCTTCTGACTTCAATTCAATTCCACTGTCTGTTCTTTACTGAACATGAAACAAAGTGAAGTTTGGGTTGGCAATTGGTGATCCTATGAATTCCGACCTTTTGCGCTTAGGCAAATTGTGGTGCTTATAACTTAAAAGTAACTTAACTCTATGGAATTGGTCCCGGGGAATAACAGCGCGCCACAGCTATCCAGCATAGTATAGCTTTCATGTAACGGGGTCGAAACCTGAGCCCGGGTGTATGATCAAGGGAGCCCATGCTTATGACTTCCATTTCTGCAATAGCTTCACAGGCTTGTGAACGTGTGAACGTGTTCACAATTTGTGAACCTGTTCGGGTTGCAGCACACTAAATCAATCCAAGATGGCTCCACCGAGCTGATTAATCATAAGGTGTGGACCCCGTTTTAATCAGGGGTCTTTGGATATATTATCTGGATATATTATTTGGATATATTATCCAATATTATCCAATATCTGATATATTATTGTAGAATAAGTGAAGCTTAAGACAACCTGGGGGTTCACTCTTCAGTTTCGTTTGTCATTTTGAACATATCGGGCTTTCAATGTGGCCCTATTTGGCGTAAAGTGGAGGGGTCCATCCCCAAAACCCTGCAGAAATTCGGCTTGGACGGCTGCACATTTTTGGGGGCGTTGTTTTTTCTGGGGGTAATTAGCAAAAACTCTCATCAGCTATGGGCACAAAAATTGACAAGAATCTGAGAAGAAGGTCCAAACTACAATTTTCAGTATAGCTAAAAGAACTGAGAAACATTTGGGTGTGGAATAACTGGCTTAATAGATAATAATAAATAATAATTGAGTTGTTTGTGCAGTGTTCAATGGTAGCTCGATTTTAGTGTTCTGCAACCTTCGGTTCAAAGGTTCTTGCATGCTAGCGCCCTCTTTCGGTGGGCAAGCTCACCATGAAAGCCCAAAGAGGGCGCCAGATAATAGACCCAGCTGCTAACGTAACAGTTGGCCTTTTGGAGAATCTGGATCATCAGGCCCCCTTCACACAAAAAGCACACACACAGGTTGCGGTTTGCCACCGATTTTTTCCCGAAGATTTGTTTCCTTGATTGAGTACAGATTATCCACTTGAATACTAATGCAATGGCGCTATCGATGGCTGGAGACAAGAAATCAAAGTCCAAGCGCGAGCCAAAGCCCTCTTCGTTTCGGTGAGGTGCCAGGGGTTTAAAAAAAGGAAGAAGACATTTTGCCGCCTTTCAATCTCGTCTCAGACTCGTGCCCGAGATTCATCGGTGGAGGACCGGGTGGGCGATTTCTTTCTGTCTGATGTTTTGGTGTCTTTTTTGGTTTGTTCCTCGGGCACAGCACTTGCCTTGTGAGTCATGTCCTCAGTCGTCCCCCGGTGAATATCCAGCGCTAGTTCGTCATCTGTAGGCCTATACTGTTGAGCGAAGCACAGCAACAATTGGGCCATCGTAAGGTGGCAAATGTTTGAGGTGTAGGAGAGGATGAAGAGGGGGTGGATGGCTTCGTATACGAAGGCTCCACAGATCGACAGGTAAGCCGGTGAGTTGACAACATAAACTCGTGGACATACCGTCAGTGTTTGAGTTGACCGGGGTGTGTTTATGGCGGTCCCCACCGAAGAATCAGTTCGGCTGTTTCTATTTGGCCTTGTCCACCAAGGCGGTCTCTTCGGGCAGAGATCCAGGCTAGACGCACGCAAACCATGACACAATTCACGGGTGCTGCTACGCCGTATGCAAGCTGAACACGGCACGCAGACCGTGCCGCTGCCATCCCATAATTATTGTGTATAATTATTGTACGAGTGTGTACGCAGTCGTCGTGCATGGCAGCCCTCGAGTTGGTTTGTACAGACCAGAAAAGGCTCGCACACGAGTTACGGGCGGGGGTGTGCGTGCGTGCGGAAGCTATGAGCGGAGATTGGGGGGGAGGGGGGGGGGCTGCATTTCAAAGAATATCACTCACGCTATATGTGCAAAGCACCATACAGTATTTCTGAAGGCCGGATTCAGATTTCTACAACGTCGGCCAACGGCTTGATCAAGAAGAGTTTGATGTTTGGCTCGGTGCTATGAAAATTTGCGTGCTTTATCACCCAATCTCATTTCTTTAAAGTCAATAAAATCGCCCGGGAAAAAAAACCCCACTGGAATAGGCCCTTAAATAGGCGAACCAATTCTTTGGTTGTGAAAAGGAGACGACCCACACATCCGGCACCGATGAAATCAGCCCACGAACACTGCCCTCTACGGTAACTCTCACCCTGGACGCAATAACACCAACACTTATTCTTGTCAAGAGAATCAGTTACCTTGCCTTAGGCATCGATACTATTATCAGCTCCCTGGCAACTAGCCAGGTTTGACCTGTTTTTTTTTTGTACACCTTTAGTTTCCCACAATAGTAAAGAGGGCTATTCAGCGATATATTGCCGAGCCTAAAAAAGGGGAAAGTTTCCGCCGAGCATACCTTCCATTGTGATCATGCATGGGTGAACTACCATAAGATATAACCTAGTATAACCAAGGCTCGCCTAATACCTCCTTGGTATAACCATGCTATAACGTACGACATAACAGCCGACAATTGTGGAGAGGCCAGACGAGTTTTCTGTCGGCTGGTGAACTTAATGACGGCTGCTTTCCTTCTTTGAACAGGGCTATCGTGCCAGATTGCCCGCGGACAGACATAGGTGGGCCTGGGGGTGCTCGAGTTGTTCGTCGATTGAAAAGGTGAGTGCACTATAACGTGGGCCTGTGGGCCGGTTCCAGCCTGCAGACTTCGATCTCCTGTCTCTCACCCGTAGTAATGTCACAGACCTTAATTGATGAAGAGCGAGTTATGTATTGCTATCGGTAAGC
This sequence comes from Luidia sarsii, assembly GCA_949987565.1. Taxonomy (NCBI): domain Eukaryota; kingdom Metazoa; phylum Echinodermata; class Asteroidea; order Paxillosida; family Luidiidae; genus Luidia; species Luidia sarsii. The sequence goes on along the minus strand of OX465108.1, from coordinate 3,203,511 downwards.
ATAATGATAAAGCCGGTCAGTTCGGCGGCACAAACTACAACCTTCATTTTTGGGTTGGGTTTAGGGTCTTTTTGGTTGGGTTTATTTAGGCTCCGACTCCGGCTTCGATCGTCTCTGAGTGCTATCCAAACGCTGAAAACACACTGGCAGGTTGGAGCTCTTTGTTGAAGCCCGAGCCCAAGCCCGAGCCCGAGCCCGAGCCCGAGCCCGAGCCCGAGCCCGAGCCCGAGCCCGAGCCCGAGCCCGAGCCCGAGCCCGAGCCCGAGCCCGAGCCCGAGCCCGAGCCCGAGCCCGAGCCCGAGCCCGAGCCCGAGCCCGAGCCCGAGCCCGAGCCCGAGCCCGAGCCCGAGCCCGAGCCCGAGCCCGAGCCCGAGCCCGAGCCAGAGCCAGAGCCAGAGCCAGAGCCAGAGCCAGAGCCAGAGCCAGAGCCAGAGCCAGAGCCAGAGCCAGAGCCAGAGCCAGAGCCAGAGCCAGTGCCCGAGCCCGAGCCAGAGCCAGTGCCCGAGCTAGAGCCAGAGCCAGAGCCCGAGCCCGAGCCCGAGCCCGAGCCAGAGCCCGACCCCGAGCCCGAGCCCGAGCCCGAGCCCGAGCCCAAACCCGAGCCCAAGCCCGAGCCAGAACAAGAGCCAGGCCCATCCCTCGGACTCCACATTCCTATCATAACTGCACGAGCCCCTGAAAAATCGACGCCTTTACAGCGCAGCTCTTGTGTTAGTTCTGCTCGCTGATCCCTTATTGCAAACAGGTTTCAACTTAACTTTGAGATGGATGACCAGCATTGAATCACATAGACATGGGGTGGGGAAGGGAGAGATTAGAAGGGAATTGGATAGAGGTTGGGAAAGAGAGGAAGGAAGATAGAGACATCGAGAAAGAAGAGAGAGAGAGAGAAAGTGAGATATATATAAGCCCACAGAGACAGAGAGGGGCAGTGAGAATCATGGATATGAGGAGAGATACAGATGGACAGAGAGTCAGCGGAGATAGACAAAGGGAAGAGACAGACAGAGAGAAGAGGAGTAGGAGAGAGAGAGAGAGAGGCGAGAGGATGAGAGGTGAAGATAGAGGAAATGTCGATAAGCCGTGCATAACATCACGCGTGGCCCAAATGGATCCTTTCGTGGCTATATGCCCACGCGTTTTCTTCATAATAGCCCACCGGGCTTCCATTCTTTGCACATTCAGACCCAGTAATTACAGCGCCCAATGCCGTCAAGGCCATATATAGTCAACGAGTCGAGCCCAGATTATATCTGTGCAAATGAATACATAATGCAAACAGTTAGATGCTCGTATACTGGTATAATGTTTCGTGGGTGGTTTGAAACGGAAGACTGCCTCTGCGCCGCCGACCCACTCACTGCCGTTCGATCGAGCGAAGCACCCCTCCCTCCAACAATGCCTAATGATAAATGCCATACATTTTTGCCTCTTACTTCTATACCGATGCCATGTCGCACTGCCCCCATCTTGATTTTTGTCCGTGTTGTCAAATCACAGAGCTTAACCCTTGGTCGCATTTGACCTTGAACTCTCCTTTATGATCAACGGCTGGTACCGGTAACGATTTTTTGGCACATAATTAATGATGTATTAATTGGCAGAGGGGGGGGGTGATAAATTACTTCCTATGCCTTTTACAAACCTCTCTGAACAGTTCCCATACCAGTAACAGGCAAGTACCCTCCTACCATGGAGGAATAAGGGGGAGACCCAGTACTCCGGTACTATTTATAGACAGCATGGGCATATGGGCATATCTAGGCCGTGTATGACTACAGCCACGTCAACACACACAAGGTACCTGATACTAGCCAGCTGTTTTTTTTATCGCCCCAGGCAAGGACAGATCACCCTAGCCAGTCTAAACGCATGAGACGTAAACAGACCCTGGGCCTGTGGATGTCCTTGCAGGGCAGGCCTGAATATTTTTTTTTCGAAATCTTTTGTTATTCTTTATTCGGTGGTCATAAGTATGGACACCCCACAAGACCAAGGGTTTTAATAGATTCCCGTGTTTAAAGAAAACGCGCTTTGGCAAAAATACCCCTGCTTACATTCCGCCATTGAAAAATACACAGTGGACACTCCGCACATTTTTTTGTATGGATTGATTTCATTGATCTCCATAATAAAGACTGGATAGGACAGCGCGTCAAATACGCGTCCGCGTGTGCGTTTTGTCAGGAGGGTAAGAAACGAACGTGTCGTTTACGTACGTTACCCACAACTCTACCCTCCTGAAGCGTTTCGCGCCGCCATTGTTCGACCGCGTATTTTGTGCACGAGCAACGCTCGGTGTCCTATCCAGTCTTTATTATGGAGATCAATGGTTGATTTGATCAACACTTTGAATCTACTGGCCGCACAATGGTGTACTGGAAAATAGACTATACAGTCATGTACTTCCTCTTGGAAACCTCATGTCCTTTAAATGGTTCCCTCACTACAATTTGGTATCCGAGGTCATTGTATTCAGAATCAGAGTAACGATAATTGATGATTCTTTTTCAGGGAGTTCTACGAGCAACACAGTTGGAGCCGTAGTGATGCAGCGTTTCGGGGTCTGTCTCGCCACTAGAGGGCGCCTGTCGTTCTGGCTGCTTGTCTGCCTTCTCGGCTGGTTGCCGCCGTGCCGGTCCCAGGATGAACTGAGGCGCCTTGGGCCGCGGTACCCGGCTAGCTTCATTTTGGCTGGTACGTACGCTTAACACATTTGCCGCTAGCTCTCGCCATTCCCATATCAAAGTGGAAGGTTTGCGGTGGCACCATGTGACACATTGGAGTGCAGTGCAGTGGCCCTGAAAAGAGCCGGTAACTCAATGTTTCGGGTAGTGTGTACTCTGCCCGTCGTCAGGAGACTGCTGGATTCCAACTAGCATCCAGTGCCTATACGCCTGAGGAAAACGCTGCACTTATAAGTACATGTGTTAGCTGGAATCCAGCGGTCCCACCGATGACTGTCACCTGGCAGGTCCGCCCTGTCAACTTCCTGAACTTGATAACCCTGCACCGGTGACTTCTCCGACTAACTTCCAATTGTTTTTCGCTTTTTGCTTTTTGCTTGGGGTGGGGGGGGGGTATTGCAGAGGTTCGCGGTGGTCATGCATCCTACGGCAGGAGTCAAGCCTTGGCCGAGCGTAAGATGTTCTACCCTCTGGCCCAGCTGGACGGCAAGTTATTCGTGGGAGCCAGAGATGAGCTTTTCTCCCTGGATTCTGTGACCTTCCAATTGGTGATTATCTAAAAAAAAAAAAAACACGCAGAAAATGTGACCCAGAAATGTGTATTTTAAGTTAATGTATTGGAAGATGTTATGTCCAAAGGATCTTTCCGAAATCCGTCTCTAAATGTTGAAAAAACGAGGATTTCGGGGGAGTGTTTGTGTACTGTTTTCATGAAAATGTAAGGCCTCTTGTCAAAAAGATCATCGGTTGGGTATCGGATGATATGACCCGTCCGATGTCGTTTCAACCGGATAGACATCGTGTATTCCCCATGAGTCCAGAACAATCGACTTTCTATCGGGGGAAAATGTATCGGTCGGATGAATTCAACCGGCACTCGACCGATGATCTTTTTGACAAGAGGCCTAAAGTTCCTGCCTTTTTGAATGGCCGCTTTCAAGGAGTTAGAATGGCGCTGCTATAATTATTGTGTCTGGTCCCAAATGAACGAGCGAAGTCCCCTTGTACTATTTACAACAAAGTTCACACGGAAATAATTTTGATATCATTTGAAAGCTACTCTTTTACATCATTAGAAAATCTCAAAATCTCAAAAGTGGGGGTTATTCCTCATTATGCTGTGCCGGGTCACAAATGTATTTTCTGTGCTGTACTAATGGACGGTATTGCGACACGTCTGTGCAGATTAGGATAAAGAGGGGTTTGTGTGAACCCAAAACATATTCTTCAAAAATGTCTTCAAAAATGTTGGAAGCCAATCAATGGATACATGCTTTACCAAAAGGGGATGTAAGACTGGTCTCTTGGGGTTTTATATTCCAACCTGCTTGAAGAAATAGGGTTTGAATTGTGGCCTCTTTTTCCAGGGAGGCGTCATGTGAGCCGTTGGTAAGTCAGCTTTCAGGGTGTGTTTTGCTTACCGCTAGTATCCTATTGCACATGGTTTTCCCAAGAAAAAGAATGGCGACTTCCTTGCGCTCTGGCGCCCGCTACCGTCTGTCTATGGGTCAGTCTCGTAGTGCCTTCCCCCAAACGTTTGGTAGGCCCTAAAGGCGGCCAAGTAAAATGCCGTGCGTCAAATGTGTTCATGGCTCCTTAGCATAAATTAACATCGGGCCCATTGACCTCCCGCAGTCGGGAGATTAACTCATGGATATTCAGTTGTGACGTACGGCATTTCACTTGGCCGCCTTTAGGAGCTACCCAAAAGTTTTCTCTAGGAAGAGCGCCGCCATGCTGCCAATGCTAATAATTAGTTCTATTCAAGTCGTCAACCACTCTTTGTCCCCACCTCGGCAAAGACGATAGTTAACTACATGGGCAAGCCACCATCTAAGGGCTGGTACGCAAAATTAGAGGTCTCGGTTCAACACAGTTTTCTTTGCTTTTTTTTCTTCAAAATTTTTCAGATGATGCCCGTCAATTTTGCATGTATTTATTTGACCTCATTTATATTCAGAATCGTTTCCATGCACCTTTCATCCACAGAACCAATCAGTTGACATCCCCTCCTCTGGCCAAGCCGGTAACTGCGGTGACTACGTAAGTTGCTTTGGTATAATCTTATTGGACAGTGTTTAAGCAACACTATGACCATTGTGTCATTGTCTCTCTCTCCCTGTCTCTCTGCCTCGCGGTCTTTTTCATATTGTCTTGTCTATATCTCTCCCTGTCTCTCTTATTTTTACATGCCGAGTGCTAACCATCAGCGTGTAACGCCTGGCACATTTTTTTCTTTCCCAATGCTTAGTGCTTCAATTTTGTCCGTCTCGTTGAACCGCTCTCCGGCGGAGACCTCCTAGTATGCAGCACCAACAGAGCTAGGCCGTACTGCCAAACCAGGTTCCCTGCTAACGTAAGGACGGGCTTAAAGGCCCTATACATCTTTGGTAAAGGTCCAAAGATTGCCACAGTTTGTATGTTAAACCATGAAACATTCCAAAACAGAAATCCTGCGAAGGTTTTAGCTCAAATTGTAATCTGAGAATGTAGAAAAGGGCTTCATACCGGCTTGTAGTGTAAGAAATAGTTAATTACTCGCGAGTAATAAACTAGTTGTCGATATTTGAGTGAAGATTTCCCGGGAAGTGCGGCATCCCAGATCGTAAGATATCATGAGGATTCTATCACGACCATCTACAAACTATGTCAATTAGAAGGAAATCTGTGGACATCGATCGATGTTTTCCGCTCTTCCCAGTCAATGTTCTAATGGGCCTTTAAGGTTAATTTTTCCTCGTGATTTCATCTCTTTACCGGCTCTTTTCAGAGCCACACTCCGTCTCAATAGAGATGTGTTACACGGTGTCACCTTCAACATCAAGATTTGAAAGATGCTTTTGTTGACTCCTGTCTTTCCAGTTGTCCGCGAGTAGTGACATACAGCAGTACTCGGGTTTCAACACGCTGCCATTTGAGCCTCATCAGAACTTCACTTGGCTGTTGTCGGGGGACACTGGTGAGATATTCCATAGCCTAAAGCTGGGGAAGAAGAGACGCGCCATGTCATCGAGGGTGCTGTAAACCAAACAAAGGGTTAAACAAACAAGCAAGCAAGCGAGCAAGCAAGCAAGCAAGCAAGCAAGCAAGCGAGCGAGCGAGCGAGCGAGCGAGCGAGCAAGCAAGCAAGCAAGCAAGCAAGCAAGCAAGCAAGCAAGCAAGCAAGCAAGCAAGCAAGCAAGCAAGCAAGCAAGCAAGCAAGCAAGCAAGCAAGCAAGCAAGCAAGCAAGCAAGCAAGCAAGCAAGCAAGCAAGCAAGCAAGCAAGCAAGCAAGCAAGCGAGCGAGCGAGCGAGCGAGCGAGCGAGCGAGCAAGCAAGCAAGCAAGCAAGCAACCAAGCATTCGAATCCACCACACGACTTCGACCAGCACGGTGGTCAAGTGGTTAAGACGTCTGCACTAGAAAGCATGCGTTGAATTCCGCCCGATCGAGCAGCCTAATTTTTTCTCATCAGGCATCGTGCAAATCACTGAGCATTCAGTGTTTATCACGTCGATCAGGGCAAAAACCTCATTGAATATGATAGTGACTGTAGCTTGAACTTATCTCTGTCCGATTCTTTCCAATAGTTTCAATTATTAGCCGTTGACTTTTTGGGTGCTTATTGGCCCCTAGAAAAAAATACCCCATATATAACATGTGCTGTTTCCTCATCCCATATACTCCACTTCCATTGTCAATTCGTGCCTGTTTCAAAGCTCAAAAGAGTTATATTGCCCAAGCCCGAGCCCGAGTCCTAGTCGAGAGTTGCACGGGTCGGGTTAATTGCTCACAGTAACGTTATTAACTTGCGCGTGTCCCTCTCCCCCTTCGTCCACTCCCCCCGTGCGTCGAAGTCTTTGCCGGGGGCTATCTAGCTAGAGCATCGGGCGGTTTCGGGGATGCCGTCTTCTCCAGATCTCGTCTGACCACCGGCAACAGCGTCAGGATAACCCTCGACATTCGGACGAAAACCAGTGCCGGGACTGTACTCAACGGTGGGTATCATACGCGTTTCCATTTAAGAGCTGAGATCGAAGTGCTATAGATGAACGGTATTTCCCAGCGAGGGGCACTTAGCTGAAACTGAGCGCTTGAAACCTTGGCCAGACGGGTAACATGGAAACGTGGTTTCAGCTCGCTATAGGAAGAGTTGTAGACAGTTGATATACATTACCGCATGCGTGAACTGAACCGGGGACTTGAACCCGAGACCTCTGGCTTAACGTAACGTTCCCCCTCCCCTTCCCCTTCCCCTTCCCCTTCCCCTTCCCCTTCCCCTTCCCCTTCCCCTTCCCCTTCTCCCACCCCTTCCCCTCCCCCTTTCCCCTTCCCCTTCCCCTTCCCCTTCCCCTTCCCCTTCCCCTTCCCCTTCCCCTTCCCCTTCCCCTTCCCCTTCCCCTTCCCCTTCCCCTTCCCCTTCTGTACTTTCTTGCATCCTCCATCTCGTGTTGACAGATTGCCTGACCTGATGGTACCGATATTGTTGTGTATGTACTTCTCGACGCGATTGTCACCACCCGTTTCGTTGTTCGTGCAGGGGACAGCGTTCATTTCGTGGGTGACCCCATCGAGTACAACGGCAGGGTCTACTTCTTCTTCCGCGAGGTCGCCACGGAGGAGACCCAGGACACGGTCGTGCACTCGCGCGTGGGCATGGTTTGCAAGGTAGGTAGGCGTGCCGTTCGGCTCTTGTATATAATTATAACCAGCGTTGATGAGCGAGCTCACACGACATACCAAGCTTTCGCGGGCGCTTTCGCGGGCGCTTTCGCGGGCGCTTTCGCGAATCATTTTTTCGAACTGCGCCAAAATCACACCCCACGACAGTATCGCTTACGTTGCAGACCCCATAGACCAGCGTGTCACAAGAACACTCTTCAGGCTGTTCGTTTCTTGTCTATACTGTTATGTTTTGTTGTTGTTGATAGAATGACACGGGTGGCAAAGAGGCTTTCCACTACACACCTTCGCACGCAGTCACGTTCGCGAAGGCCCGGCTCCGGTGTGCCATCGAGGGGGAGCCTCGGCCGTACGTCTACCGTGAAATACGTGAGTACCCCCACCCTCTCCGACCAGTCGACTGACGACGGTCAGAGTACGCACTGTCCGAAAGTTGCCGCCTCTTTTTCCGAGCCATGCTCCATTCCGAGAGAGCCGACTGACTTACATGGTGTCACCGCAAACGGTCAACTTTTTGCTTCCTCCATGGAAACCTTCAAATCTTATCAGCCTGACCATAGGGCGAGGAAACACGCTATGGCCGTGGAACTATTTCCTTCAAATACATGCTCTGGCCTTCCTGGGCCAAAGAGAGGAAAACACTTATCTTGTATGTATATAGGAAAGAGAAATCCCCTGGCTGTTTTCGAAAAGAAGTAAGGGAATCCTGGTTTCTGGGGAAAAGGACTGAAAACCAATAATGTCTCTTAGGTGAAAAAAGGAAATAGGCCTACCTCACTTTTAGGCAAAAAAGTAGGGAAAAAACACATCTTGAAGAAGAGGAACAGCACATGGCTCTTGAGGGAAAAGGAAAAACACCTGGATCTTGAGGGAAAAGGAAAAAACACCTGGATCTTGAGGGAAAAGGAAAAACACCTGGATCTTGATGGAAAAGGAAAAAACACCTGGCTTTTGATGGGGAAGATAATGAAAATCGCCTTGGTCTTCAGGGGGAAAAGACGGAAGTGCACCTGCCTCTTGAAGGGGAAAAGGATGAATATAATGATTATTTAGAGAGAAAAAAACAGGAAAAGAAAAAAACCTTTTGAGTCTTAGAGGGGAAAAAGCTAAAACTATCTGGCGTGTTGAAGTCGAAATAGAAGACAGCCACCGGAACTATTACTCAATAACGGTGCTCTTTGTTCTCCCAACTTTCAGGGGACACGTACCGGAGTACTGAAAGCAACAAGGTGGTATTTGCCCTGTTTGCAACACCCTCGTAAGTAACTTTGAGAAACAAATTCATCATTAAGTGTTCAGCTTGGGTGGGCTAGCTGTGATTGTAATGAAAGAGGAGGGGCATGCCATAGCATTTAATGAGGTCGAGGTCGAGTTCAGCTTCGATGGGCTAGCTGTGGGTGGACTGAAGGAGGAGGGACATGCCATAGCATTTAATGAGGCCGAGGTCGAGCTCAGCTTGGAGTTATTCGGAAGGAAACGTCGGCAGTTTCGAAAGGAAACGGTAATCGTTCACTGTCGTCCTTGTCTCTTGCATTCTTATAGCCCCGGAGTGACTAGCTCGGCCGTGTGCGCGTTCCGATTGGACCACATAGAGTCTTTATTCATACGAGGCAAGTTCTATGCTCAGACGTCTCCCTCTCAACCGTGGACCGTGTTGGCCACTGACCCGGTCACGCCACGACAGACCACGGTAAGAAATAGCGCTCGAAAGAGATTCTGAGGAAGATTCTGTGCCTGTCACGCAGGACTTTTATTCAGTGCGTATCAGCGAAGAAAACGAGACTCTGATTTCAATCATCTCTCTATCCCACTCTCTCTCTTTTCTTCTCCATCTCCCCCTGTTTCTATCTCTCTCTATATATCTCTCCTTCACTGTCTCTATTTCTTGCTATCGCTCTATCTCTATTCTCTCCCCGTTTTCTCTTTGTCGCTATATGTCTCTCTTTCTATCTCTCTTTATCTCTCTGTCTCTCTCTCTCTCTATCTCTGCTTCTCTCTATCTCTATGTCTTTCTCAATCTTTTTATCTCTGTCTATCTCTCTGTCTACCTCTATTTCTCTGTCTCTCTCTCTCTATCAATATCTCTCTCTGAATCCGAGTCGCCCAAATCAAGTCTCCAGTCACGACTCACAAGTCGCATGCAACCCTGCTTTTAAATTAATACTCAACATTGTACAGTGCATGCCTTACGCACAGCATTGTACACTATGCCAACCCATTATTCTGCCAACACGTGTTGCAATGTGTTCAAGATTAAAGAAAAAAATATGCCTAATGCAAGTTTTCGAATTAGGGTACAATTTGTCGAGTGACTGGTCACAGGGATTGAGTCCCTTGCTCAGGTTTTTTTGCGTGACTCGAGTCCGACAGGACTGAGGTCAAACCAAAAAAGTGTGAAGGCCAGACAAATTGTGTCATTCGGGATTTGTTCTCTACAATCGTGACATGTCGGGACGCTTTCTTGCCCAGTGTCCGGACACTGCAAGCTACGACAACCAGGAGTACATTCGGTTGCTGGGCGAGGGCCAACTGATGCACCGACGGGTCGAGGACGGGCTCTTCTACGAGGGGGAGCGGGCGGAGGCCGGGTCACGCCACCCGCTGCTGGTCTCCGACGGGGAGCGCTTCTCCCGGTTCGCGGTGAACGAGGACGTGGTCGACGCGCTGGACGTCATGTTCATCGGAACAGGTGTCAGGCAGACTGAGGAAAACGGACGCCATGTGATGCTATTAAATGATGAAAGAAAAAATGTCGGGGTATATAGGCCGTTTTCCAAAACCCGGCTTAGGCTTCGGCTCCGGCTTCGTCTCTGTTATCCAAAAGCTGTAAACACAGGTTGGAGTACTTCGTTGCAGTTGAAGCTCAGGATTCTTTTTAAAATTGCAGTGTAACATTCAAAAACAAAGCCAAAGGCCTCCCGTTTTCATGCCTTGTACTTGAAAATGGACGAAAGAAAGAAAGACAAAGCCGGAGCCTGAGCCTAAGCCGGGTTTTGGAAAAGGGCCAAAGTATGGGTGATTCACAATAGTGCGCCCTCAAGAGGTTTGTGGGCGCGCTCGATAGGTTTCGGGTTCACGTCCGGTCAAATTGTTGTGTATTTCTTTCAATTTGTTTAAAAAAACCTAGTCAGTTTTTCATCGATTTGTTTAACATCTTTGTATAATGTGTATTGAAGTAAATACAAAAGAAACTGTGGCAAACTGCTCACTGACTAAAATGACATGCAATACATAAATCTCAAAGGTTAGAGGGTCTGACATTTCGATCCTAGCGGGGGCCTTTCTGAAAGGCAAACTCTTTGCCTTTGAGAAAGGCCCTGCTAGGATAGAAACGTCAGGTCTTCTAAGTTTGGAGATCTTTTTTATATTGATTGTCTTTTCCTCACATACAGAGAAGGGGACCATTCTGAAAGTTTATCTGAACGCAGCCCGTAGCCAGGCCAAGGTGGTGGAGGAGATTCGCCTTGAGTCTAACATACAGGTATGTACCAGAGAATGCCTGTCAGTTCCTTGCAAAACGTCACATTAAGTTGTACGGAGGTGTATGAGGGAAATTTACTTACTTACTGCCCGTTATGCCTCCTGGCATGTAGAGCAGCGACAAAAGCTCTCCACTCCCATCTGTTTTGGGCCTTTCTTTTGGAGTGATCCCCGGGTCTGGTGGAGGTTTAGTCATTTCATTTTCCACGGTCCGTCGCCAGGTGTTTTGGGACCGACCCCGTCTTCTCCTTCCGTCTGGAGTCCAATTTAGAGAGCTGTCTTTGTTATGTCCTCAGCTTCCTTTCTCGTGATATGCCCAATCCACCTCCATCTCCTTCTCATTAGTGTGTCTTCCATTACTCCCGTCTTCTCCATCCTTCTGGAGTCCAATGTAGAGCTGTCTTTGTTATGTCATCGGCTTCCTTTCTCATGCTATGCCCAATCCACCTCCATCTCCTTCTCATCAGTGCATCTTCCATACACTCCCGACGGCATCTCTCATACAGCTCCTCATGACAGCTTTTCGGAGATCGTTTCTCGTCATGCTCCAACATTCAGAGGCGTAGAAGGGAGTAGAGAGGGAAATGGTTGAAGGAAAAATAGAGTCTGTCTGGTAATGCACGAGTTATAATTATCTCGACTTTGTTTTGTCTTCGCCGACGGTCCAGACGCCGGTCCTGTCGATGCTGAAGAGCGAGGACGGCCAGGCTGTGTTTGTGAGCACGAGCCACGGTGTGTACAGAGTGCCTGTACAGCACTGCCTGGACTACCCCACACGACAAGAGTGCCTGGACATCCGTGATCCGTACTGCAGCTGGAATACTACCCACTGCGTGCACTCCAACGGGTAAGCAAGCAAGCGCCAGACGATCGAGAACCCGAGCAGCAGTTATAATTATATGGTATTTTAAAGGGCAGGGCATTGTATTTTCAGGGCAGGACAAGGTAGGGCAGAGCGGGGCAGGGCAGGGCAGCCGAGCCCAACCGAGCCCAACCGAGCCTAACCGAGCCGAGCCCAGCCCAGCCCAGCCCAGCCGAGCCCAGCCGAACCGAGCCGAGCCCAGCCGAGCCCCGCCGAGCCCGGCCGAGCCCAGCCGAGCAACGGTACCTCAAAGCTCGAAGAAGCTACTCATGAAACGTGTGGCTCAATCAACTCCCGCCATCAATATTCACCCCTCATTGACCCATTCCAGACTCACTGGAACTCCATTCAAACGTCGTCGACTCATGCCGGCTTTTTGTTCTTCTCCAGAGAGCAAGACTTAGATAACGGTAGCGGCCCCGAGTCACGTAAGTTTGTTGTCATCATTGTCTGAAACCGTTCTCTTCATGCATCTAATTGGTCTGAGAAGTCTGACAAAACTGTCTACCGCAGTATCCTCAGATGCAGAGGTACATACAATCAGATACAATCCCGGAAGGGAGTTACACATTATTTTTGTGTTGTTTTAAACATAATTATTTGGACCAACTTCAGTCAAAGTGTTGGTGAAGTATGTGCAATCGCCAAATATTCACAGTGTAATTGAGATGATATACAAAAATGTTGCAAACTGCTTACTGACTAAAATTACCAAAAAGTAAATCTAAAATTTAGTGGGCCTGACGTTTCGATCCTAGCAGGACCTTTCGCAAAGGCAGAGTGACAAGGACAAAACAGATACATGTATCTGTTTTGTCCTTGTCACTCTGCCTTTGAGAAAGGTCCTGCTAGGATCGAAACGTCAGGCCCACTAAATTTTAGTGTAATTGAGAATTAGAAGCGGACATTTGCGTGCAAGTATATGATAAAAACCCCGTCTCTCCGCCCGTACAGCCGGCACGGTCACCATTCGTCACTCTCCGCGAAGCCACCAGCGGTCGCTGAGGATCCCCAACCAGCCGGTGCACCTGTACCTGACCGCCGCGTCCACGCCCCCGGGCAGGAACCCCCGCGTGCGCGGTGGACAGATCCGGTGCGACCCGTGCGCCAGTCTGCCGTACGCGGCGGCCACCTTCTCCACGCCCGCCGAGGACTTCCTGGCGCTGTACATCAACGGCTCCTCTCCCCCGGAGACCGAGGGCGACTGCTCGTGCTCCTGCATCGTCGAGATCGACAGCGGGGAGACGGCGGTGGCCAGTTTCAATCTCACCGTCGACAACTCCGGTACGTGTTCCGGGTCTAGCATTCGAATCACACCAAATATCCAGTCTGGGTCCGAGAGTCTCGAGTCATCTAAGTCGAGTCCGAGTCCGGGTCGCCAGTTATGTTTAAATTTCACACTGCGTGGCCCAGCTTTGGACAGTTTTCTCAAAAGTCAAATATACCATGGCTCGATCTGTGGCATGGTAGGCGCCTATATCATTATAAAGTATAGTCTAGTAAACCGTTGAGGTAAAATAGCCTATAACTTGATCATGCTACAATATGCACCTCGATACGAAAGTAAGCATCCTATCTCAACATGGATGCCACTTTTTTTCAATAGGTCAACCAAATAAACCAACAAACCCGACTGTTCAATTCAACATTGCTACAATGTTCCCAGTGTAATTTCAAAACTGCTGTAAGCCAGGTTTACAACTGGTCGGATTCACCCGAACGAAAACTAGGGGGTGATTCCAGGAGATTTACGGTAATAGTTAAACGCTTCTGACTGGTGTCCCAACCCCGGCAAAGACTAGGTTGACCATTTTGGGAAGGCCACAATCTAAGGACTGGTCAGCCTAGTGCAGATGGTAAGAGCGCTGGTACGCAAAACCAGAGGTCAAGAGGTCTAGAGGTCAAAACCTCCCTTAAATTAGCAGCATTTGATTCACCCTTACTTCTTCAGTTCCACGGAGCGAAGCGATCGTGCAGTATCAAACTAAACTGAAGAACTGGGTCGACGAGCTGGTAAGTACAACACTTCAAGAAGTTCCTCTATCATTCTAGAGCGCATTCAATAAATTCAACAAAGAAGGAAGGGGAGTAGAAACCAAAGTCCAACTTGAAACACACCCCGAATTAAAAGACTGTATACCACTGCATCATATTGATGTGACTGCTATGGGTAGGTCTAGAGAATTCCTTTTTGAGCTCCCTTTTGGAGTTCTCGAAGGGTGTGGCATACTATGGTTGAACACGGTGGTGTACAACCCTTGGTAAGAAGCTATTTGATATCCCTCATCATTCTGATGACCTTGAACGCAGCGATACCACAGACATAAAATAATAACCTATAGACGGACAACAGCGGGCGCTAGACTGTAATTTCAGGATGCATGAAAAAACATGGGCAAACTTGTTCGTCACGTCACACGGACGACGTACGTACACAAACTCAGTGCAAGATTACGCATACTGGCCCGCCATCTACTAGAAAATGACCGCCAAATTTTGATCCATTATTTCTAATAAACACGCAAATACACATCTGTAAATGAGTATGTAGTCTTCTCTGAAAAGGGCTTTTGATCTCAATCAGCATGGTTTCATCCCAAAAATCCAGTTTGAATCCATCATTCCGGGATTTCTTCATATGTTTGTGCACATTGTTCATCTACTTCCGCCCATGGTTTTACATTTAGTCGGGCGCCGTCAGTATCCTGACGTCGTTTTCCATAGGCTTTGTGTATGGCTGTCGGTCTATAGGTTATTTATGTCTGTGTGCAATACCATACGGGCGATTCACAAAAGTGAGTTTGTAACGCGTTGATCAATCACAGTAGGCGGAATTATGGCCGTTTTCGAAATATAGGCTTATGCTCGGGCTTAGGCTTCGGTCATATTGATCTTATTCGTTATAATGTCAAATGCATCTAGAAACAAGCGTTTAACCCCAGTTTCTTGGTTAATACTGTGTACTTATCAAGCCAACAAACCTTCAAATTCGGAAACAAACCCTAACCAGGATTTTGAGGTTTTGTCAGACGGAGACGAAGCCTGAGCCCGAGCCTAAGCCTTCATTTCGTAAACGGCCTATGTCGATCCACTGCACGTCTGGAAAGGGTCCACATAATTATTAATATTCCGCGCATTGCGATAGGCCAACGCAATGCAAACTCTTGAGGGCGCACTTATTGTGAATCGCCCGTATTAAAGGTCGTGGGCTCAGCATACATGAAATTGACTCCAAAATCTGTGGGGAGTCAAAAAGTGGTAAAAGCCCCACAACGTGATTTGCGAATATGCGCGCTCATGGCATGTTTGGAGCGCAGCGTTATAATACATCAACCCTGATAGCAGACTGACATCTGTATTACGTCTTTAACTGGTCGTCATCTGGTCATCACGTCATACGTCGTATAAATGACTATTTTAAGACGTCAACATGACGTCTTCATACGACTATAATTTTCTGGTTCTGTTTTTTTTACCACACTATGACGTATATTTTACGTCAATTATTTACCACTTGTTGACGTCTTTTCATAAGACCAGAATACGACGTATATTTTACGTCAATTATTTACCACTTGTTGACGTATTTTCATAAGACCAGATTACGACGTATATTTTACGTCAATTATTAACCACTTGTTGACATCTTTTCATAAGACCAGAATACGACGTATATTTTACGTCAAATATTTACCACTTGTTGACATCTTTTCATAAGACCAGAATACGACGTATTTTTTACGTCAATTATTAACCACTTGTTGACATCTTGTCATAAGACCAGAATACGACGTATATTTTACGTCAAATATTTACCACTTGTTGACATCTTTTCATAAGACCAGAATACGACGTATTTTTTACGTCAATTATTAACCACTTGTTGACATCTTTTCATAAGACCAGAATACGACGTATATTTTACGTCAAATATTTACCACTTGTTGACATCTTTTCATAAGACCAGAATACGACGTATTTTTTACGACACTTCTTTACCACTTGTTGACGTCTTTTCATAAGACCAGAATACGACGTATATTTTACGTCAATTATTTACCACTTGTTGACATCTTTTCATAAGACCAGAATACGACGTATATTTTACGTCAAATATTTACCACTTGTTGACATCTTTTCATAAGACCAGAATACGACGTTTATTTTACGACACTTCTTTACCACTTGTTGACGTCTTTTCATAAGACCAGAATACGACGTATATTTTACGACACTTCTTTACCACTTGTTGACGTCTTTTCATAAGACCAGAATACGACGTATATTTTACGTCAACTATTTACCACTTGTTGACGTCTTTTCATAAGACCAGAATACGACGTATTTTTTACGTCAATTATATACCACTTGTTGACGTCTTTTCATAAGACCAGAATACGACGTATTCACCGTGTGACGACCAGCGCGCACAACCTGTTTGGGAATGTGTTGTACACACGATCTGTTTGGGAATCTGCCCATGCAGAGATACACGAATGGGAGAATCAACACCCTCGGACAAGGCATGCAGGACAGTCGGCGTAGGCTAACTTGAATACGTGTAATACATGTAAAGCGCGTTGGGTACATCATGGGTACATGCCACAAGTAGGCCTATATACGTACATGTAATTGAACTCTAAACTCGAAGCTTATCGCCAAATAGAGCGGCTGCGATCATAACCTTTTAATGTATATGTTTAGGACATGCCAGAACATTTTTGACAATCAAGTGAGAACGCGCTGTGCTAGTCTGCGCAATCATGTGTCATCATACCATGCCACGACTAGCACACACTAATAAACTTTTTCCAGTCCTGTCACTATATAGTCGTATAGAATTTTCATCATCTTCCCGTTTCAATTTCAACAGGAAATCACTGACAGTACTCCTTTATTAAACCAATCGTATTCCCCGATGTGGGAAGGATCTTCTGGAGTGATTAAGAATATTAAATCACATTACAAAATGTAGATCAATGTAAAGCACTGAGGGCAGACTAGATCAAGTTGAGGAAATAGCGCCCTCTTTTATCGTTTGATTTGCACATAAATCAGGCGCTTAATATTTAAAATCCAATAAAATGTAAAACAAATATACCGAATCTGAATATGGGGTAATAAGATGTCATCAGCATTAAAGTAAATACAAAGCACTAATACTAGACATCAATTGGAAGCTTTTGGTAAATTCTAGATTTTTCATGAACGAGAGTTTTTTGCTTGGTGAAAACGCATGTCGACCAAAAGTAGCTATGGGCGTTATGTCTGTGATTTTTCATCTTCACTAAAAAAAGGGGTTTTAACAATAATTATGACATATTTCAAACTATGAAGAGGATTATAATGTTATGATTATCCACCCACACGTACCTATCCATTATTACATCGAACAAATATATTTTCTGCTAGTTTATTCAAAGTGTTTAAAAAGTAAAAATTAATTGTTTTGTAAACTGCTTATAAACATGACTACACGACTTCAGGGCAAAACACAAAATTTGCAAAGCCTGAGGTTTTGAATGATCCTAGCAGACCTTTTTCGAAGGCAATTTTGCAGTATTAACGTATCTTCATGCGTTTCGTTACAGACCGCATGTCGTGAGCCAGACGGTGTGCTCATTCGCTGGTGATGCTAGCTCCCCGGAAACATCGACAAAGGCGATCAGCGGTGAGCGCAGCTGCTTCAATGACGCCTACAAGTCACGCCCTGAGGATCCATTCTTCCCAAAATAGCCCTGACAAAACCAGAAGAAGTATAATTTTTGGGGGGCAAACGATATTTCCCGAAACTGTACTGCCTTCATTTTGCACATCGAGGCATGAGCTATGGGCTCTGCTGTGTAAGAGGAAGAGGGCGGGAAGGGGTGGATTTTGAACGCTTGGTGATGGGAGCAGACAAATGTAGGTCCAATCTACATTTTGGATTATAGTTAAAAGACTTGAGAAACTTTTGGGTGTGGAATACTTGACTTTGAAAGTGAGTGTTTTTGTATAGTGTTCTATTGGAGCTCGATTTAGTGTTCTGCAACCATAAATGTTGTCTGCCGCCCTCAAGCGTTCGAAATTCTCGACTTTTTTCTGACGTATTCAATTATTTTTATGCCAAAACGTAAATTTCCATCCAAGACTGTGATGTATTATTTTCTAAGGTCAACAGAAAAGTCGATGAGCATATAATGTGGATAAAATGACACGGCAAAACAAGATGTGTTAATATGCTATTCCCCCCTTTTTTGTACAACCATGGTACAACCATCTACCATATTTTGCATATTGTTGTCTTTTGTCTGTTTGTTTGTCCGTTTTCTTGTCCAGTGTTCATAAGGCCCAGGCTTCCCATCACTGCTTTCTGGAATTTGCCTCCGTATCAGGCTACTTGTAATGATCTTTTATACCCACTTCTGGGTTCCTCATGGGATAGTTATCCAAATAATTACTGTTACACATTGTTGTATTTTCTTAATCTTGAGATAATGGAAATAAATGTTCCTCTCTTGAGTTGAATCTAACAGACGTATGAAGAGTACTTGAAGCCTAACTAGTTGAGGGCTTTGTGCTTGCTTTCTCATAAACAACCAGATCGTAAACAAAATAAATAATGCATCTTACTGGCGCCCCACCCCAGCAAAGATTAGTTGACTATTAGATTTGGGAAGGCTGACATCTAAGGGCTGGACAGCTCAGATGGTAAGAGCGCTGGTACGCAAAACCAGAGGTCTCAGGTTCAAGCCAATTCAAATTTGTTCAGTCAGTTTTTCCTGTTTAAAATTATTAATGCGAAGTGGAAGGTTGGCGGTGAGACCATGTAGCACTTCTCTTTCAAGGAGTGTGGCTCTGAAAAGAGCCGGTAACTCAATGTTTCGGGTAGTGTGTACTCTGCCCATGGTCAGTGCTACATGGTGTCACCGCAAACCTTCCACTTAATATTTCCACCATGCAAACCTTCGTCTTATTAATACGAAAGATTATGCACTTTTCTCAACCCGTGAGAACACATCTTTGCTGTCCTCAATCAGGTCAACGAACTTCAAATCAGACACAAGTACAGAGAGTTTCCCAGCACTCAAGGCGGTGTTATTTCTGTCGGTAGTTTATTACTTAAAATGCAAGTACATGTTCAGGTCTGAACAGCGAAAAGACGACATGCAATTACTCATACAGCGAGGCTACAGTGAGCGACACACTGGTATCGTTCCTTTAATATAAACTTAATTTAAAACCGATCTTGTTTGTTTTTTAATGTACAACAATTTCTTAAAGAGCACTTGTGTTGTGTGGTCTGCGTGACGTCGTGGTTATGGCAGACGTTCCGTTCTTGGACCGTCGGGGGCTGGCTGCAGAGGGCGCTGTGGGTGTTACCACTAGGGTGTTGTAGAGCCACTGATCACTGTGGAGGCTGGATGCCGGGGGCGCCTGCTGGCGTCAAAGCCGTTGTGCGCCATATTGGTACTCCTAACACAAACAGGCTGCCAGCACTGCTGCTGGATTCTCGTTCACTGTGGAAGCCGGGGCACGCACCGGCCCCAATGCGAGTACCAATATGGCGACTTATGGCGCCAGTTAAGAGCTTTCAGAGATTCAATGACGGTTTGCCCTGCTCGACGTAATAAACACCGAGTGCCCAGTGCTTTGCCCGATGCCTGGTGAACAAATTTCAGGCAGCTCGGGCGGGATTCTAACCAGGGACTCCCGCTTTCTAGTGCAGACGTCTTAAACCACTTGACCACTGAGCTGATCGAGGTCGTGTGGCGGATTCACAACCTTTCAGCGATCTTCTCTCGGGCTCAGGCTTCGGACTCTGACAAAATTAGAAATGACGACCACCACCAGTTCTTTCCAGATTCAGAGCAAACTATCTGCCCCTGATCCTCGCCAGAAATCATAGGACATGCTCAGTCAGGACAAGATACACCAGGATGCCAGAACTGGAGACACGACACGGCCAGCAACGGCCCTCCTCAGCCACCGACGCACATCACAAACACGCCAACCGATCGGACCCGCTTCCCAAAATCCAAAAAGTCATACGGGTTGCCGCGCTGTCCCTCGATCTCTTTGGCCACACCAGGGCGCCCTCCTTCATACTTGGCTGCATAATTCAGTATTTACATTGCAAAGATTTCTTGGCTTTCGCAGGCAGACATCAGAAAACTCTTATTTCACGAGAGCGCCTCTTGTTGGCGGGAAACCTAATCTCATTTTACACTAATTCTCCATATTTTACTTGATTACTTGAGGAAAATAGTTGAAGATAAAACAAAAAGGGATGTTCAATATCATTTGTTTCTAACGCATGGAAGATTTCAAGAAACCTCTTCAGAGGTTGGGGAAGGTTAAAAGGCGACGAGGAAAGGAACCTGCCACCCTACCTCACCATGCCGTGGCCTTGTACATAAGGCAAAACCCCTGCGCTATAAGGATAGTATAGAACATCGTTTACCTTTAATAGATAGGCCTAGCTTTGGCCAAATGGGTTTGTTCATGCAGTATGGAGTTCTTGCTTGTAACCATGGGATTGGAGTGCTAAGATGAGCGCCGATTTGAAGGAAGCCAGCTTCTAAACAATGCTCTCCAGGTTAGGAATAAAAAATACTAGGTAAAATCAGGCAGTGTCATTATGGCAACGGATATGGTCTAAGTGCTTTTTTAAATTTTCTCTCTTCTTCTTATGAAAATAGCATTTGTATTTTTCTTTCTCTTGTGTGGTTAGCTCAGAAATAAGCATGGCTGGACTGACGTCTACCAACGGTAAGGATGGAGGTTTATGCCTTGCATTAGACTTTTCAGTTCTGTTTGTCTGCCATGGCTGGCAGTCTACCACCAATAGGGATGGAGGCTCGTGTCTTGCTTCAGACTAGTCACACCCCCACCTCTCAACTCTATTTGTCAGCCGTGGTAGGCAGTGTTCCAGTTCTATTTAATGGCCTTTGTCCGGAGCCTTGCCGGTCTTTGAGCTCATAGAAAAAGATTCTAATAAATACTCCATCTGGAGAAGAACAAACAAAACAAACTCATTCCGCTCAGACTGAGCCCAGGAAGTCTTTTAAAGGCACGCCCAAGGCAAAATAAAGAGCAGCCTTAAGTACTGGCAAAAAAAAAAATCAATCCGCATTTCCAGAACTGCAATACCTTTCAGTTGTAATTATTTTTTTCTCCTTTGCATTTTTCATATTATTTAAAAAAGAAAGAAAAGAACAGTTTATAGGTTATGTGTTACAATATTGCCTTTTGTTCTCAGGAGAATAAAAGTGAAGAGGGGTCACATGAAGCCGTCCATATCGTCATAGCCACCCTCATCGTAGTTATCATCGATTCCTTTGCCAGATTTCCCGCTGCCGGCCAGGGCGGCTTTTTTACTCTTCTTCTTGGATTTTATCACCTGGACCAAAGGAATTGAAAGGAGGAAGAATTAGGATCAAGAACTAGTGTCACCAACGCTGTGTAGGAGGGGAATGGAAGGGGAAGTGGAAGGGGAGAGGGAAGGGGAAGTGGAAGGGGAAAGGAAAGGGGAAGTGGAAGTGGAAGTGGAAGGGGAAGGGGAAGGGGAAGGGGAAGGGGAAGGGGAAGGGGAAGGGGAAGGGGAAGGAGAAGGGGAAAGGGAAGGGGAAGGGCGAGTGGATGGGGAAGGGGAAGGAGGAGGAGGAGAAGGGGGAGGGGAAGGGGAAAGGGAAAGGGGAAGGGGAAGGGGAAGGGGAAGGGGAAGGGGAAGGGGAAGGGGAAGGGGAAGGGGAAGGGGAAGGGGAAGGGGAAGGGGAAGGGGAAGGGGAAGGGGAAGGGGGAAGGGGAAGGGGAAGGGGAAGGGAAAGAGGAAGGGAAACATTAGAAAGGCTGGGGAGTGCAGGGCAGGGCAGGGCAGGGCAGGGCAGTGCAGGGCAGTGCAGGGCAGGGCAGGGCAGGGCAGTGCAGGGCAGTGCAGGGCAGGGCAGGGCAGTGCAGGGCAGGGCAGGGCAGGACAGGGCAGGACAGGGCAGTGTAGGGCAGGGCAGTGCAGGGCAGGGCAGGGCAGGGCAGGGCAGGGCAGTGCAGGGCAGGGCAGGGCAGGGCAGTGCAGGGCAGGGCAGGGCAGTGCAGGGCAGGGCAGGGCAGGGCAGGGCAGGGCAGTGCAGGGCAGGGCAGTGCAGGGCAGGGCAGGACAGTGCAGGGCAGGGCAGGGCAGGGCAGTGCAGGGCAGGGCAGGGCAGGGCAGTGCAGGGCAGGGCAGGGCAGGGCAGGGCAGGGCAGTGCAGGGCAGGGCAGGGCAGTGCAGGGCAGGGCAGGGCAGGGCAGGGCAGGGCAGGGCAGGGCAGGGCAGGGCAGGGCAGGGCAGGGCAGGGCAGGGCAGTGCAGGGCAGGGCAGGGCAGGGCAGGGCAGTGCAGGGCAGGGCAGGGCAGGGCAGGGCAGGGCAGGGCAGGGCAGGGCAGGGCAGGGCAGGGCAGTGCAGGGCAGGGCAGTGCAGGGCAAGCCAAGCCATCAAAACCACCCAAAACACAGCCTTACCTTTAGTGCCTTGGCCTTCTCGCTGGCTATTGCAGTTAGACTGGCTCCTAGTCTTTTCACCTGATCGGCTTCCACTGTGCGACAGAGTAAACAAATAATATGAATTTAGTCAAAATATATAAGAACAAACATAAAAATATACAACGTGTAATACAGTGACACAGAGCAATCAGCCCGGATCATACCTTACAAATTTGTATGTGCAAATCAAAATTGCATGTGGGCATAACAGGGCGGGGTGGGGGAGGGTGGGTTGGTGCAGGGTAAGGCAGGGTGGGGCAGCCAGGTGGGGCATGGCAGGGTGGGGCATGGCAGGGTGGGGTATGGCAAGGTGGGGGAGGGTGGGTTGGTGCAGGGTAAGGCAGGGTGGGGCAGGCCAGGTGGGGCATGGCAGGGTGGGGTATGGCAGGGTATGGCAGGGTGGGGGAGGGTGGGTTGGTGCAGGGTAAGGCAGGGTGGGGC
This sequence comes from Luidia sarsii, assembly GCA_949987565.1. Lineage (NCBI taxonomy): Eukaryota > Metazoa > Echinodermata > Asteroidea > Paxillosida > Luidiidae > Luidia > Luidia sarsii. Next base: position 3,180,878 of record OX465108.1, on the reverse strand, counting down.
AGGCCAGGTGGGGCATGGCAGGGTGGGGTATGGCAAGGTGGGGGAGGGTGGGGTGGTGCAGGGTGAGGCAGGGTGGGGCAGGCCAGGTGGGGCATGGCAGGGTGGGGTATGGCAAGGTGGGGGAGGGTGGGGTGGTGCAGGGTAAGGCAGGGTGGGGCAGGCCAGGTGGGGCATGGCAGGGTGGGGTATGGCAGGGTATGGCAGGGTGGGGGAGGGTGGGTTGGTGCAGGGTAAGGCAGGGTGGGGCAGGCCAGGTGGGGCATGGCAGGGTGGGGTATGGCAGGGTATGGCAGGGTGGGGGAGGGTGGGTTGGTGCAGGGTAAGGCAGGGTGGGGCAGGCCAGGTGGGGCATGGCAGGGTGGGGTATGGCAAGGTGGGGGAGGGTGGGTTGGTGCAGGGTAAGGCAGGGTGGGGCAGGCCAGGTGGGGCATGGCAGGGTGGGGTATGGCAGGGTATGGCAGGGTGGGGGAGGGTGGGTTGGTGCAGGGTAAGGCAGGGTGGGGCAGGCCAGGTGGGGCATGGCAGGGTGGGGTATGGCAAGGTGGGGGAGGGTGGGGTGGTGCAGGGTGAGGCAGGGTGGGGCAGGCCAGGTGGGGCATGGCAGGGTGGGGTATGGCAAGGTGGGGGAGGGTGGGGTGGTGCAGGGTGAGGCAGGGTGGGGCAGGCCAGGTGGGGCATGGCAGGGTGGGGTATGGCAAGGTGGGGGAGGGTGGGGTGGTGCAGGGTGGGGCAGGCCAGGTGGGGGCAGGGTGCCGGAGCGAGGGCAGACTTACAGCTGATACTGCAGGCCTGGAAGACGTCGTCCAGCAGGTCCATGTAGTGGGGGGACTTCTCCAGGGACTGAAGCTTCTCCTTGAGGAGCTTGCCAAACTCCTCAAACTCCTCAGGGCTGACGGGCTGCAGGGCGTCCAGTCGACCCCTCCCATCGTCTGTCACACCTGGTGGCAGAATGGCCACAAGAGAATGCATTTAAAAAAAGAAAATAAGAAAAAAAGAAGCCCTCACGACGAGTAACTCATAGATATAACCCGGCTGTTTGGGTCAGGGAGAGTGTAATTCAATGAGGGTTTGCTCTATTCCATGTGCGCTTGATGCTTTGCCTGACTGCCTGCTGGACAAATCACGCCCGAGCTGCCTGTCATTTGCAATCAGCAGGCAATCGGGCAAAGCACTGCACTGAGCACGCAGTGCTTATCGCACCGAGTAGGGCAAACCCTCATTGAATCTCATCGTGACTCATCGGATTATGCTGGATGACCCACCAGTACGTTCAGTGCTCAGCGCCTTGCGAGTAGGTTGCAAAAGCAACAAAGAGCTTCCATGAAATCGCCTGCAGGTTCAGTCAGGGGCCTAATTTCACACAGCATGACAAACCCCATATGATGAGATCAGGGCGCACTTCTTTGGAGCTGTCCCAGTCAAGCCAAATCTCGTTTCAGCACAAAAAAAGGCTTTCTCGGTGAAGAGGAAGGGCACCAGTCACATTAACTCCTTTCGACTTTCACTGCAAAAGCACTGCCGACTGACTAGCACCGACTTGAAACTCGCAAATGTACTCTTGTATTTAGGGGTGCAGGAGGCAGCTGGGATGGACTCGTAGGTTGAGTTCGGGCGGGTCTGTTCTTCACACGTGAACTTCGTTCTCGCGCTCGAACCCGCACGAACACGACCCACCAAGAACGCTGCACTCGGAACAGGATCACACACACCACCTCTCCGCCAGGGTTGTTCACGAACACGCCGAGAACACGCGCGCCCCAACTCGACCAAAGAGGGGATGACCTCTTCTTCGCCGCCAGCCTCACCCCACACCCCCCCCCCCCCCCGGCGACTCACCAAACGCTTCCTTGGCCAGTTCAAGGTCGGCATCTTCCTGCATTTTCTGCTGCTGGAGTTTCTCCGCCAGTTGCTCCTCTTTGCTCAGCACCTCCGGCTCTGCCTGCGTAAACAAAACGGGGGGGGTGTGACAGATGAGGGGTTAGCGTCGACGTCAGAACATGGAGCTGAGGTCATCCGTTAGGGTAGTGAGGTGGGGGCACCTCAACGTTTATCATCCAGGGGGAACCCTGCTGGTGAGTGAAAATGATTGAGGCAGAATGGAGCAGGAGATCGGTCAGTCGTCGGATGTCTCGAAAGAGCCAGCTGTCAGATTTCTTGCTTCGAAAGGGGGAGGTGGGGGGGGAGGGGCTCTGTCAATTCTGGCTGGTGAAATTTGAAGCCCTGCACGATGGAGGTGGTCCCTCAGGCCGTGGGCGTGCGGGCGCACCCCCATGAAGCGCCCCTACCAGAAGCGATGGAGTTCTGAGACGAGCAGGTGCGCGGGACCTCGATCAAATATTTTGGTCAGCACCCGACGATGCCTTACCTGCTGTTCCGCCAACTCTTTTTTCCTCTTCTCCGCTCTGGCCTTCAGTGTTGCTTCAATGCTCTTCTTCTTCTTGACCTGAACGGCTTTACCAGCTGACGATCAAGGGAGAGACAGACAGCGAGGAGAGAAACAAAAAAAAGGTATAAAAATAAAATTGAAAGTGGTACATTCTCCTCGACGCAAGATCATATCATACCAAAGAGGCAAAGGTTAAACCTTGAGAACGAAGGCATGGTTTAGTCAAACAGGCTTCGAAGTGTGAAGAACAACATTAGAATTTTCTAACCTTCCGACTCTTTCTGCTTTGCCTCTTTCTTCTCATCATCTGAGTCCTCCCAAGTGTCCTGAAAGAAAAGTTCAAAGAAACCAATCAAAGTCGCTTTGGAGTAACCACAACAAGGGCAAGGCACTGCGTTGTCAACAGCTTGAAGTTCAGTGACAGTGCATCACATATTGGGTGGGGAATGAGTCTACAGCCCATGAGTGGTGCCCTTAATTTGTAAATAAAACAAAATCTCAAAACTGTTTCATGTCAACATCAAATAACTGTATTGTGCATCAAATTTAAGAGTGAGATGTTCCTGCTAGTGGAGTGCTATTACTTATTAGTATTACTGCTAATGTAATGCCAACATAAAACAACTCCGGCATGCAGTTTGGCATCACGATCCAGCATCGAGCATGGAAAAGACAGCATTCAATTTGTTTACCTTCCCTAACTAGAATTAGAAATAGAAGGTAATGTCCTAGTACGTAAGGGACGAACAAATTTCACGCCGAAAAAGTTGATGGTAAATAATGCCCAATTCGAGGACACGATTTTGTGTTTACATCTTACTTATTTTGTTAGTGTTAAACAGCGTTGAAAACAACGAGGTGTCAATGTCACTGACTGACTCACTCAAGGAGTAATGCCAGACATAATAAATGGCGGTAATATATGAAATGACACTTTGACAGCCTAAATTAAATAAGCAACTGCCATGACAGCGACCGAGGGCTGACACTGACAGGGTTAAACTCGGAGAATGTATTCGTCAGCGTAGCCTAACTTTCCTCTCGAGCAGATAAAGGACAAAATGACTAGGTAAAACTCCCCCTTCGACTCGTTCGAGATGTTTCTTGGCGATTAACGGGAAGTTAGGGGCACGATACCTTAACTTCCTCCTCGTCCTCTCCTTCCCATCTGTCGCTTGGATTAACGGGCGGGGCGGCAAAGCCCTGCGCCGGGTCGAAATCTTCGGCATCTGCCAAAAGTTAACACAACAGAGAGGGACACGTGAGGACGGCTGCGTCGGTCACATCGATCACTGCCGCAAACGCGCCCGGGAAAGTGTGTTTTTTTTCAAGAGCGAAAATGTTTTGCGCACATGTTACTTACCCCAGTCGGCCATCTTGGTTGTTGAGCAATAAGGCGCGCGGTGCATTGTGGGATATATTATTTATTCTTATTTCTGACGTTGGGGTCGCTGTTGCTTTCGGGCGTGGGTTGCAGTTGCAGAACACTAAATCGAGCTCCCATTGAACAAGCTCTCACTTTCAAAGCCAATTTTCCACACCCAAATGTTTCTCTGTTCTTCTACTTGTAGCTATACTGAAAGTATGGATCGTTATCTCTCAGATTCTTTTCAATTGATGTGCCCTTGGACGATTTCCAAACCAAATGTCTGCCAGGCCTGATTTTGGGCCTTGGAGGGACCCCTCCACTTCTACAGCTAAATAGGGACACACTAATTTTAAAGCCATGGTCCAAATTACACACGAAATTTAATAGTGAACCACCAGGTTGTCTTAAGCTTCACTTATTCTGCAATATATCAGTTAACTAACCTCTAAAGACCCCTCATTAACAAATAAGTTGAGTCCACACTTTATGATAATCAGCTCACTGCAGGCACAGGCTACGTTCTCGTTCAGCTGAAAATACATATTTCTTTGTTTTCTTTAACAAATAGGCTCTGTTCGCTTTTTCAGCGCAGGACAGAACAATTTTGTTTCGAAGGAGTATGCCTAGCCAAATTTTACCTGTCAGAAATTAAGCGGGTGCCCGAAACGCGGCTTCGAAAGCGCCCAAAAAAGGTCCAATATGGAAAGCATAACTAACAACAGTGCAATGGTCGTATACTGATACTTTACGAGTGATAATTTTGACTTAGTGCACTTAAAATTGTGGCAATATTTCTGAAAAGTGTTAGAAATAAAAGACGTTGGCCAAAAATGAAAACGTTTAAAACACAAAACGTGATAAAAATAATGCCCATTTTGTTGAAGAGAAAAAAAACCCAGCTGCCGGGTACCAGCTGCATATCTCTCACTGCATCAATCAAAGGGACACCAGGGATAAAAAGACACCCACAAGTATATAGAATCACACAGGATAGTCAGGATTCATTCTTTTCCCCAAAATGACAAACTTTTTATTACTTTGACCAATCTTTCAATATGTTTGAGTCTAAACTACAATGATACATCATTTAAAATGGATCCCGCAAAAATGTGCCAGTTCCCATAAATTATCCATGCTAGTTTTTTAAAGAAAATGTTGCTGGAACTTCACTTTGGCACTTCTGAGTATCTAACATGGCTACAAGGCGAATTATTACACATCTCACCAGGCTGATATTGCGGCAGAAAGCGATGGACAATATTCTGGTAGACAGTAGCAATTTCGTTCAGATAACTACTGCATCGTTGATAAATATCCAAGCTCTGGGTAAAGCGGCAATAGGCCTTTGCGGTCCAATCTCCACTGAAATCTGGGAGTGTATTTTGATACGCGTGCGTCAATTACTTCATTTGGTATGTATAGGAAGGTTTGTGGTGACACCATGTATAAGGTCTCTTAAAGAAGAGGTGTGGTTCTGAAAAGAACCTGAGTGGTAACTCGACGTTTCGACCAGTATGCTCTCGCCGTCATCAGGAGCATACTGGTCGAAATGTCGAGTTACCACTCAGGTTCTTTTCAGAACCACATCTCTTCTTTAAGAGACCTTATACATGGTGTCACCACAAACCTTCCTATATTACTTCATTTGGCCCAAACTGCTGCAATACTGGTATTAACCCTTGTTCATATTCTCTCCCTGGTTATCAACAAAGCACTGACGGGAAGGCAAAGAAATTGTGCAATTGGTGGATCGACACTCGCGGTCTAATTTTGAATGTTTGTTACCCTGCCTTGAATCTTTGCTTCAGGTTTAGGCGCATCATATTAGTGCCCATTGGTCACAACCCAATCACCAGAACAGCTCATGCACACAGATATAGGTGAAGGAATATCAACATTATTCATATTCGAGTATTGCAATAATTGCGTTTTCAATCATTGATTACGGGATTAGGACTCGTTGAGCTGCAAAGTTGCGGGACGTTGCTAAGGATTTCCAGCAGATTCTTTGGAAATTAATTCCTTCTTTATCCTCTAAAAAGATGCTGAGACTACATAGTTGGCTATCTGGGAAGGCCACCATCTAAGGGCTGTAAAACTCAGATGGTACGAGCCCTGGTACACAAAACCAGAGGTCTCAGTCCAGTCACTGCCATTTTCCCAAATTGCTTAAAAGTTCCCCGTCAGCTGCTGAATAATTAAATCGTGAAATACATACCGGTACATTGTATTCCCTTTAAGAAAATCGTATTCCCTTTAAGAAAATCTGACAGAATATCACTTTCAAATTTCATGTAAGCGCAGGTTCCTACAATGACACCACAATAATTATAATCATCGCCCTCTCTTGAAATTTAAATAATTATGGTGAAATATTGACAGAAATCATTAGTCTTCCCCCGTTAAAAGAGAGAAGCATATCAATACCATAACCCTTGGTTAGAATAATTATAAGCATGGACATCCAAATGTTTTAAGTAGCTTTCTTCCCAACAGTTATATTCATACGGAGTTTGCAATACGCAAATTGTGCAGACAAGACTATGCTGCTGTTTCGTGTCTGATATTATGAATGGATCCTACTGCTGTTTGATGTAAGTTTGTGTGTGCGTGTGTGTGTATGTGCGCGCCAACCGGGGGAGTTCACGGGTAGGCTGGTGCGGCTTTTCACTGGAAAGAGTCTTCGCTGTTGAGGGCCTTGGTGTCTTTCAGCTCCTGGAAGCGGGCTATGACCGCCTCTAGACCGTGCTCCCCGTGGACCTTGTTGTCGCGCGTCCGCACGTTGACCGTCTTGTTCGCTTTCTCCTTCTCCCCGACAACTGCCAAAAGTCAAATGAGATTTGAGAAGGGTTTCATGGCCAGAATAGCAGGAGTAACAGGTTTGCGGTGACACCGTGTACAACTCTCTCTGTTCTGAGTATGGGTGGTTCTGAAAAGAACCGTAGGAACTCAACGTTTCGAACAGTAATATGTTCGTCTCCTGAAGTGTGAAAATCTGCTAAGCATGAAAAGTCGTCCTTGTGTATTAAGCAGGATTACAACCCGTGCTGCCATGTTATGGAAGCTGCTTTTGACTTGTATTCCACTCTTCCTCTACTTAGCATGAAACAATAGTGGAGTTTGGGTTGGCAAAGCGAAACGCGACTTTTTGTGCTGCAGCAAATTTGGGCATTTAAGCAGCTGCGGGGAAACTGAACCCCGGGGCTGATTGTCATACCGCTGTTCAGGCATGTCCAAGCTGCGGCCTGAGCCAGCCAGACTGGGCAGTTCTCTTGGCACAACCGCTACTAGCCCATGGCTGCCCCTCTCTCTCCCACCTCCCCCGTACTCACCGAAGATGAAGTTGAACTGGGCCAGCTGGGCGTTGCGGATCTTCTTGTTCATGGTGTCGCCAGCGTCCACGTCCACCTCGCAGCAGAAGCCTGCCCTGAAGAGGGTGTTCTTGACTTCCACGGCGTAGTCGTTGAAGGCCGGGCCCACGGGGATGACCATGGCCTGGCGGGGCGACAGCCAGAAGGGCCTGGAGCCAAAAACAAAGGGTGGGGGGGGGGGGTCAAAGAAACTTGAGGTAGAAAGCCACTGGTGAATTGAAGGCCAGTAGTGGCCGTTTTACTGCTCCAAAGGTTTTTTTTTTTTGGGGGGGGGAGTGGTTCTGTTTTGAAATAGAGGCCAAAAGTGGCCAGTGATGGGTTGAACATGAAGGCTTAAAGTGGTCACTGTCTGGCTTTGAAACAGAGGCCAAAATTGGTGATTATTTGGCTTTGAAACAGAGGCCAAAATTGGCCAGTGATGGGTTGCAGCTGAACTGAACTGACGGCTGAAAGTGGTCATTATGTGGCTTTGAATTAGAGGCCCAAATTAGTAACTATTTGGCTTTGAAACAAAGGCCAAAATGGGTCAGTAGTGGCTTGCATCTGAAGGCTTAAATTGTGGTCATTATGTCACTTTGATATAGAGGCCACAATTGGCAATTGCTTGTTTGCAAGTGAAGGAAGAGAGCGGTCACAGTTTGGCTTCGAAAGAGAGGCCCAACGTGGTGACCAGTTGAAGGCTGAGGGTGTCCATTGTCTGGTGGCCTGCCTCCCACTGGTGGAAACCAAGGGCAGCTTTCCAGCTACCCGGTGGAACCACGCAGTGATCCCTAGATCAGGGAGCATGGGAAAGGCACAGGGGGTGACCACTCACCATTTGCCGCCGTAGTTCTCCGTCAGGATGGCCATCATTCTCTCCACAGATCCCAGGACGGCCCGGTGAATCATCACCGGCCTTTTCTCAACTCCCTCGGGGCTGCCGAGAGAAAAAGAGAGAAAGAGAGTTTAAGAGAGATAGAGAGAGAGAGAGTTTAAGAGAGATAGAGAGAGAGTTTAAGAGAGATAGAGCGAGAGAGTTCAAGAGAGATAGATAGAGAGAGTTTAAGAGAGATAGAGAGAGAGAGTTTGAGAGATAGAGAGAGAGAGAGTTTAAGAGAGATAGATAGAGAGAGTTTAAGAGAGATAGAGAGAGAGAGTTTGAGAGATAGAGAGAGAGAGTTTAAAAGAGATAGAGAGAGTTCAAGAGAAATAGAGAGAGAGAGAGTTCAAGAGAGATAGAGAGAATGTACAGAGAACCGAGACCTTGGTATTTGAGACTAAGACCAAGACAGAGACCAGCCCTCCCGAGATCAAGACTCGGATATAACGAGACCCCGAGAACGAGACCGAGACCTCACAAAAAAATGAAGTAGAAAAAAAAAAAGGCTTAAGACCTTTTCCAGACCAAGACCGGGTCTAGAGACGTCCAACACCGTCAGCAAAAACCACCGACTGGGATCAGATGAGACAAACAACGGCCGGACAGCAACACAGAAACACCTCTGGGCTAGGACTCGAGTACCTGGAGTACTTGAGGTTGAAGCGAATGGGCAGCTGGAAGTCCAGCTGGATGGTGGCGCACTGGTGGGACCGGCGCAGGGCATCCATGATGCTGATGTCAATCTGTGGGCCGGGACCAAACAGATCAGCGCTTCAATTATCATCAAAGTCATAGGCCGTTTTTCCAAATGAAGGCTAAGGCTCTGGCTTGGGCTTCGGTCATATCTAGATCGTACTCGCTATAATATCACAGGCATCTAAAAACAAGCATTTGACCCCAGTTTCTTGGTGAATACACTGTACCTATCAAGCCATCAAAATTTCAAATTCGGAATTACACCAAAACCTGGATTGTCAGGTTTTGTCAGATGGAGACGAAGCCTGAGCAGGAGCCTAAGCCTTCATTTCGGAAAAAGGGCCACTGAAGTAAGGTAACTTTTTGAGTTTCAGTAATGTCAATTGCTTCTGACTTGTATTCCTCTATTGTAACTTTAGCATGAAACAAAAAGCGAACTTTGAGTTGGCAAAAGTGATCTTGCAAATGGTGAAATTTTCGTGCTTCGGCAAAATTTGGTGCTAATGACCGGCTCCATGAAACTGGTCCCTTGATTGGAGACATCCTCCAGTGTGGCTTGGGGTTGAGCACTTACCTTGGGCCCGTAGAAAGCCCCATCTTCAGGGTTCAGCTTCCAGTCATCAGTGAACTCGCTCAGGGTAGAGGCCAATGCCTGAAAAATTTGGGAAGGAAAAAAAACAAAAATAATAATAAAATTGTTAAACTATGCTCATTTCTGAAAAAGAAAATAACCACCTTGATATTTGCAACAAACCATATCTAGTCCTGATAAAAAAACCTGGATATCATTCTTTCGCTGTTTGTTTTTTCAGCTTGGGTTTTGGATAAGGGAGTTTAGAAAACAAAAGGATGCCAAGTAGGTATTTTGTCAATTTCAACCACAAACGCACAAAAGGTTGCATCTATTTTGTGTGACTCTTGATTTGCTGTAGCAGTCTCTGACTTCGTTTCAAAACCCCCCCCCCCCCCCCACGATCTCGTTCTTGTACCTTCTCAGCACTGTCCCAGACCTCGATGTCGCCCAGGAACTTCTTGGGCCGGGTGGAGAGGGCCAGCTTGTAGGTGAAGCCAAACGTCCCGTAGACCACCCTGAGAAAGTCCAGGCAGCCCTTGATCTCCTCCTGGATCTGTAGGGACAGAGGAATGAGAAAACGTTGAGGGTGGGGTGGCTGAGGTGGGGGGGGGGGGAAAGAAGGCATCGGGAATAATTCATTCAATAAGGGCTTGCTCTGCTTGACGTAATAAGCACTGAATGCTTTGCCTGATGCCTGCTGACAAAGCGCTGGGCATTCATTGCTTATTACGTCAAGCATTGACCCGCATTGATCATTCCCTCACCAGTTCCTGGGGGCAAAAGATGTGCGCGTCGTCCTGCTGGAAACGGCGCACTCGTGTCAGTCCGGAGAGGGCGCCAGACAGCTCGTTGCGGTGCAGGACGCCAAAGTCGGCCATGCGGAGCGGCAGCTCACGCCAGGAGCGTGGCCGATGGTCAAACATGAGGCTTGGGAGGGGAAAACAAAAAAGAATAAATAAATGGTTGAAATCCCTGATCATGATTCTGCACCTCACAATCTGACTCATTAAAGAGCCTGTCACCTTTGACTATCGCACATCTCCAGGGATCACAGCCCCGTTTACATTCAGATACGTTCAGCAGTTGCAGGAAAATCAATCACAAAAAGTGGATGCAGCTAAGGACTCGAATCGGAAAACTTGGTTCAGGCAAAACCCATTTGCTGCTATGATCTGACTCAGAGTAGAAATGGCGGAAAAATGGCAAAGAAAACTTGGACTGGACCGGGACTTGAACCCGAGACCTCTGGTTTTGCGTACCAGCGCTCTTTCACATCGGAGCAATCCCAGACCTTAGATAATGGCCTTCCCAGATAGTCAACTACATGTAGTCTTTGCCGGGGTGGGGGCGCCAGTCAGTTAACCATCAGCTGCCGTATATCTCCACGGATCACACCCCACTGCTTTCATTCATCTGCAGACGACAATCACGTCTGCTTTACAGATCCCATTCTCAAAAGCCTCAAAGAGAGCGCTCATGGCACTCTCTCCAAGCTGTGATATCCAACCCAGCGAGTATCTGTCCGACTGATTTTCGAAAGAAAAAAAATCCTGATGCGTTCTGCCTCCATCTGGAATTCCCTCCCTGGTTCTTGCTTTCCCCCTGCCTACGATCTTGCCCTTTATAAAAGGAATGTCAATTCCTATCTCCAGCCTTCCTGAGTCCCTCTCTATCTCCTTCTTTCTTTAGCCCTTAACCTTGAGTGGCTTTCCAGCCTTGTTTTGGGCGATTTTGCATAAGAAAAAAAAAAGAGAAATTGATCCTGTGGCAGTCCAATAATACTAGTCGGAACATTTCAGGTAATTCACACTTACCAGTGGCCAGGACAGTTCATTGGCTTCAGGGCATAGGTCTCCTTCTCAATCACAAATGCAAACATGTTATCCTGTCGAAGGAAACAAATAAAAAAAATGTGCAGGAAAACCTTAGTCAGCATCTCTCTGGAATTCCCTTCCTGGTTCATGTTTCACCCACAGCCTACGATCTTGCCCTTTTTAAAAGAGGAATGTCAATCCTGAGTCCCTCTCTATCTCCTTCTTCCCTTTAATAGCCCTTAACCTTGAGTGGCTTTATAGCTTTGTTTAGGGCGAATTTGAATATCAAAAAGAACAAAAACCTTTCCGGCAATCTGAAATCATTTTCTAAAGATATGAAAAACTGAGTGGAAGGGGGGGAGGGTGTTAAAAACTATTGTTGCGATGCCATTGAAAATATGATTGGACCGGGACGTGAACCCGAGATTTCTGGTTTTGCATACCGGCAAACCGTACCAGAGTTGTTTAACCCAGCTACAGCAGCACAAAAGTGGATGCAGCTTTTCCGAACATTTTTTTTGCTCTTCCCTTTTGATTGAAAAGACGAGTTTCGGGGGTAGGGTCGGGGTGGATTGCGGGGGATGGGGGACGGGTTTTCAACCGGGCATTTCTGCCCGTGACCTACGTCATAGTGCTGCCAATGTCCCGACGTCTGCCAGAGTTTACTGTTGTAGATGTTGGGGCTGATCACTTCCTGGAATCCGCGCTTCCTGTATTCAGACTGCCCAAATTTGAAAAAAAAAAATAACACATGGCTTGACGAGATTTGAGGGTTTGCAGTACAAAGTGGTGCGGTGACACTGCGTACATCATCTCTTGTGAGATGGAGTGTGGCTCTGAAAAGAGCCGGTAACTCCATGTTTCGGGCAGTGTGTACTGTCTGCCGTTTTGAGAATGAGTGTAGCTCTGCAGGGATGAAAGTGACCGACAAAGTCATTTCCTGAAAATGACTGAAGGCCAATATATTTATGTGACTGTTGAGTGAGCGCTTACGTGACCAAGATATGCGACTGTGAGTGAGCGCTTAAGTGACCAAGAGATTCTTGGCAGGGGTGCAGGCGCCCTTCAGTTTTTAGGGTTTTAACAGTTAACAGTTTGAGATACCTGTTTGACATAACCCAAAAAATAAATAAATTAAAAAAAAGGAAAAAATAAATCAAGCTATTTCAGGAAATCCGGAAATTTATGGAAGTCTTACATCCCTGAGTGTGGCTCTGAAAAGAGCTGGTAACTACGCATTTCAGGCAGTGTGTACTTATGCCCGTTGTTTTGGGAATGGCTATGAGAGGAACCAATAAAGAGACACAGTTGTCGTCTGACAATGGGCAGAGCGCTCTCTGTCCGAAAAAAATGTTGAGTCTGTACCACCTCTTCCCAGAGCCGCACTCGTTCTTTGAGAGAGATGGCGCACACAGTATCAATGCAAATGTTCCACACATCAGAATGCGGCTGAAAAGTGGACAGGGTTTGTACGCAGTCAGTTTGTCACTTTCAGGGGGGAAGGGGCCAGGGGCGGGGTGGGGGGGGGGGGGGGGTCAGTGACACCTGGCCTGGCCCCCTGCCTTGAGGCCAATGGGGTGAGAGTGTACCGACCTTGATGAAGTCAATGAGTGTGTTGTAGATGTGGGCCCCCTTGGGTTGGAAGAAGCAACTCCCGGGGCTCAGCTCGTGGAAGAAGAACAGCTCTTGGTCCTGCCAAGAACGGGAGAAAAAAAGAAAAAAAACCTTCAGCAACTAGGGGTGGATTTCGCCAAGCCCTACGATGCATTGTAACTCAGCTTACAATGGATAAACCAACGTGAATTTTTCTTGGTTATGGTTTCTGAGTATTGCTCATTGTCTTGCGATTGATTATACGTTACTAGGCTTGGTAATACAGTGGAAAGTCTCTATAATGAACGCCGACATACCGAACATTCCGGCTATAACGAATGTCTTTTGGCTCCCGACGTAAACGGACGTATACGTCCGTGGATATATAAACAAACGACCACTACACCGAACAATTTTCATGGATCCCAGGCTGTTCGTTATACCGACATTCCAATGTACTGACAACAGGAGGGGAATGACTAGCATGCTTTCAATCCCACACTTCTGGTGTTCTCTCACTTCACTTCCCAAAGGATCTTTCCTGTTTTGGATCCCTTCCCTTCTGCTTGGCATCTACTCACCCTTCCAAGCTTGCGGTGATCTCTCTTGGCCGCCTCGGCCTGGAAGTGCTGCCACTCCTTCAGCTGCTTGTTGTCGGGGAAGGAGATGCCGTAGACTCGCTGCAGTGACTCGGCCTCCGCGTCTCCTGCCCAGTAGGTGGACGAATTCTTGGAGAGAGAGAAGAGAAGAGCGAGGGATAAACAAAAAGTGATTTTTTAAGGTTTTCATGGCAAGAATGGCAGGAGTAATAGGTTTGCGATGACACCTTGTACAACTTTCTCTTTTGTGAGTATGTGTGGTTCTTTTCAGTAGCACACATACTCACAAAAGCGAGAGTTGTACACGGTGTCACTGCAAACTTATAACTCCGAATAATAAAAAATATATAAAAAACTGACAACAGAATTCACGTTAGACAAGAACCCTTTGCAAAACTGCTTTACACCCTAGTCACACAAGAGGCAGAATGAGGCGGAACGCTGTCTGACTGAACATTCCTGGCACGTTCCTGGATATTCAGAGTGAAGCCTGAATGCTCCCTCGAGTGAGTCTTGGTCACTTCGGGCGATACTTGGCCCTTGAGCGAACCCTGGTCTGTTTCAGGTGACTCTTGAATCCCTAGAGTGACCATGGTCTTTTCAAGCGACCCTTTGAATCTCCTTCTAAAAGCATTTCGAATATTCCCACTGCGTTCCCGACTGCATTCGAGCCGCATCCGGGAGCTAATGGGTCACCAGGAAAAGGGTGAGAACCATTATGAGACGGGTTCGAAGCGCGTCCAAAGCGTTCAAATGGCATTTTGAAATGCCGTCAATCCGTACACGCGCGCTTTGATGTTGCGTTGAGACGTGAAAGGAAAGGCCGTCTGATGAGCCCCGAACTGACTAACCTTGACAATGTCCATCGCCTTGACCTTCCCCGTGTGTCGGACGTGGGGACCGCGGCAAAGGTCAATCAAAGGGCCACACCTGAGGAAAAGAACAAAACAAACAAACAAACAATTTAAAGCCTACGGTCAATCTGCCCGACTCTAGACAGACTGAGAATGAGCAGGCGTGATGTATCATTTGATTTGAACCGTCACGTAAGATCACTCTTGTAGCCGCCACCTTGAAAATGTCTTGTGTTCTGTTTGTTTTTACCTTCCTTTTTATTTCAATTGGCAAAAATTGTTAAGAAAATTTGACTTGACTGGGACACAAAGCCGAGACCTATGGCTTAACATACTAGAGCTATCAGGCCCTTGGATGGTAGCATTCCCAAACAATCAACTCTCTTTACCAGTCAGCAATAAAAACTGGAGCCCCAATCTAACCTCTGCCATTTTACTAGTCCAAACCAAATGCAAAGATAGATATAAGATGATGTTTGTGTCGAGGAGAATGTAATTCACGTCGAGCAGGGCAAACCCTCATCGCATGCAAAGAGAAACCAAAGATGCTCAAAACTCGATTGTATTTTTACCTGTACACAGTTGTGGTCGGTGTGGTCACCTTTTCGTTCAGAATCCGCTTCTTGAACAGATTGTACTGAAAACAAAAGAGAATGGCAACCATCAGGTCAAATTATAGTCTAGTTTCTTGTTCCCAAATCACAGCTTTTCATCCCTTTATTGGAATTTCTTTTTCCCACACTGATTATCTAGTCCGTAAAAGTCCTATCCTACATTTCCTATAAGACTAGATTCCCTTGATTCCTATAGTTTATTCTTCGTTGTGAAGTATTTTGTAAGTATTTTCTTGTTTACCATATATTCACTGGGACTCATGGGAGAACATTTTTTTTTTCAAACTGAATGGGTTCCCCAGAATAAATAACAATTTTTTTTGTATCAGAAACAGTACGGACAATAAATAAAGGACTGAAGTGTGCATGGGGATGGGGGATTGGGGGGGGGGATTACAATTCAAATGACACCAACTGATGGAAGACGAACTGAGACGGACGGGAGCAAAGTCAGAGGAGAGTGGGTGGTCTACCCTTCCGACTCACGTCAAACATCTTGAGGAGATCCTCCTTCTTCACCTCCAGCCGGACAAAGGGCTGCTTCTCCTTCTGTATCTTCTTGATCACCTCCATGAGCGTCTTGAAGTCGTTGCTGGACACTTGCCTGAGCGAGAGGAGAAAAACAAAGAGGAAACAAAATAAAGTCGGGGGCAAGAGGCATACTAAAGGTGGGAGAATCCTGCACACTTTTGCTTTTTAAATCTCAAAAGTTGTAGGGCCCGACGTTTCGATCCTAGCAGGACCTTTCTCAAAGGCAAAGTGGGAATTTTTAATTTTTTTTTAAACACTGACCGGGAACTTTTGAACAGATTGGAAAAAAAAGAAAAAGAAAACTTTGACTGGAATTGCTTCTGACTGACGCCCCAACCCCAGCCAAGACTAGTTGACTATTTGGGAGGCCATCATCTAAGGGCTGGATGGCTCAGATGGAAGAGCACTGGTACGTTAGCCCAGAGGTCTCGGGTTCAAGTCCCGGTCCGGTCAAAGTTTTCTTTGCCAATCTATTTCTTTACAAAAATCGGGAAATTAGAAGGCCTGAACATATTGATTATAACCAGGCAGACAGCATCGCTATGGTCACCAAATGATTCTAAGCCCAGTGCCCTTGTGTATGAGCGATGTGAGTTGGGGCCCATGTTGTCAACCTACAAGTAAGTGTTAACTGATCTCGCTCTTCTAATTTAGCCCTGGTGAACGACAACAACTTGAGACAGCAGCACCTCTAATTATTGCTGGCCTCATATGCAAGAAGAAGAAGAAGAAGAAGAAGATGAAGAAGAAGAAGAAGTAGAAGAAAAAGAAGAAGAAGAAGAAGAACAAGAAGTAGAAGAAGTAGAAGAAGAAGAAGAAGAAGTAGAAGAAGAAGAAGAAGAAGAAGAAGACGAAGAAGAAGAAGAAGACAAAGAACATCAAGAAGAAGAAGAAGAGTTAAAAAAAAACAACAACAACAGACGAGCTGCCAGGAAACTGACCTGCCTTCCAGGGACATGTCGTAGAAGAAGCCGCCGTCGATGGGCGGACCGTAGCAGAGGGAGCCGCCGTAGTGCCTCTCCATGGCCTCACCCAGCATGTGGGCGCTGGAGTGCCAGAAGACCTGCTGGCCCTCCTCGTCGCTGAACTTGAGCAGCTCTAGCCGGCCGTCCGCCTCAAAGGGCCGGTCCAGGTCCCACAGGGTGCCGTTCACCTTGGCCACCACCACGCTGTCGGCCAAGCCCTGGCTGTGCTCCCCGCGAGAGAAAAAAAAAAAAAAAAAAAAAAAAAAAACCAACGCAAAGATTAGGCAACGCTTATTTTTAACACCAAAGTCTCATTTTTGGAATGGCGAAAAAAACACCAAAGGATTAAGAGGAAGGTTTGTGGTGACACCATGTCTCTTTCAAGAAGGACTGTGGCTCTGAAAAGAGTTGGTAACTCAATGTTTCGGGTAGTGTGTACTCTACCCGTTGTCAGGAGTCTCCCAAAGGACAGACGTTGAATTACCGGCTCTCTTCAGAGCCACACTCCTTCTTGAAAGAGAAGAGTTACATGGTGTCACCGCAAACCTTCCACCATGCAAACCTTCAAGTCTTATCTAACAAAGGAATAGGCTGTAACACATATTTTTCACACAAGATATTCTTGTCTTTGCATTGGTGCAGTACTTCTTGGAACTACAGGATGTTGAAGAGTTGTGCCACCGACAGACTATTGGATAGGTTCACTAAATCCAATGAGTTCTTTGCTGGTGACACTCACCAGTCTACTTTCAAACGGCAGTTTCAAGAGCGCTTTGAACTTCTCCCCAAATCCTAGGTGTGCTGCAGTAGCCCGCCCCACTCCCCTCCCCAAGAGTCTTGTCTGAGACCCACCTGATGCCTGAGGCTACCATGTAGGGTGTGGTCTCCCATGCCTTGCCCTCCACCTCCTTCCCATCCGGCAGGGTCACCTTGATCGGGGTCCGCTCCTTGGCTGGAAAGGGGACAAAAGGCAAAAAGGTACAAACCACAAAGTGTTAAAACATTTCACACTCGGCCTCATCACATCCGTTTGATATCGGCTGTTTAACTTTGCACAAGGGTCCGAAGCGTTTTATTCTTTCTATCTCAGGCCGATCAATCTCGTCTCTAAGATTCGGATCCAATTTCTGGCTCAGAGTTTTTCCTGGCCTCCTCTTTCTTGATAGTGTCTTTAGACTTCATAAGAAATCTCACTGCGAGACGGGCAGTAGGCCACTTCTGGTACAGATACACCTCTTGGCCATTGGTCGTCATCAAAGTTTAGTTGGACGAAATCAACCGCACAAAACCGAGGGGAGCTGGCCTCCCAGCCTATCCGACTGTGCATTGGTAGGATATGGAGCCTCCTTCTTGCATATGAAGCAAGCTGGCAGTCGTTATAATATGTCCCTTAAATTCCCTACACAACATTGGTTGAGGTCAAAGAATAGCATCCATACATTGTCTGATCCAACATATGCATGAAATAGCACACCTGTGAAAATTCTCAAGAAAATCGTGAAAACCGCTTCATTTGTTTCGCGAAAATGCAGCATTCAACGCCGTACTGTTCCGAAAAATATTTTAGATCTCGGTGAGACGTAAACTATTTCTTTTACTCATTTCTTTCAAATTACAACATTTTAGGCAGAAATATTTCAGTGAGAGGTTTCTACTATAACCATCTTCAAACTGTATAAGTTTCATGTAAATCTGTGAACATTTCTGTTTTTCGATCTTACCAATGTTGTGTAGGGGCTTTAAGCACTGCAACCAACTCTCAAAGTTTGTAGGTTTGGGTAAAGTGAGGTCCACATCCTCCTACTGCTCCTAGTGGGCTGAGGTGGACCTCGCTAGGATATGGAGCCATCTGGCTACTGGATCAAATTGAAGTGGATGATTTTTTATTTTTTATTAAGCTGACTAATGACCGTTGCTCACCTGCCAACTCAGCATCGGACACGGCCTTGAGCTTATCAAACAAGTCCAGTCGCTCCTGAATGTAGGCAGGCCATGGATCCAGCTGAGCAAGGAAAAAAGGTCAGAAGCCAACAAACTCTGTCAGTCTCCAACTGTCACATAAGGGTTCGAGAGTCACCTGAAGTGACCAAGGGTCTCTCAAGTGACCAAGAGTCACCTGAAGTGACCAAGAGTCACCTGAAGTGACCAAGAGTCACCTGAAGTGATAAAGAGTCACCTGAAGTGATAAAGAGTCACCTGAAGTGACCAAGAGTCACCTGAAGTGACCAAGAGTCACCTGAAGTGACCAAGAGTCACCTGAAGTGACCAAGAGTCACCTGAACTGACCAAGAGTCACCTGAAGTGACCATGTGTCACCCGGGGGTCCAAGAGTCACCTGAAATAACCGAAGGTCACTGAAGGGGATTGACAAGGCCAAGGCTCACTCAAGTGTCCAAGTGCCACTGTCCGAGTGACCAAGAGTCAGTTGAGGGATCTAAGAGTCACCTGAAGTGACCGGTGGTCAATGAAGGCGGTCCAAAAGTCATCAGATGTGACAGAGAGTCAAGCAAGAGTTCAAAACACGTTTCTATTTTTCAAATGGCTGCGACTAGGTCAACTGATGAAGAAAAAAGAAAAATCCTCCCCAAAACCTTAAATTGGTTAAGCGTCGTGTGTGAAAGACTGAAGGGAAAGATCCGCAATAAAACTGGCAAGGGGGGGGGGGGTTTTTGGCATTGAACAAAAAGAAATGTCCTGATACCTCCACGGGATGGGAGCAGGCAACTGCAGCAGTCTTGGCTTTCTTGTCGCCCTTGCCGGCCTTCTTCGCATCCTGGACAGAAGTGGAGGAAGAAAAAAACAAACGCACGCTCAAATTACACTCCCAAAGGAAACGGCCCAGTTGCATTTGAGGCTTCCCTTTCAGGAAGACAACGGGGACGATTTGTGAAGCAGACAGATGAACTAAGGTCTATTATTTATTTTATGAGTGACTTTTTTCATGGCAAATTGGCAAGGGTTGGTCTTTTTTATGAGTAGGGCCGACATACTCTTAGTAGCAAAAGTATTGATCAGACCAGTAAGCAACTGGCAACATTTTTCAATCAATGATTGTAACTCATAAAATCAGAGACTGTCTTTCAATTATACTATCTTGCAAATTTTGTGGCCTATGTTTGAACCTTCCACCACGTCCATGTTTAATTCCAACGTGTCATTGCTACTGAAATATGATCACGTAACGCTGCAGGTTTAGAAAAAGGTCAAAACAGTGTCAGATGGACCTTGTCATAACACCACAGTTGTATCTCATATGATTATGAATATACACTGGCCAGTGGCCATTGTCATATATCGTGCTTCCTTGTAAACTGATACGTTTACTTTTGTTTATCCACTCAAACTTCCTTGAGTCATCTCTTTCCAAACGAGAGGACTAGTGTTACTGTTAGTGAAACATTGAATCACTTGATTACGGTAAATTTATAATTATGAAATAACATTAAAACGTTTTGGTAAAAAAAATTGCATTATTGATATTTGATCTAGAAATGACACTAAAGTCACTAATATTTTAGTAATTATAAAACTAGGTCTGCTGTTCTGTAATGACTAATGAGCAAAGCCAATGCCATGGAGATTTTTCACTTTTTTCCCCACTTAGAAAAAAAATGCACAAAACTACATTAATTCCCTTCTGCAGGGTATCCTTGAGTTTTGTTTGAGTATATTTGATGATTACCGGTACTGTCCAGTCTTCATACTGCTAGTGCTGTTATAAGTACATGTATATCAAAATCATTGGAAACCAAAAAGGAGTATTATTTCAGTAAAGTTACTGCATGTGTAAAGCCTTGAACTTAAAACTAATCGTCTAATGTTTAAACAAAATACGCAGTGGCTATTGCTACGGCAGCCGTAACGCAATTTCCATTCTCTATACTTACAGTACTGCAACTGCGCAAGCGCGATGATTTTGTTGCACGGGGTATTAAACCCCACATGCACAGGCAGCGCCGCCTCAAGCTCAGTACAGGCACAAGAAACATGGCAAATTCTCTGGTTGTAGGCACATAATTTGCTTGTCTTGAAGCAATATCCCTGTCATTATTGGAATGAGAAAAGGCGTCTTTTACAATCATATATATCAGAAGCTCTCGCACGGTGAGATCGGCAAAAAACGGGTCCCTAACAAAGTCGTCCGATATGCACTGTACTACTACGATGTCGATGATTTTAGGGAGGTTTAAAAGACCACTATAAAAATTATAAAACTATTATACCTATAAATCAACGTTGTAATTTTCTTTAATCAAACAGTTGCAACAAATGACGAAAGTATCATGCAAATGCAACAAATCAATTTCAAGCATGATAGCCGGACGGCAGCGTCGCCGGCTAACATCGCGCTTCCAAAGTCAGTGTACACGTCACGGCGCGGCCGGCGGGCCAGGGGTCGATTTCATCAAACTCATCGTAACTTTACGATCAATCGCAAGACGATGAGCGATGTATATAAACCGTACGGTGCATCACAACTTACGATGGGTTATCCATCTCAAGTTGAGTTACGATGCATCGTAAGGCTTCGTGAAATCCACCCCAGAAGCACTAGTTTCGTGGTTCGATCTGGCATGTGTCCTCGCGCTTGCGCAGTTGCAGTGCCGTAACTATAGAAAATGGAAACTGCGTTACGGCTGCCGTAACAATAGTCACTGCGAACAAAATAATGTGTTCTTCAATTCATGTACACTTCAGTTCACGTACAACTCACGATCATCTATCTAGCCTATCTTGAACAGTGACAAATTAGCTGGTCCCAGAACCCCATAGCCATCATGAAAATGCGAACAAATTAAGCATATCAAACCAACAAGTCAACATAAGGCAAAAGGCGAAAAAAACTAAACACAAACAATGAACCGAAATTCGACGGAAAAAAAAGATAAAAAATGTTGGAGGGACACAAATTCATTGCGATTACCGAGGACATCATTCGTTTGCATCTACCCCCAAGCTGGCGTCCTGAAATCCACCGACACACTGTTGCTAACATAGGGGAAGGAAATGGATGCTTGCTGCTACAATTACAATCCAATAGAAAGGGTAAAAAGAAAGAAATACAATCACAAACAATGGTGAGGTTAGCGTGCCTTTTTCTTGTTCGTCACCGACATGTCGGAAACTCCTTGTGCCACGACGTCCGCCATGCTGGATGTTGGGATTCTCACTAGAAAGGCGCCCTCAGCGTTGGAATGAATGAGAGGGTGAAAAATCGATCCCCCTAATAATTACGCTCGATCGACAGCTGCTGGTTTTAGTCGCGACCTGTTTTTCACGCCGAAATTTTGGTCGATTTCTACACCGGAAAGATGGCGGAAACTCCTTTTATGCCAGCTTCACATCGGTTAGCATCAATGATCTAATGAAATGGGTTTAAGTGGAGACTATTATTGCATCATCTTAGGATTTACCGGCCGTGTAGGCCCTACAGATTAGAGAAAAAAATAAACAAGCGCGGAAGATAGAACAGAATGATGCAATCTATTTGCGAAGTTGCGTGCATGTTGCGAGCATGGTGTCGAAGGTAGAGGGCGCCTTCGCAATAAACCTTTTTTTTTCAACTCAAACTTCCTCCAGCCATCTCTTTCCAAACGAGAGGACTAATGTTAGTGAAATATTGAATCACTTGATTCTATTTCTAATTGATTCTATTTCTAATTAGGAAATAACATTATTTTTTTTTTTGGTGTTATTGATAATTTGATCTAGAAATGACACAAGTATTTTAATTTTAGTAATGTAAAACTAGCTCTGCTGTTCCGTAATGACTGATGAGTTATGGAGATTAATTTTTCATTTTTTCCCACTTCCAAAAAAGTGCACAAAACTACAATAATTCCCTGCTGCAGGGTAGCCTTGACTTTTGTTTGAATAAATTAATTATTATTTGATCATTTCTGCCTGGTCTTCATACTGCTAGTAAATATAAAAATCATGACATTCGAAACAGAAAAGGAGTAGCATTTTGGTAAAGGTACTGCACCATGTGTGAAGCTTTTTTTTTTTTAAACTTAAACAAATAATAATGACATTCACATTGTGTTCTAATTTCTAATTAATCTAGCGTATGTTAGCAACAGTTCGGCGTTGAATGCTGCATTTTCACGAAACAAATGAAGCGGTTTTCACGAGTTTCTCGAGACTCGGTTGGCGGACTGAGCTGAAATTTTAACAGGTGTGCTATTTCAGTCATATGTTGGATCATACAACGTATGGATGCTATTCTTTGACCTCGACCAATGTTGTGTAGGGGCTTTAAGGCACACTGGGCACGACCCGTAAGGCAAGCCGTGCACCCTGAGAAACAAACTCCTTACTACGGGTTCACCGCTGAAGACCACGGGGCACCAGACGACTGAACTCCGAACTACGTATTCATTAACGTGAATAGACATCAGAAATAATTGTGTCAGAAAGTCCACTTGTGACCTGGCACAGCATAATGAGGAATAATTCCCACTTTTGAGATTTTGAGATTTTCTAATGAAGTGAAAGAGTATACCATTAGCTTTCAAATGATATCAAAATTATTTCCGTGTGAGCTTTGTTGTAAACAGTACAAGGGGACTTCGCTCGTTCATTTGGTACCAGACACAATATAGCAGCGCCTTTCTAACTCCTCGAAAGCGGCCATTCAAAAAGGCAAGAACTTTACATTTTCATGAAAACAGTACACAAACACTCCCCGAAATCCTCATTTTTTCAACATTTAGAGACGGATTTCGGGAAAATCCTTTGGACATAATATCCTCCGATACATTAACTTTCCGAAAATACCAAAAAACAAAAATTGATTTTTTATCGAATTAAGAAGATACTTTAACTTCAGGCGTTGTTTACTCGAAAAGTGTTTTGGTGGGATATTCCTCATGTCGCTGTGCCGGGTCACATTTTTAAATATCATCGGGAGTCGCAGGGAAAAAAACCCTACTTTGCACCCAATAGGACCTATTGTAAAGTTCTAATTAAAACCCCAAGCCAACCGATAGGCAACATCAAACAGCTGTTACTGCGATCTCTACGCATTTTCAATCAGGTAAACATTGGGTAAGCATTAAGGTAAACAATAGAGATGAGTGATTTCTAAAGGGAGAAGGTGAAAATGGGTTGTCTTCCAGCCGGATTATTTGGAGACTTTCAGTGGAGGAACTGTCACTAGTGGAGAATAACTGGGGGAATGACACGAACAGATACAGGGAATAGAATGGGGCCAATAATTGTTAACGCCATGAAGTCTTTCTTCAGAGCACGTTTTGTTGTCCCGTGGCTGTTTGTCGGCTGCATTTTCTATCTAGCGAACATCGCTCTGCTGTCTCGCCAAGCCCGCGAGGCGAGCCACAGCGCCGGGACGCCGTGGGGGAAGCATCGGTCGGCGAGCCACCGAGCCGGCGAACTCCGCCGAGTCCCCAACGCGACCGGACCCACCACCACCATCGCCACCAACACCACCACCGCCACCACCACCGCCACCACCACCGCCACAAAGGCCGCCACCACCACCACCAACATCACAACCCCCGCCGAAACCCGGCGTCAAGAGCCAGACGTCGTCGACGGGCGGGCCGACGGCAGCGTGACCCCGGTCACCGGTGCCGTGGGTCACGCCGCCGCCGCCGCCGCACCCCGGTCGGGCGTCGTCGAACCGCCGCCCGCCGTGGGCGGCGCTCATCGGGAGAGGCAGCGGCGTCGTGACGGACGAAGTTCGGAGGAGACCGCCCACATCGGGCTGGTGAAGGTAATAAACTACGGCTGGCAAACTGGAAGCTCATAGTGCAAAACGCCGGTCGTATTTATAGGTATGATAAAGTACCAGAGATGAGAGACGGGAGAAATGGATGATCGCTCAATGACGTCATACCGTTCGGCTAGGAGTCTACACCATAGGTTCGTTTTTGCGGTCTCAACTAAGCATTGCTTCGGCTATTACCGGTGTTCCACCACGATTTCCCTTGGCAATTTCACTTAGGCTGCAGTATACACTAGGTGGCGAAGTAAACTCTGTCAGCTTCTCATAGCAATGGGGATGGGCCAAGTAGAAGCGGTCTAATGTATTTCTTGGTTGTGACCGTCAAAACGCACCCCCTTTTCGGTAAAACTTGCCAAGACGTCGACAATGGGAACTTTTCCCATTTTTAAGTCCAGTGCGGACAGCATTGGACGTTTTCCTCTCGGTTTCACGAGTCCAGCGGTTACTTCTACAGGCCACCTGCTGCCCAGAAAAAAGTCACCCGGTCACTTTTCCTGAGGACAATGATAGTGTCCAGTTCATGCAGAGCTAGTAGGTGAAAGCGTACATCCTCCGTAGCCCAGTATCCGGCCATGGGAGTATCCAGCCATGCTGCACAGGCCAGCACGCATGCGTTTTGCATTGATTTGAGTCACTCATTACACTGCCATCTCGGTTACTTCTACCACGGTCTCGGTAAACATTTCCCGTGTCGAAAAGTCCATGTGCGGACAGTGGTTAAACTTGACCATATTTATTTCATTAAACCATCGTCTCCATCTCCCCCCTCCCCCCCAAAAGGTCCAGTACAGACACGGCTCGGAGTCGCCCGACGCGCTGTACACGAATCCATAGAGAGGCTGTTTCCTTGCTCTGTGACGAATCTGACAGTACACAAAATGACTGTGAGCTCGAGCGTATGGAGCATCGAATGACACATCAGGCCGGCGTTGTGACCGTGATGTCTACACCACACAAAATAATAATAACACAAGCTCCGATAACAAAATGTGAAAGGTGCGCTAGGCCGGGCGAATTAAAGGAATGTTTCAGTCAGCTCATAAGCGATTCTTGATTCATGGTGCTGTTTTTGTTTTGCTTCGTCTGAGAATCAGTTTCATGAAACAGTTCTTGAAACAGCTCCTTGACATTGGTTCACATGAGGAAGCTATAGGAATTGAAGCATGGTAGGTTCAGCGGACGGGGTGGGCGTCAGGCTAAAGTCTGCGTGTGACGTGGCTACATATTTTTTTCAACAGATGTCATGCATAGATCACAGAAAAAACCTGTTTCTAACGCATTTTTTTGCTAGGGCCGTCTGGGGCAGCAATGTCTAACGGGGATGGGGGCTTCTATCCTCCCACGAAATCTCTTCAGCAGCGCCTCTGAGAAAAGTGACCGCTGATCTCTCTGACAGACACGCAGAACAATGAGAGGTATATTCGAGCTGTCCAAGTAAGATAATCCCCCAAGTCGTCAACTTTCAAAGGAAGGGCAAAAAAACTGTTCGGTATAAGAAAAATATTTCGAGACGATTGAAACGACTGTTCTTCAAGAGATCGGAATAACAAAAAAGGCCTACTGATCAGAAAGGCCTCGGTTCATATAACCTCTGTGTGAATTACCGGTTGAAATCTGACCAGGATCTGGGTTAGGGCTGCCCATTATTGAGAGGAACCTTCACAAACTAGGGCAAGACATCTCCAACAATTACTGCTGAAATTTGACCCAAATGTTGAAAGAGTCGATATCCGAACCGACGTGATGGGGCTATGTCTGACCATACAATTAATTTGTGCGTAGAGTATTAAAGTATAGTCTCCCCCATTTCATCTCTCTGTCACTCTGTAACCCTGTACGTTTGTCTGTCTCTGTGTCTGTCTGTCTGTCTTTCTCATCCTATGTCTCCCATCTTTCTCCCTCGTCTCCTCTCTCTATCTCCCTGTCTTCCGCTGTGTCCTCTCTCCCCTCTTTTCCCCCTAATCTCCCTTCTGTGTCTCCCCTCCCACCTTCTCTCTTTCTCTACCCTCTCTTCGCTCTCTTCCCTATACCTCTCCGTCTCTCTGTCTCTCCGTCTCCCCTCTCTACCGTTTTTGCCTCCACTCTCCTTCTTTCTCTCCCTCTTAGTATCTCCCCTCTCTTCCCTCTTTCTCCCCTTCTCTGTCTCTCCCTCTCTGATTGTCTCTCTCTCCCCTCTCACCCTCTCTCCCCTTTTCTCTCCCCTCTCTGCCCCCTTTCCCTCTCTCCCCTCTTCTCTCTTTCTCTCCCCTCTCTGTCTCTCTCTTTCCCCCTCTCCCTACTTTATCACCTCTCCACTCTCCCTTCCCCTCTCCCTCAGTTGTCTGCGACCAAGCTACGCCGCAACTTGTCGGTGTTTTGCTTCCACTAGCAGCTTCACCCTCTGACGTTTTACCCCATGTTTGTCGTCACAAACATTTCAGGTCGGACGTTCAAGTCATCCTTCCCCTTTATCTGCATGCTTCCCCCTCCCTCCATTGTTTGTACCTGTCAAAGCCAGAATGAGGTCAATGAGTTTAGCTGCAAAACTTCAGCTCCCGCACTGTCCTTCCTCCGTCATTGTTGTAAGTACATCGTCACCGCGTACTTTACTCATCCACGGGATCTCTACAACATCCTACTTTTAGAGAAACCGCATGATTTTTCACAACATGCCTCGTAACGTCAGACGCTGAGGACCATGCGTCACTAACGCTCGGGGTGATTGAAAAGGTTTATCGTCACGCATCTAGTATACGTGGGGGAAAAACAAGAAGGAACCAGTTATATTATTATTCCCCCTGTATCTATATACTTCGACCAGATGCCTCGTCGATATTTTCTTGGCCCCGCGAGGAAAGGACCATCTGTCCGTGATGGATGGCGCAGCGGCGGCACGCAATATTGCCCGCCGACAAACAACGGGCAAGTTTGATCCTGTCAGTCAGGTCGAGTAAATAATCGTTCTTGTTTGTCTCTCTCGCCCGTCGTCCAGTGCGCAGTAACCATCCTTTCTCCCTATAAAAGTGCAAACATACTGGTGGGGGGGGAGAGGAACACAATTCCCCGCCGTCCGGCCAGCTTCGGACTCGGCACATTAATTGCACCGGTCTATAGTGGCGATGTCAAGCTGTCTCAAATTTGCACTGGTATGATTTTTTTGAGCGTGTATCTATTTGGAGGCCTGCGTTTCTTGGGGTCGCGCCAAAAAGGCACGCCACACCGAGTATACGTGGAAAGGGCAATGCAATTATTCAAAGGTTGGATATGGCTCGAGGTTAACTTCCTACTTGTGGAAATTGATAGGAGGTGGATATCGCTCTCCCGTGGATTCAAAACTATAGAGCTCATCGTTATTAAGCAAACCCGGAAACACGAACGAGGTTCCAGTCCATTCTTTTCGGGTTTGCGCGCGAGTAAATTAATTTCGGTGGCACCGTGTACATCTGCATGGTCTGTATCATAGGGGAAGTTCATACGAGGGCTATAACCTGGGGACAATCGAGGGGTTAAGTCGGTCGATTTGATTCCTACTACTGCTCCCCAGTCCATGCATTGCGGGTATCTTTTACGACCTACCACCCTCTCTATTATTGTTTAGACAAGGCTTGCCCAGTCCCCATCACCTGGTGTTGTGGACCCGAGTGGGTTGCGTAATCATCGGTGTCAGTGGTATCGTATGAACGTAAGGTGATTTTTGAATTTGCAGTCAGCTACTCGAACCCGAACTCGAACTGAGAAAAACTAGTAACCGCAAACTAACACCGAGCCAGTCCCTCGTCTGAACATACCCATAAGTGCATTGCGGTAATACAACTCCATGCAACAGCCGTCGACCTCCCACATTGAATAAGTAGTAATCAAGCTAAGCTCGAGTACAGTTTCATGTCGCCAGTTGCACTAACACGACTACCCTTTTCACACAATTCCATCTCCAGCGACTCACGGGCACCCCGGTCCTCTCCGAGAGGGCTTGCGTTGGCGCGGAGCCAAGCAGCGACGACGTCATCAGCCCGGGCGTCCAATCAGCGGGCTCGGAGAAGTTCCTGCTCCCCGTGATGCTAGGCAACCAGGGCCCCAACAACCAGTTGCAGGCCTTCCGGCTGGTGGTGGGCGTGGCAGCGGCCAGGAACTACACTCTGGTGCTGGCGCCCTTCTTCAACCACCCCGGCGCGGACGCGCTGGACATGCGCTGCTTCGGCGACGCCCTGGACCCGCGCGCGGTCCGCGGTCTGCTGGTCCACGCCGCCGTCGGCATGGACGTCTTCCGGGAGCGGTGCCGCGGCCGTGTGGACGCCGTGCTCCTCGGGAGCCGGCTGGGCGGCGGCGAGGCGCGGCAGAGCGAGGCGGAGCGCCTCGGTCTCGAGCTGTACCTGGACGGGCAGACGCAGCTCTTCGCCGAGATGTGCGGCCTGCACGTGCCCAGCATCACCTTCCACCGGGGCGACCCCGGCACCGTGGTGGACCTGCCGGGCGACACGCCGCCCGCCGCCCTCCAGCTGACCGACTACCTCCGCCTCTACCCGGCGGCCTTCCGCTCGCCCGCCCGCTGCTCGGCCTTCGTGTACCCGTACGGCCTCCTGGGCAGGTTCCCCCACCGGGACCTCAAGGAGAGGCTCTCCGCGGGACTCCTCCGACCGAAGCCCGTCAGGCGGCTCGCCCGGGAGGTGCTGGCGACTCTGACGCGGAACGGCAGCCTCAGTGTCGTCTGCGTCCATTGGAGGTTCAACAAGGAGTGGAGGGACTTCTGGTATGGCGCCAGGTGGAAATGCAAAAGTGAAACAAAAAGCAAAAGCTCAAGAAAACACCATTCGATCGTTTACACACGGGTTGCTTACGAAAGGCTTAGGCTCGGGCTTGTGCTTCGGTCATATGTCTCTAACCCGTTTTAATGTCAGGCATCTAGAAACAAGCGTTTGACCCCAGTTTCTTGCTGAATACTCTGTACCTATCAAGCCAACAAACCTTCGCTGACAAACCACAACCTGTATTTCCAGGTTTTGTCAGACAGAGACGAAGCCTGAGCCCGAGCCTGATCCATGGACTCGTTAAGGGCCACAGTTGACTCCCAGGCCGTGTCCCTGTGGCTGGGCTACGGCTTATGTTTACGTATGAAACCATAAAAGCCACAAGCTAGCGGCTACAGGCAATCCTCACATAAGTCTATCGAGTTTACAAAGCCACAAGCCACATGCATCTTCGCTTAGACACATGTATCTTTATACAGATGTAGCCTAGAAAAAAAATCATCACCTTTTTATCTATGATACACGGGGCACACGTGTACAAATTGTGATGACGTTGCGATTATTGAATGTCTTCGTTCCGCCAAAAGAACGTGATCGAAATCTGTAGGAAATATGTCTGATTGCACTGGCCCACGGCTTCGAATTACACTGGGCTCTAGGGAAAAAACGTCCGCGCAATTTTCCCATTAGACGCCTGCACTCTTGTTTGGCCTTGGCCGATGATTATTAGGACGCGGCCTAGAACCCCATGCAACAGTCGTCGACCTCCCACACTTGAATGAATAGTGAACCAGGCCAAGTTCGATTACAATTCCATGTCACGTTCCATTAATAACAGACCTTGCCTTTGATACGAGGACGTTGGACAGAAAAGACAACCCCCGCATCAGGTCGATCAAACCGCCAGGGGATTGTAACATTTTCACCAGGTGCGTGCTCCGTACAAGAAGGACGGCATTTCCAGAAACATCGACTGTTTGACAGATTCAGGTGAAGTGATCGGAGTGATTGAACAGCCGCTTTCTAAATAAGAGGGCACGGGTACTTCTTTCCGACCGAGTTAACAGATTCTCACAGTGACAATCTCCCCCCCCCCCAAAAAAAAAAAAAAAAAAAAAAAAAATGGTACATGTGTCTTGATTTCAGTTTTTCTTGAAAAACAAAAACAAAAGACAAAACCACAATTTTGTTTCTCTCACCCAAGTAATTTTTCCCCCACCTACATGCGCATCGACAGGTGTTCCTCTCACGGGACGAAGATTTGCGACCGGCTGAGAAGTATGTCGCCTCGCCGGGTGGCAGGCCGATTCGCCGGCCTAATGGATCGCTATCGATGCGGTGCCTTGTACTTTGCCAGTCCGCCGGGTGATCAGGTATGCCGGGTGGAAAAAGAAAAAGAGGTGGACAAAACCAATCGAAATCCCTTCCACGTTTATGACTGTAATCAGGACGCGATACGATAAAAATAACAACGAGCAAAGCGCCTTTAGACCAATAGACCAATATGAAAGGGCGTGATTCGTAATGACTTGCCTTACGGTCAGTCGTAATGACGTGCCTAACGGTCAGATGTAATTATTTTCTAGCACGCGAGCTTTACCCCCATAAACACTGACAACTCAACAAAATAGTGACAACTTTCTCATTTTCTTTTCGAATTCACAACCGTTACGTAATTATATTCTCCTTCTCCCTCTCCCTCTCCCTCTCCCTCTCCCTCTCCCTCTCCCTCTCCCTCTCCCTCTCCCTCTCCCTCTCCTCCTTCTCCTTCTCGTACTACTCCTTTTTCTTCCCCTCCCCTTCTCCTTCTCCCTCTCCTCCTCCTTCTCCCACCCCTTCTTCTTCTCCTTCTCCCATCCCTCCTCCTCCTCCTCCTTCTCTTCCTCCCCCTCCTCATCCACCTTCCGACCGTCTTCTCTGACTCTCATCTGTACTCTGTCACAGGGAGGGCAGTTGTGGGCAGCCCTGAAGGGGACGATAACTACCTTGCTGTCATCGGCCGACATTAAAAAGTTGGCGGGCACCTCAGTTGCAGGAGCGGACCCATCCCTAGTTGGTATTCTGGGAGACAACTTTCGTCTTTCCCAACTAGAGCAGGAAATATGCTCGCGTAAGTGCAGGAAGGGGTAATGTTGTCTTTCTTACAGAGTCATTAAAGGGCAGATGATACATGTATTTTTTCTAGCGCTAATGGTGAAATAAGAACACCCAATACCAAAAAAAAACCCCGACGAGTAAGTTACAATTATTTTGCGAACAGCGCAATTTTCTTTTCTTTTTTCCCGTGTAGCGCCCTCTTGCGTTCCACCTAAGCCCAATCGAAGGATGAGACGGGCTAGCTTAGGCCCATTCGAAGTAAAACAATTTTGCAGACTGCAAACAAAATATAGGCCTATTTAAAGCTGACGGGGATTTTGGGGGTACATTTTGGTGAGAGATTAGACATCAGTTACGATGATATGAATTATAGCTTTTTTTTAGGGAAAAAATAATGTATGATTGATCGTCGTACTGGCGTTTAGATGGCCTATGGCTTCTCAAAATCTTACTTGGAGAAAATCTATTGATGCGACTCATTTACATGAAAGGGATGCATCTACGGTAAAACATTAATCGCTTTTACTCGGGGAAAATCTATCTATGTGACCCATTTATCTCAAAGGAATGCAATCAACATGCAATTGCACCACATTGCTCAAAAGCACGAAGGAGGAATGTGGTTTCGAAAAATCGAAAAAAAAAAAATCGAAAAAAAAAAAGAAGTTCCATTTCGTGCTACGAATCTCCCGAAACCTATAGCTAAATATAAAAATAAAATAATCAAACCTGAAAGTTTTAAAAGAATCTGACATTAAACTCCAAACATGCAATTCTAAACAATAACATACATATACATAGACATAATGACCTAGAACATACATAAACCTAGATATGACCTAAAACATACATAAACCTAGATATGACCTAGAACATACATAAACCTAGACATTATGACCTAGAACATACATAAACCTAGACATAATGACCTAGAACATAAAATAAATGTTTTCAACATTTATGAAAAAATGCTAATCTCAAGAATTAGGAGGGCATGACGTTTCGATCCTAGCAGGACCTTTCACAGAGGGAGAAGGGCAAGGACCACCCCCCAAAAATAGTAAAGGGGGAGAGCGATAGGGACACGGATGGCAAACAAAGGACAAAGACAATAGGTGTGGGGTGGGATCAAAGGGCAAAGGAAACGAGTCAAACTGAGACTGTCTCACGTTTCGATCTTAAACAGAACCTTTCACAATGTCATGGCAAAACGCATGGTATATCGACCTTTAACCTTTAACCTTTAACCCATTGCAGCCATTGTTTTAACGCACGGGATCAAACTCGATGGACCCTCTCAAGTTGAAAACCGTGTTGTTTCTGTCGTCCCCAGGGTCCAAGTTGTTCGTAGGCAGCGAGCTCTCGTCCTGGTCCGATACTGTTGCCACGGAGCGGAGGGCGGCAGGACTGGAAAGCATGCACATCTTGGACGTGATAGGCTAGGCGGGGACGAGGTTGGAAGTGACCTCCTGTAATGTAGATCATCCACCCCAAAAAATGGTTCATTTCCCCGCGCGATACTGACATTCGAGTTGATCCAAGCATCACATTGCATTGTGATTCGGAAAAAACCCAAACAAAATCCCATCCCAGGAAGCTCTTGCGGCCGAAACACCAGCAAGATATTCTGTTTCAGGGGTACGGTGACATCGTCTACGGCCGGAAATAACACACAGGCACATGCGACATCATATCGCCCGAACCGCTAGTGATTTCCGTAGACTCGTGTGAAATTCGAAGCCATAGCCGTTGAAATTGGGACAAGCCCTATATATCGCTCCGGAGTGCCTGGTCCAAATATGTAACCACGGCACGGGACGGGAGTCAAGCCAAGTTCTTCGAAAGTGGAAGGTCAGATGAGCACCTTAAAGTAACCGGGGCAACCCTATAATACACAGCCATCTGTTTTATATACACGGGGAGAAGGTAAAGGGTAAATTGAATTCATCGGAAGATGCACACAGCACAGATCCATTAGTCGCAGTGATGACGGTGTTGATATAAGGGGAAGGTTGATGCAGTTGCCATGGCGATGAAGAGGATGATGATGCTGAGTCCACATCGTGGTGCTCCATCGTCTGAGCTGCCCACGGCCTATGACGAGGCATCTATATTGTACCATCCGAGCCGCAAGCCCAATTCCTATCTCCAACGCGGTCCCTACTGCATTGGCACCGACGGGCAAATCCCCCTCCCCCCACCAAACCCTTAAAAGCGCCAAACGCATTCCCAAGCCCATTCCTGAATTCAATCAGCTTGTCTGCAGTACATTATTACGGATCTATTCATGGAACCTATTTCTGGGATTGAGAATTTGTTGTTATTGTCGGTCACCCCTCCAAACCTTCAAATAAAGAATTCTAGATCTGATTGTTATCGGGCGCGACGGTTGCGAGGCAACGCATCTACGGAAAATAAAAGCAAAGACTGACCGATTTTCTGGAACAATCAAGTTCTCGAGCACAGTCGCTGCAAGCGACTTCTTTTGATTTTATTGCTGCTTATTATTCTGGAAGGGAGATAGAGCTAAAAAAAACAGAGACAGAAAGACACACAGAGACAGAGAGAGAGAGAGACAGAGAGAGACAGAGAGAGAGAGACAGAGAGAGATAGAGAGAGAGACAGAGAGAGAGACAGAGAGAGACAGAGAGAGACAGAGACAGAGAGAGAGACAGAGAGAGACAGAGAGACAGAGACAGAGACAGAGACAGAGACAGAGACAGAGACAGAGACAGAGACAGAGACAGAGACAGAGACAGAGACAGAGACAGAGACAGAGACAGAGACAGAGACAGAGACAGAGACTAAAGCACGAACAATTTAGAAAAATATTATAAAAATGTTATGTATGATGGCATGATCTTGGAGAATGCTAACTGACTTGAACTCGTTACTTTATACAGAGCAGGGATGCAGATTTTTTATTAGTGACAATGTATATTAACATAATTATTTTAGGGACTAGCACAGGCATATACATGTATTAGTTAAAAACACAGACATCTTCGTGTGGTTTTGATGCCACGTTTATCTCGGGAATGATTGACTTCATGTATGTAACGAATGTAAACAATTATGATAACCTTGATGTGTCACATCACCAAGCAGTAATACCCTTTTTTCTCTGTTATGCTCACAACTGTACCTCACTCAAAACATTATACTCAATACGCAGTCCATCGGGAAAATGCCGTGTACAGCCGTGTCGTTTGGGGGAAGGGGTATGGTGGCCCTGAGCGACCACCTAGGTCCGAGAGGCGTCCGCCGACCCGAATCACCTATCGATATCTAGGCCATCGAATAAAATAGGCATCAATATTCACACTCGCGGCTTGTTTTGACTTTCGGACGTGAGCGCCATCGCCAAAGCGTTCTCGCGGAGCCACCGTAGTCTGGCGTCGGTCCAACGGAGTGGGCAGGCGTCTAGTTCCCAGACGCCTCGCTGGCTGTGCCCGCCCATACAGGTGTGAACGACCTGTAGACCGTGGTCGGCTCTAACAGTTCACCAGAGGGAGGATAGACCGGAGGGGTGGGGGAAGGTTGTGGCGGGGTGGCGAGCCACCAGTTCGTGAGAGTAATTCGGGCAAATGAATGATCCCCTCCATTCCCCAAACCGAGTCGGAGCGATAATGAACACTGTCATTCCGATGGAACAACTGCTGTTATTGTTTTATTCTCTCCTTTATCTTCCTCGAGCCGATCTCGAGGCGGGCCTCCGTGGGCTCGTTTCGGGCACAGCTACACCCAAGACTGTGGCCGCAACGACACTGATGCGCTGTGACTAGCGCAAATTAGGCGTCCCAATTCGTCCTAGTCTGGAGGAGTTGAGTTGGGGGCGGCAGATCTGACGGCGGAGTGATGCAAAAGGAGTTTGGGGGGAGGGGGGTTCCAGGGAGGTTCCAGGCCCGGGGCCCCAGCGGACGGGCAGAGGGAGCTGGGGGTTATAACGTACGCAGGCACTGGGGCCTCCCACGCACAGGGCACGGGCGTGGGACGCGAGCGAGATGCCGAGATACGGGGGGCCGGGGCAGGGCTGCTAGATTACATCAGCATCACCGCCTAATTGTCAAACACCTCGGTGTGTAATCACAGGCGAAAATCCAACCACGTTTGCCAAACAGTACTTGTTCCCGAATTCTCTGCGCAGCATATCCTTACAGCTTCCCTCCCTCCTTCCCACCCCACTCTCTCCCTCCCCCTTTCCTCCCTGTATCACCCTCACCCCTCCCTCCCTCCAATCCTCCCTCCCTCCAATCCTCTCTTCCTCCATGCCTCCCTCCCTACATCCCTCCCTGCCTCCCTCACTGCCTCCCTGCCTGCCTGCCTGCCTCCCTGTCTGCCTCCCTCTCTGCATCCATGCCTCCCTACCTGCCTGCCTCCCTCCCTGCCTCCCTCCCTGCCTCCCTCCCTGTCTCCCTCCCTGTCTCCCTCCCTGCCTCCCTCCCTGCCTTTATTCCTGCCTGCCTCCGTGCCTGCCTGCCTGCCTGCCTCCCTGCCTTCCTTTTCCTCCTTCTCTCACTATAACTCCTCCCTCTACCTTTCTCTCTCCCTCCCACCACACTAGACAGAAGAGTGACATTCATGGCACGACTTAAAATGTGTAAAAGAGATAGTCAAAAAATTATTGCATGAAAGTAGGCCACGTTACAATAACATTTGGACATTTTACCGTTACGCGTTTATCTGCCCATTCGATAGTTTCCCCATCTCTCCATTATACTCTGAAGTTTGATTTGGAAAAATATGGACCATCTAATCATTTCGTCCTACACACGGAAATGAAATTTACCAAGAACCACGGAATAAACGCCATAATAAATAATGTCATCGTTTTCCCATTGATACTGTATTGCATGCGTAATTTCCTCGGGGTGTATTGGGAAAAAAAGGAAAATCGTGGATGGTGCTCGTGCGACATTTCTGTCTGATGTTTGTGATGTCAATACTCCTTCCTTGTTTGTATACACGCCGTGACCACGCGCTGTATCGCGCCTCGTTTGTTTCTCTTTAACGCAATTAGGACGGCACGGAGTTGATGGCGGCAAGAGAGAGAGAGAGAATGAGAGAGAGCCAGAGAGAGAAAGGGAGAGAGAGAGAGAGAGACAGAGAGAGGGAGAGTCCTTGTAAGCCCGCAGTCTGTCTTTTGTGTCGGAGTCGAATCAATCGAATTTGTTGCTCCACCCCACCCTCCCCCTTAAAAAAAAGCAAAACAAACCCCCAAAACAGACGGGAAGGGATGATTTTATTTGGTGGAGATAAATGTCAGGGATGTTATTTTCTCTCTTTTTTTTTTCTTTCTTCCTGGAACTGACAGGTCGCGCCGGATAGGGGAAAGGAGGTAGAGGGATACGAATGCAGCAACCAGAAAATCCCGTAGGAGTCACACACACATTAATCACAAGGGGCTCCTTTTTTATTTACGAATCCCGCCTTTAAAGAGGAATGCAACCCAAAGTACTTTGCGTATGTATTGCCGTGTGCTAAAAACAACCGACAATTACCTACTGTTTTTTTTTTCAGGGGTGAATTCACAGGTTGAAGTGCAAGATGGAGTTGCTTAAAAAAACAAAAACACCTAGAGTATAGT
Source organism: Luidia sarsii (assembly GCA_949987565.1). Lineage (NCBI taxonomy): Eukaryota > Metazoa > Echinodermata > Asteroidea > Paxillosida > Luidiidae > Luidia > Luidia sarsii. The sequence continues at coordinate 3,144,495 of OX465108.1, read as the reverse complement.
GGCGTCATCCTGCATGACACTTACAATAATTGTAGGTTTACTTTGGCTATTTTTGCTATTTTTTTGGACTCGCCTAACGTTTAGAAGTGAGGCTCCAATGTGTATAGGATACCAGGTAGCCGTTTTACCCGAGTACGGTGGCAGGCAAGGGAGGGCATTTTAAAGACCAACCAATTGGGCGAAGTGCAAAAGCTTAGATTATAAATTGTAAATTATAAATTGTCAACATTTAGTGGGCCTGACGTTTCGATCCTAGCAGGAGCTTTTTTCAAAGCGACCCATCTCAAGCCTTTGAGAAAAGGTCCTGCTAGGATCGAAACGTCAGGCTCACTAAATGTTGATATTTTGCATTCTGGTAGTTTTAGTCGGTAAGCAGTTTGCAACAATTTGTGTATATCAGTTATAAATTGAAATAGAAATAATGTCTGGTGTTGTTTCCTTGGGAGCTCTTTGAACAGGCTCCTGCCAATGCTGGGAGAGATTCAACCAAGACTCTGGTCAAATTTTAACCGCCAGTTTTAAATATAGGAGGAATCGATCCTAGCCGGTGAGGATTGCTTAACATTGTTTTGTTTTGGCAGCGTGCGACTCTGTGCATATGCTTGTGTTGATACGGGGCAGTATTTCATATATCATTCTGGCTATAGGCCCTATGGGGCAATGCTATCTCTGGACCAATGCCCTTTAATAAAAGCACCGCAGAGACACGTAACAGATAATAAGCAATTCAGATGTGTATCGTTCACTAATAAAGTGCGGTTCTTATCTGATAGAAAAGTAGTCCCTGTTTATTAATCGTGTTGAATAGGAGTTGCTTAAAAAGCATACTTTCCAGGGGGGTTTCCGACAAATCCTACACCTTTCTGCCGCGTGAAATACTGTATACTATGAATTCGTCAATTGTTTGCGTAGAGTGCCAGGAGGACGTTGAGGATCTGAAACGCTCTATTGATTAAGCCAAGCTTTCCTCAGCTATCTCCAAATAGCCAGCTACCTTTGCCGACGTTGGTGGAGTTGAGGGTATAGGGCGTCAGTTGGAAGCAATTACCGATATTGAAAAACCTCACCATGACGAAAGCTGCTTCACAACCGTGTAAATCATCGCCCAAAAAAAAGATTGGAAAAATCAGCTCAGTTCGCCCCAAACCTGGACTGCGTTTATCGGATATTGTAGTGATTTTTCGGTTGAGTTTAAACACCATAGTTCAAAAGTGGGACTACAGTTGACCCCCCTCCCCATTTTGACAATGGGCACTGTTAAAAAGAAAAAAGGAAAAACAAAATCCAATCGAGTATTGTTCAGGTTTTATCCCGAGTACATAATTATAATTGGATGAATGGAATTTTTGACCAACGCTGCGCGAAATGTTTTATTGAATATTGCCAAACGTTTTAACAGTGCTAGTAAGTTTTGAAAACAAATCCCAACAACCCAAAACAAACAAACACCCCTAAAATGAAAACAAAAACAAATCTGAAAAAAAAAATGAAAAATTGGCCAAGAAAACTTTGACTGGAGCGGGACTTGAACCCAAGACCTCTGGATTAACGTACCACCAGTGCTCCGGTACGTTAGTCCAGAGGTCTCAGGTTCAAGTCCCGGTCCAGTCGAAGTTTTTTTTGCCATTTTTTCAAATTGTTCACAAGTTCCCCGTCAGTTTTTTTCTCGGTTTGTTTGAAAAACAAATCTGGATAGATCCAATCGAGTGTGGCTCAAATTCATACACAAGTTATTTGAAGATGGGACAGTGCTGGCCCACACTGGGCACGGCATCGTCTCCTTGATAAGACATCTTGCCACCCGCTAGCCTGTCTGCGGGTAAACCGCTTAGCAGCCGATGGAACGATTGCGTCGGTCCGTCCACAGAAGAAAAAAAAACACCCGCAGCAACCCATATTGGACAATATTGGACAAGCTTGCGCTGCGATGTGTAGGCCTATACGCATCTCAGCGGGCAAATAAGGCGGCGACCGCCTCGATTTCGTGACTCGCGGTGTTTGCTCAAATACTCGATGACGATTAGTTTCCGCGGCTCCGTTGGGTGGTGGGGGGGGGAGGGAGGTGGGGAGAGAGGGTCGTTCCACGAAGGCAATATGGACGTTCGGAAAGATCTGAGAAAGGTCTTCCGAAGAGAGGACAAATCAACAAAACACTCCAACCACACGAGGACATCGTGGCCGAATATTAAAAACGAAGCGTCGCCTGCCGAGAATGAGAATTCTTCGAGAGTTCTTCTCCTCGGAAAAAAAAACCCCAGCAGAAATCCAAACGATTAAGATGGATGGACGAGCGGTCAGGGTGACCTTTCACGTTGCGCACCATCACGTGATGAAAACACGACGGCGGGAATTAGGCAAACCATGCGGGAAGTCTCCAAATTCATCACAATTTTTTTGGGGGGAGATACGCTCAGCTCAGACGGATCCAGCAACCCGCCAGTTCAACCCGCCTCGAGTTCAAACCGCCTCGAGTCCCGATTTTGGAATTGATTTGTCTTGTAAATTATATATAATACCGATGCCCTGTGTACAGATTTTTCATTGATTTACCAGCACTTCCCCTCGTCTATTTCTGCCTGTGTCTATTCACCGCCGAGGAGAGCTGGTGCCAAACGCGGCAAAAATGTTTGAAAGATCGAGTTACCGGGTGAAAGGGCTCTCCAGATATCCGTCCGCGTTGTGGGCTGAGACCTATGGGCCTTTATTTAATCAAAGGCCCAATGCAACATTGGGAAGATCGGAAAACATCGATGTCCACAGATTTCCTTCTAATTGACACAGTTTGTAGATGGTCATGATAGAATCCTCATGTTGAAATCTTAAGGTCTGGGATGCTGTACTGTTCGAGAAATCTTCACTCAAACATCGACAAACAGTTTATTACTCGCGAGTAATAAACGATTACACGACAGAACGGTGCGTAAACTGTGATCGTTTTATTGGTTGAATTTTTCTACTTTCCCACTGGCAGATTACCATTTGAGCTAAAACCTTCGCAGTATAGCTTTTTATGGAATGTTTAATGGTTTAACACACAAACTGGCAATCTTTTGACCCGTTTACCAATGCTGTATAGGGCCTTTAAGAAATCTTAATTTTACAATCTTTTCTTTGTTCTCATTTCAGGGTCCTTATATAAAGATGACGAGTCTTAATAATATCGATTCCTCCGCGTCCAGAATTTGATTCCAGGCAGCCTAAAATGGGCCCTTGAATGGGGCCTGTAACGTCACACCTAGAAATCCTATCCCTCGCACAGTGTGGCTGTCCCTGGTAAAATTATATCAAAATTATATTTTCGGCGAAATTGTTGGGTATCTTAGGGTCGTCTATTAGCAGAGGAGAAGGTGACTTTTTTTTGTCTCTGGATGAGAGGGCGTTGCAAATGTCTCATGTCGGTATAAATGACGGGGTAAAATGGGGGTATATGCTATACGGAAAAGGTAATCTATCGTTGCAGCAGCAATGCCGAGGGAGGTTCCGTGTCGGAGGGATCCGATTTTTTTCGAACACGGGAAATGAAATACAATGCTTTAGGAAACCCTCTGATGTTTCATCGAAGGCGTGGCACACTCGATGATCATAATGCCAAGAATAAAGAACGGTGACACCACGGACTGAAGAATCCCTGTTCTAGAGTTTCCGAGAAGAGACGATAATTTCGAACGATGTATCGATGGTTGAATGCTTCTGACTGGCGCCCCCACCCTGGTAGAGTCGACCATTTTCCTTCCTCCATGAGTCGACTAAGTGGGAAGGCCACACCGTCTAAGGGATGCATAGCTCAGATGGTAAGAGCGCCGGTACGCAAAACCAGCGGTCTCGGGTTCAGGTCCCGGTCCGGTCAAAGCTTTTCTTTGCCATTTTTCAATTTAAAAAAGAAGAAATCAGCAGCTTTGCCTCTGTATCTGTTTGATATAATCGACGCGATATCTGACCCATATTAGATTTGGTAACGTGATTGATTAATTTATCTTAGGAAAAGCCCAATTATTTGTTTGGGCGAAACCAAAGCCAAGAGCGTCAGCAACTTCGGATGAAACTAAGTGTTTGGCAAAAACGATTTCGACACTTTCTTGCCTAACGTTTACACTCCAACTGCACAATGCAGCCTTTCGGATATTCAAGAAAAGTCAACGGAAAAAAAAACCGAGTGCAATTTTGACTGGAGGCGAGAGTATAGCTATCATTACCGGTACGTAAGACCAGAGGTCTCGGGTTCAAATCCCGGTCCAGTCTTTGCCATCTTTTCTTTCATTCATTTTGCTTGACAAAACGATGTTATAGAAGACAGAGGAGCAGCCGACTCGGATGTCCACTTCCGCTATTCTCGCCCGAGTTCTTCCCTGGGGCGAATCCAAGGCGGATCTCTCCATCAGCAGCTGCGCAGGTCCCATCGGGGCTATCTGCCAGTGCCCATCAGTTGGTCTGTTTTGTACGCGGTTAATCCCCGAGCAATACCCTCCCACTCGCCTTTCCTCGTTGCACCGACCCCCTCCCCTTCCTAAATGCACCTCTTTCTCTCACTATCTCGCTCCGTTTCCCCTCTGTATGTCTTTCTCCTTCTCTCTGCCTCCTATTTTCTCTTTCTCTTCTCGTTTCTTCCGTCCATATATCTTTGTCTATCTCCGTCTATCTGCCCTTCTCTCTGCCTCTTATCCTCTCTTTCTCTCGCTCCCTCTGTCACTCTGCCTCCCTATGGTTCCTCTTTGACTCTATCTTTCTATCTCCCGCTCTCTATCCCTGCATCTCCCTCTCTTTATCTCTTTTTTCCCTCCGCCCTCTCTCTCTATATCTCTATTTTCTCTCCCTCTCTCTCTCCCTCCCTTCTCTCTCCACCCCCTCTCCATCCCTCTCTATCCCTGTCTGCTTCTCTCTCTCCACCCCCTCTCCATCCCTCTCTATCCCTGTCTGCTTCTCTCTCTCTCCACATCCCTCTCCGTCCCTCTCCACCCGCTCTCATTCTCTCTCTCTCCCTCCCTCTCTCCCCCTCTCTCTCCATCCCCTCATTCTCCGTCCCTCTGCACCCCGCTCTCCTTCTCTCTCCCTCCCTCTCTCCCCTCTCTCTCCTCTCTCCCATCTGTCTCGGCATCCCTCTCTATCCCGCTCTCCTTCTATCCCTCCCCATCTCTTCCCCCCTCTCCACCCCTATCTACATCTATTTCTATCCTGCTCTCCTTCTCCCTCCCTCCCTCTCTCCCCCTCTCTCTCCATCCCATCTCTCTTCCCTCTCTCTCTCTATCCCGCTCTCCTTCTCCCTCCCTCTCTCCCCCTCTCTTTCCATCCCCATCTCTCTTCCCTCTCTCTCTATCCCCTCTCTCCCCATCCCTCTCTATCCAGGTTCTCCTTCTCTCCCATTCCTCCCTCCCTCCCCCTCTCTCCCCCTCTCTCTTTCCATCCCCCTCTCCCCATCCCTCTCTATCCCGCTCTCCTTCCCTCCCCCTCCCTCCCTCTCTCCCCTCTCATTTCCATCCCCTCTCTCCCATCCCCCTCTATCCCGCTCTCCTTCTTTCTGCCTCTCTCGGCCGCTTACAAGCTTGGTGTCAGTTTGCCAAGCGGTCGTCTAACCCTTAATACCAGCGTCCTCCCCGAAGCCTTTACGTACAAATACAATACCCCTTCTTCCTATACATCGATGAAATCAGTTCTTGACCGCCTGCCCTTCCTTCCCCTCCCTATACTCACCTCGAGTTTATCTGGCTCGCAATCCGAACCCCCCTCGGTGGATAAGTCGGATATCCGGTCAGTATATACCCCACTCGATCGGCCGATCTCACCTAGGCTACACCCTCTGGTCGCCCTCGGTCGTGAGGGGGAGATCTTACGCAAACTCCCCCTCCCCTTCTCCCCTTTCCCCCTCTCTCCCGTTTACACAGTGACATAGCGGCGTCTCGGCTCCCCCCCCCCACACCCCGGGTCAGTGCACCCTGATGGACCCAGGCCGTACGCTCTTGCGCCGTATGAAATCTCGCCCAGCCCTCTGCCGAGTATGAATATGCATCGGGTACTGACGTCACTGCAAAACATCCGTATCCGTACCACTCCGTATCCGTGCGCGCCAATGACAGTACCACTCCGGATCCGTATGAGTGATACTTCATGTATGTGTCTGCTTTGGCGACCCTGGGATAGCAAAGTGGTAAATGGCAGAACTTAGTGGGCTTGACGTTGTTTGGAAAAAATATGTGGCCTACATCAAAAAATCATAGCGACTCTGCATTTTTGTTTCTCGAGCAAATGCATAAATAAGGCACGAATCGGTGTGCAAAGACGTCAATACCTGATTCATATTCATTATATCGGCAGAGAGTTGCTCCAACATACGTTTCCCAATCTTGCGCGAGCCGTCGGTCTTTCAGTCCCCCGTGCGGTGCCGGGATAAGTCGCTGCCTCTCGTCGGGGTCATTCGGTTCGCTAGTCAAGGACTGACCGCCCGCTCAGTTATCACCGAGAAATTGCTATGAATGACTTTAAAGGTACACCATTGGCGAATGTCTAAGAAGCGCACCCCATATACTACCGGTAATGTTTCACCCAACATATAAATAAAATGACACATCTGCGAGAGGTTTTGGTTCAATCCGTCAACCGTGGCATGAGAAAACAGTGGGCAAAGGTCACCTTGTTCCAACAATTGTCCGCGGACGATCGTCAGAAATCCATACAAAAATCCTCTTTTCTCAAAATCTTTCCGTGCGCTAGAAATTCACACAAATTCGGATACTTTTACAAGCTTTGGAACGTCCGGAAATTGGGCAATTGGCAAATGGCGTGCCTCCATTTCAACTCTGACATTTAAATCAAGCTGGTTAACATTGCATTAGCACGGCATCATATCTCCATAAATACGCGAACCGGTCTGACACCTCAGAAAATATCATGGACCGACACCTCACAAAAGACACTACTTGTCAAAAAGAAAATGGTTTTGTATAGATGTATATTTGCCATTAGTGAGCATTAGCCGACCCAGTTGTAGCTACATGGGCTGATCCACTCTTTCAACGCCAGCTCACATCTGACAAACAAATTACACAATCGAAGAGATGAACGTGTAAGATTCATGCATGAGGAGTATATTGATTCGCCCGTCACTTGAAAAAAAAAGTGTCACGGCCAGGACACGGATATGCTGCCAACTAAAAAGTGATCGCAGAAAGACCCTCTCCCCGAGACGCGTGTATATGTGACCCGGCACAGCATAATGAGAAATAACCCCACTTTTGAGATTTTGAGGTTTTCTAATGATGTGAAAGGGTATACTATTAGCTTTCAAATGATATCAAAATATAATATCCTGTTATACTCAAAAGTTCCGAAAATAAAAAAGAAAGAAAATTGATTTGTAATCGAATTGTGAAGATACTTTAACTTCAGGCATTGTTTACTCAAAAAAGTGTTTTGGTGGGATATTTCTCATGTCGTTGTGCCGGGTCACATATTTTATCATCGACGAACCAATGGAACCGATTTGGAAAAGAGAAACTAGCCAAAATGCTGATTGGAATCGGCACGTCCTTTTGTACGCGGCGAGGCGTATAGGTTCGCCTTTAAATCTAATAGGTCGGATAACGAACTCGGGCGACGGGGTGAGACAAAGGGCAAGTCGAAGTGTGAGACAAGATTGTTCGGACATGATTTTTTTTTGGGTTCTGTTCTACTGGTCGATGTGCTATTTTCAGCCGATGCTCTATACCGAAGGGGGCTATACGGTTACTCCTTGCAGGGCAACGAGTAGGCCGCTTCTGCGGCAGCGGCGAACCCCGGCAACTCATTAACCTCCCAGTGCCAGGAGAGGGTTAGATTCCCCGCCCGGCCAATAAAAGCCCCCCCGCAAACCAGTCCCTAATAATGATCTCGTGAAATCGTTACCCGGCGGTCGGGATGATGTGGAGGGGAGGAGGGAGTCGCCCTTATAATGTAGCTGTCGGAAACGCGGCGATGTTTCGTCGGCCCGTTCGGCACACGGGGGAGTTTCGTGTTATGGACCCCCCGGGGGTCATTGGCTTGCATCTGCTGAACGCCCAGAGGCGTTTGAACTACTGATGGGTCACCGACTGGGCCGTTTTCGGAGGCCTTGGCGTACCCCAGTCTCCCCGTCTATACATGCCTACCCTCCTCGTGCTCGTGCTTCGTTATGTCCGTCAGTCCCTCCTTACATCCTCCTCCTCTTCGCCGGCTCTCCCTCCCCTCACATCCTGCCTCCCTTCCTCTCTTCGGTTCCGCTCCTCTCGCTTTCCTTCCTTTCCATTCCCTCTCTCCTTTCTCTCGCCTTTTCTCTCTCTTCCCCATTCCCACCCTCCTCTCTCCTCCCTCCCCTCCTCTCTCTCCTTATTTCCATCCTTACTCCCTCTTCTCCCTTCCCTGCTCCTCTTTGTTCTTCCTTCCTCTTTCCTCTCCCTTCCTCCTTCCTTGCCTCCTCTCTCATACCTCCCTTCTTCTCCCATCCTTGCTCCTCGTTGTCCTTCCTTCCTACTACGCCTCTCTCCTCCCTTCGCTATACCATCTCGCCTTTCGTCAATCACTTTGTCCCTCCTTCCCTTCCTCATTTCCCCTCTAATCCCCTCCACCTCTTACTCCCTCCCCAACCTTCCTCCCCATCATCCCACCCAGTCTTCTCCTCACCACTGCGCCATCCCTCCCTCTCCATCCCCCGCCTTCCCTTCTTCCCCTCGTCCTATCTTCCTCTCTCCCTCCCTCGCTCCCCCATCCTTCACCACATAATCTATCTATCAATCCACCCACACACCCACTTACCTCTCCGCCCCATATCCGTCCATCCTTGGGTGCAACCTGACTGCCACTCAACCGTCTCCTCCATCCCGTTCTACCACCTTCGTACCCATTTGTAACTCATGTCTGCCATGGGTTAAGTCGATTCCTCAAACGAACTCAGAACAAATGTTGGCCGGCTATCGACTTATTATTACCACAGTTTAATCATTCGCTTCGCACAAAGCATAGTTAGAAAGCTTCCCAAAGTCAACGCGATGACCGGGGTCATTCGCTTTCAAGCCCTACGCCTACCTGCCGATCTTAACAAAGCCTTACGATTTATGTGACTCGACTTGGGCAATGCATCGTAGTCGTACTGGGTCAAATAGACTCTTTTCCAAAACCCGGCTTAGACTTCGGCTCCGGATTCCTCTCTGTTATCCAAAAGATTAAACCACATGCTGGAGTACTTTGTTGAAGTTGAAGCTTTTGATTACATTTTAAACGCACTGTAACATTAAAAAAAAACGACGCCAGAGCCTGAGCCTAAGCTGGGTTTTGGAAAAAAAGGCAAAATTTTAAATATGATTTAACGACATCGTCTTCCGATCGGTCGTAGTTGTCGAAATATAGCCTTGAAATAGCGGGAGATTCACAATTAGTGCGCCCTCAAGAGTGTGCAACCCGTCGGCCAATCACAGCGCGCGCGGAATCTATCGACGGAATGCAGCACGTCTGGAAAGGATCGACAGATTCCGGTGTCATGCCAAATAGTGTCCCCTGCCAAATAGTGTCCACTCATTAGCATACTGATCGCTGATTCGTCCAATACGTATGGCATTTAACCACCGTGGTTGGGGTATGGTTGCGCACTACACACGTATTGTGTATGGTTGCTGGCCTAACACACGCAACGTTGGGCACTTTGGTACCGTTGGACCCTAACTGTAACCGTAACGCTAACCCTAACCCAAACAACCCTAATCCTAACCCTAATCCTAATCCCAATCCTAATTCTAATCCAAACCCTAACCCTAACGACCCTAATCCTAGTCCTAACGCTAACCAATCAGCGATCAGTATGCTAATGAGCGGACAGTATTTGGCAGGGACACTTTTTGGCAGGACACCGGGCACTGTGATTGGCCAACGAGTTGCAGACTCTCGAGGCCGCACAATTTCGAATCGCCCGAATTGACAAAGGGGTCAGCAGTTTCGGCAGCCCTTAGGCCGTGTCAGAATCATTCTATTTGGCTGTGGCTTGAAGTAACGCGCAATCCTATATAGGAACTGGCGGCAGTCGCTTCTTGATGACTTCCATAGACACTCGTGTGCACTTTCAAGTCGTAGCCAATGAATTCGGAGGCGGTCTTAGTCTGCCCACATCAGGGGGCCGAAAGCCATTGGCAGACAGGGTCCTCGCACCTGCAAATCTTCCGTCTGACCTACGTCAGGTGATTGCCGACAATCGACAGACGAAGGGGTGATTCGGGTTTTTTTTTTAAGCGCGCAGTCAAGGGGGACTTTTGCGGGCGCGATTCAATTACCATCGCAGGCGGCAGGCTGGCGCAGTGACGCCTCACCGCTCCATAAGTCACCCCGATCGCGCACAAAGGGAGCGTTTTGTAATTTAAACCGAATCTGTGGCTATTGATTGTGGCTGAGATCTGTCTGCAACACGGAAGCAGTCTCCAAATCACATCTGGCACATTTCCATTTGAGACGCGTCCTTTGATACGCGCTTCCTTGTAAACACTCACATCATGCTTTAAAAAAAAAAAAAATGTCGTTTGTAACCTTTCACTACCCTGGGGTATTTTCGGCAAGGTGTGTCCTCCGCGATGAAAGTCAAAGAGGGGGTCTAGTTGTGGGTCTTTTTTTGTTCCTTTTAAAAATTCTATACCGATGCAACGCTCGACTTTTTGATGGATCCTGACAATCGAATGCAATACTTGGCACAGCAAATTGACACATGCAAGACGAATGCGACTCCTGGCGATTTGAAGAGGCTAAATAAGTTGCATGTGCTGGCGGCGCCAGAAACACCGATTCAGCTGACGGTACGGCCGTGCAAATCATGAAGTAGCTCAAATAAAAGTATTCGGCCTTGCCTCGTTGGGAACATGTCTGCCTGTCTTGCACCATCCGTTATCCAGTTGAATGAATGCTCAGGAATATGCCAAGAAAGCACTCCCGACTCCGTCTCACGTGGTAGAGGTAGGGAGACTGGAGAGGGAGAGGGAGAGGGAGAGGGAGAGGGATTCTGGAGAGGGAGAGGGAGAGGGATTCTGGAGAGGGAGAGGGAGAGGGAGAGGGAGAGGGAGAGGGATTCTGGAGAGGGAGAGGGAGAGGGATTCTGGAGAGGGATTCTGGAGAGGGAGAGGGAGAGGGAGAGGGAGAGGGAGAGGGAGAGGGAGAGGGAGAGGGAGAGGGAGAGGGAGAGGGAGAGGGAGAGGGAGAGGGAGAGGGATTCTGGAGAGGGATTCTGGAGAGGGAGAGGGAGAGGGAGAGGGAGAGGGAGAGGGAGAGGGAGAGGGAGAGGGAGAGGGAGAGGGAGAGGGAGAGGGAGAGGGAGAGGGAGAGGGAGAGGGATTCTGGAGAGGGAGAGGGATTCTGGAGAGGGAGAGGGAGAGGGAGAGGGAGAGGGAGAGGGAGAGGGAGAGGGAGAGGGAGAGGGAGAGGGAGAGGGAGAGGGAGAGGGATTCTGGAGAGGGAGAGGGAGAGGGATTCTGGAGAGGGAGAGGGAGAGGGAGAGGGAGAGGGAGAGGGAGAGGGACTGGGGGAGGGAGAGGGAGAGGGAGAGGGAGAGGGAGAGGGAGAGGGAGAGGGAGAGGGAGAGGGAGAGGGAGAGAGAGAGATGCCCCCTCGCTCTCTAAATCAACTCCAATTGCCGACCATCATCAGGTGTACGACATCAGTACCCGCATTACTTTATTGAACGCCCTCGGCAACAAACGTTCACACGATAAAAGTAATTGAACTTTTCGGACACACCCGCATCAGCAGTTGTCGGCATAAACAGGAAGTACCCATATTATTAGGTGTTTTTTTTTTCTTGCACTCAGTCACTAGCAGATGATAAGGATTGATAATCTCCGAAATTCCCCTCCCCTCCTCTCCTTCTTCCCACGAGACGAGGAGAATCTCCCGTTTCTCGCTCGATCGGGAATAAATCCCAGCCAAGGTGAGAAGTCGGCGATCGCAAGTGGTCTAAAAGACTTGCTCCTCGGTCAACATTTGATCTACGAGGTGGCTTTGGGGGGCTGATTCATGGGGTCGGGTTTGGGGGTCTCTGGCGAGTGTATAGATTTTCCCCCGAGAGATAGCGGCTGCGGCCATTGCCCGTGCACGTATGCACAAGCACGACTCGTGAAGCGACGTATGTGCCATGCCACGTATCATCCCATCCCACCCCACCCCGTCCCGTCCCTTACCAATCCCATCCCATCCCACCTCATACCATCCCATCCCATTCCGTTCAATACCATCCCATCCCATCCCATCCCATCCCACCTCATACCATCCCATCCCATTCCGTTCAATACCATCCCATCCCACCCCATCCCATCCCATCCCATCCCATCCCATCTCATCCATCCCATCGCATCCCATCCTATCCCATCCCATCCCATCCAAACCCGTTCCATCCCGTTCCATCCCGTTTCATCCCACCTCATCCCAGCCCATCGCATCCCATCCCGTGCCATCCCGTTCAATCCAATTCCAATCCCGTCCTATCCCATCCCATCCCATCCCATCCCATCCCATCCCATCTCATCCCATCCTATCCCATCCCATCACATCCTATCCCATCCCATCCCATCCAATCCCGTTCCATCCCGTCCCATCCCACCTCATACCATCCCATCCCATTCCGTCCATCACCATCCCGTCCAATCCCATTCCATCCCATCTCATCCCATCCCACCCACCTCATACCATCCTATCCCATTCATCCCATCCCACCCCATCCCACCCCATCCCATCCCATGCCATGCCACTACATTCCATGCCATCCCATGCCATCCCATCCCATCCCATCCCATCCCATTCCTATCCCACCTCGTTCTCTGATACTCCCAATGCCTCACTGTTATAGACGCGGTGGAATCGACGGCCACGGCTGTGGCTGTGGCTAGAACTGTGGCTGTGGATGATGCTGCCTCGACACGTGAAACGCATTAAGCCCTGCAAACAGAAACACCATTAGAACTATTCACACCCACCCACCACCTCAGCCGATGTTCCAGACATGTGAGACTTCGCGGGGACGATTCCATAATTAGGAAATGTGCTCGTTCCCACCATGATAAAAAACGACGCTGTCTAGGCAAAACGAGACGACCTAAGTGCCCCACAGACACGTTCAATGGCAGCATTTTAAAGGCCCAATACAACATTGGGAAGATCGGAAAACATCGATGTCCACATTTATTTCCTCATAATTTACACAGTTTGTATAGATGTTCACGATAGAATCCTCATGTTGAAATCTCACGGTCTGGGATGCTGTACTTCTCGAGAAATAATTATTCACTCAAACATCGACAAATAGTTTATTACTCGCGAGTAATAAACTATTTCTTACACTATAGGACGGTGCGAAAACCGTGACGGTTCTCCCCCCCCTTTTTTCTATTTTCTCAGATTACCATTTGAGCTAAAACCTTCGCAGGATTTCTTGTGTGGTTTAACACACAGACTGTGTCAATCTTGTGACTTTAACCGATGTTGCATAGGGTCTTTAAGTCGCTTCCGCTGTTCCAGTTCCAGGCAAGGTCGCTCGCCGTCCGCAGGAAATTGCAACACTTTAGCATCCCTTCGGGAATCGAATAAAGAAAAAAAAAAGGCGAAAGAAAAACAAATCGGGTGCGGTCAAATAGAACCTTTCTGACTCAATTTCCAGGCGAAATACGTCCGCCTTAAAAGCGGTCCATTTTCAAGAGGTACACGGTAAGACGGAATCGAGTTGGACCATTTACGGCGCTGGAAATTGAAAACGCGGCGCCCATTTTGTTTTTAATTTTTTTTTCTCTTGGCGCAGCGATCATTAATGTCAGGGGCTATTCAATCTGTGTCCAGTTGGTTTATATTTTGGGGCTGTAGATTTCAGAGAAGAAGCACCACCCTCTCGCATAAAGAGGACAGTTCCAAGATGAGAAAGAGGCTATAATTATTTGATTTTTCAAGGGCCCTCTACGCGTGTTCCCACTAAGGTCTCTTGTCAAAAAGACTATCGGTTGAGTGTCGGTTGAATTCATCCGACCGATAACATTTCCCCGGTAGAAAGCCGATTGTACTGGACTAGTCTCTGGGGTGAAAAAATCACGATGGCTATCCGGTGGAAACGTCATCGGACGGGTCAAATCAAATGATACCCAACCGATGATCGTTTTGACAAGAGTCCTAATTTAAACATTAAAATGTTGCACACAGCTCACTGACTAACAATGACCAAACTGCAAATGTCCCCAAAAATATGTGGTCCTGTGACGTGCCAATTCTAGCAGGACCTGTCTCAAAGGCACTTCCTGATACAACATTGGGCACGTTCTGCCTTTGGAAAAGGTCCTGCTTGGATGGACATGTCAGGCCCTCCTACATTGTAATTGTTGATGGTCTCAGATCATTGCATTCTGTGCTCTCTGAAGTAATTCATTATAAGAAACCAGTACATGGGGCCTTACGTTTCGATCCTTGACATGTCCTTCCTCAATGGCAGAGTGCTTTGATGAAAGATCTTGCTTTAGAATCGAAACGTCAGACCCTCTCAATCTCGGAGATTTGTGATTTGAGTCGTTAAAGTTAGTCGAGCAGTTTGCAATATTAAAAGATGCATTTTGATCATTTTCAAACAAAACTTTGACTGGACTGGGACTTGAACCCCGGACCTCTGTATTAACGTACCAACGCTCTCCCATCTAACCTATCCAGCCCTTAGATGGTGGCCTTCTGAAATAGTCAACTTGTCTCAATAAGTTTTTATATTAAAGGGAAACTTGCTTGCATGAACACATACTATTAATGTGTCTAGTGAAAGAAGTCAAATTTCTCTTATATCAAATTTTGATATTGGGCACATTTGTCAAAAAACAGCCAAATGCTTCTACCCATGTGCCGTTCGGGAAACCGAATAACTAATTGTAGTGTTTTTACGTTTTTTCATTCTTCGATATCTTTTTATGAATGTTATTACTTTTTTTTTGGTTTTTTGGTATTTGATGTTTTTACATTTTTGTCGATTTTTTAGTAGCCCAAGGACCAATGTATTTCTTAATGTATGTTATATTTTATATGTGTGGCGAATGATAAATTCAAATTCAAAATTCATAGTTGTCAAGTCTGCACCGATACTTGAACATTCACCGTTCTCTAAAAATAGTGGCTTCGGTAAAGGTTCGGTGAGCCGACGGGACAGACTCAGCGAAACGAATCTCGCCCAAAAATCAAGGCAATAGCCCTGGAAGGTGTAATAGACACACATCTATACACACAAATCTAGGCCAATAAAAAGGCAAGTCCTCCGAGGGGGAAAGGGAATCTCCGAGACGCGGCAGGGAGGTGTATGGTGGTCGGCTGGAGGTGATGACTGCGAGGGACTGGCGGTGTGCATTATTTGCGCGCCCGACAGAACTAGATTATCTCGGCCGACGATATTCGGGCCCTCGACTCCGCGGTTGCCCACGTTTCGGCTGACACCGTCAACTTCACCTGGAACCGTCCGCGGCGCCGGTCCGATCTGTAGACCTCGCCCACAAATTCCCCAGTAGCTACAGCAAATGAGAATGACATTAAATTGTCCCCCTCTTCTCTTTGCCGTCCTTAGAACCTCAGGCCCGTGACGTCATCTCTGTAGGGCGCCCTCCGTTGGAGGTTTGAGGAGATCGCATTCAATTGGTCAATTCTGTGCGTCGGTGCGCACGCGCTGTTTGTTTTTTTCCCGCCGGCTTTTCTCCACAGAAATGGAATTGACTCATCGTCCTATGCAGGACGCGCTGCTCTGGCCCAATCCGTCACCAATGTAAACCACTCGCATTTACTTTCGTCTATCTAGTAGCCTACTGCATTACCACAAACGTGGGAAGTAGTAGACCCTGGCAACGAGGCTGTCAAAGGTATGACGTAGCCGCTTTTACGAAATGGAGGCTTGGGTTCGGGCTCGGGTTCGGGCTCGGGCTCGGGCTCGGGCTCGTGTTCGGGTTCGTGCTCGGGCTCGGGCTCGGGCTCGGGCTCGGGCTCGGGTTCGGGCTCGGGTTCGGGCTCGGGCTCGGGCTCGGGCTCGGGTTCGGGTTCGGGCTCGGGCTCGGGCTCGGGTTCGGGCTCGGGTTCGGGCTCGGGCTCGGGCTCGGGCTCGGGTTCGGGCTCGGGCTCGGGCTCGGGCTCGGGCTCGGGTTCGGGCTCGGGCTTAGGCACGGACTTGGGCTCGGGCTTAGGCACGGACTTGGGCTCGGGCTTGGGCACGGACTTGTCATTCGTTATCATGTCACATGTATTAAAAGCGTTGCTCTACTTTTAGGAGGGTAAATAGCGATGTACTGAACAGGACCACCTTGATGACTGCGTGCAATCTTTCGCAATCCTATATAATTATAAGGATTCGTGTGACGGGGACGAAGCCTGAGCACGAGCCTGATATACAGGGGCCTTTTCGTTCCATTTCCATCGTCCATTTCGAGGTTCAAGGCATGGGAACGGAAGGCCTTAGGGTTCGGTTTCTGAAGATCACACACCTTTAAACAAAAATGATTCCTGAGCTTTAACCTTAACAGAGTTTCCCCAAACCGGTGCTTTCAGCTTTTGGACGCTGGAGCCGGAGGCTGAGCCGATGTTTGGAACAAGCACAAATCAATTCGATGCTGCGGCGTGAGAACGCCCTCTCGTCTGGGTAGGAATGCATCAACAGTCACGCATGCCCACTGCCGGCTGGAAGTCGTGGCAACCAAAGTCACCCCGATATCAAGAGATGAGCCTGCTTGCCCCCCTTTTTTGTTTCAGTTTATCTCTGTTTCCTCCGTCGCCTTCTTCGTCTCCCCTTTCCCTGTCTTTCTTTTTATCAAGAGTTCGACACCGGTTTCACGCGATCGCTCAATTAAGCTCGTTGCAGCCACGCTAATGCAATAAGCCGGGTTCGTTTCATCCGCCTGCGAAGTAATGCGACGCGTGCCCCAGGCGGATTGGACTGACGTCCCTATACATGTACTGACCAAAAATGTCCCGTTTCTTCTTCTCCCTCTTCCCCCTCTTTCATCTCTCCTTCTTTCCCATTCTCTCTATTTTCTCTCTCCCCGTCTATCTCCCTTTCCCCTCCGTCTCCATCATCTGTGTCACTCACTCTCTCTCCCTATCCCACCTCTCCCCTCCCCTCTCTCCTCTCCCCATCTCTCTTTCTTTTCCCTTCTCTCTCCCTATTTCTCTCCCTCATTCAATCCCTCCCTCCCTTCCCTCTCTCCCCCTCTTTGTCTATATATCTCCCTCTCTCTCTCCCTACCTCTCTGCCTCCTCTCCCTCGCACTCCATATGTGTCCCTCTCTCTGTCTCTCTCTCTGTCCCTCTCTGTACCTCTCTGTCTCTCTCTTTGTCCCCCTCTCTGTTTCTCTCTATCCCTCTCTCTCCCTATCTCTCCCTCTCTGTCTCCCTCTCTGTCTCTCTCTGTCCCTCTCTGTACCTCTCTGTCTCTCTCTGTGTCCCCCTCTCTGTACCTCTCTCTCCCTCTCTCTCCCTATCTCTCCCTCTCTGTCTCCCTCTCTGTACCTCTCTCTCCTCCTCCTCTCCTCCTCTCTCCCCCTCTCTCTCCCCTCTCTCTTCCTATCTCCCCCTCTCTTTCCCCTCTCATTTTCTTACGTTCGAACCGGTTGGAGCGATACGACCAGGTATGACCGAGAAGAATCGATCCAGGCAAAAAGGCATTGGTGCTCAAAGTGCAAATATAATGACGTCAAGCGTCCCCCTTTCTCCCCAGCCACAAATGATATACGCTACTTGATGGAGGTTTAGCTACCCCCCCCACAAAAAACGGGCATAGAATTTCACTTCGAGCAACTAAAGGTAAAAGAGCTTTCTATTTCCAACAACGGTTATGATTATGTTCACATGTTGCTAGACAGCAGCGAGACGTTTTCGAAAAATAATTTCGGCATTTAAAAAAACAATCATTACAGACCTGTGTATTTCTCATTGCAGACTCGAGCTACGCAGACAGGGCATTTAGATTAATAGGCAAAAATGCCGCATTGCAAACTGTTTGCTGACTTACACGATCCAAAAGAAAATCTCAAAAATTAGGAGGGCCTGATGTTTCGAGTATAGCACGACCTTTTATGGAAGTCTCTGAGAAAGGTACTACCAGGATCGAAGCGTCACCCCCTCCCTTTTTCAGGCAAACAGGATTGTATAAACGAACCACAAATTAGTGGCGTGCATTGAGAGGATAATTGGTACCTAGTTCATTTCATCTCATACGTGTAATGGCTTCAGCATTGCCGTAAATGTCACCCTAGCCGAGTGCGGGTTGCGTATTATGGGCGTGGCAAGTGCGGCATTAATTTGTCGACCGACGACAAACTCATCTCATCTGCTGAAGAACCCGCCCAAAATAATTTGGGCTCAGTGCCGATTGAAAGGCATGGACCAACACGCGCTGTGCATAGGCCTATCTCTAACACAAATCCTCTGGGGTCTCATAATCCATGACGGGGAATACCGTGCATCGAGGGGACATTGTCGGACGCAGTTTATAGAGCCATATCTCTCCCCCTCTCTCCATCTTTCCTTCCTCTCAACTCACTGTCTCTATCTTTCTATCTCCTCCCCTTTCCCTCCATTCCCTCCCTTTCTTTGTAATTCTCTTTCTTTTCGCCTATCTCTCTCTCTTCCTCTCTCGATCTATCCGATGTTTGTCTCTCTCTCCTCTCTCTTCCCCTCTCTCGCCCTCACTTCCACCAACCTCACATCTCTCGCTCCGCTCTGTTTAGATGTGAATCTCTCTCCCGCTCTCTCCCTGTCTCCACCCCTCTCCCTTTCTCCATCCATCTCTCTCTCTCTCCTCTCTCCTGTTTTCTCTCACTCTGTACCGTCCTCTGTCTCTCTGCCTTCCTCCCTCTGTCTCTCCCCCTCTCACACTCAATCGATCTCCCTTTCTCCTCTCCCTTCTCTTCCTCCCTCCCCTCTCCTTCTCTCTGCTCCGTATTGAGAGGGCGTATGGTTGGAAGACAAAAGTGTCCTCTTTCTGCGCAGCAGTTCAAGGTCCCGAGTGTCGGGAGGAAGGAACTGAAGCACGGTGACAACTCCTCCCACTTCACACCGGGAGCAAGCGCAGGCATGCATGGCTTACTCAGTCGATCCATGCGGCAAGCAATCGTGTACTCAAGTAAATGATTGTTTGATTAAAAGAGAGATTCCGTACGCACGCGGATACGCTTACGTGTACGAATACGGTAACCGTATCCGTGTGTGTTAGAGCGCATACGGATGTTTGCTTGGCAAACCGTGTCGAATCCGACCGCTTGAGGGAGCCATCCTTCAAGATGGCGGCGGTCAGGAGTCCGTTCACGGAAGTTACACATTTTGGACTATTGTTTAGGTCTTATACGCTGGTAGACCGACACCTTCGTTTTATTCATTTGGCCAATTAACCAAAGAACAATGATGTGGTGGATTCAGTTAAATCATGATTAAATCAGCCAATAAAATTGGAAAAAAAAGGAAAAAGATATCCGTTTTTTTTTACTTAAAGTGGGCGGCCGGCTATATCCGTTTTTCACGTCTTCGCAAAAGAACTCACATTGGTGTATTGGGGGTACTTATCATCTTATCATCTTAAAGGTCCAATCTCAAGAGGGGATTTAGTGGACAAAAAATTTGGTCTCCGCGTTCGTTTGGAAAGTCGGCTTCTGGCCGGAGCGGTTCTGCGGATTCGTGGATTTCAGATTGGGAGCTCGCTGCAAATTCGGTGCCGGTTTCTGCGGAGATTGGAGGTTATTTTGTCTTTGTATAGGCCTATTGACTGTTCTACCCGGACGATGGAAGATTTCCTACAGTGTGTGTAGCGTTTTCCAGAACGGGGTCTATACTCATCGAGAGGGATTCTGATGGACAGAGGGAGGGGGGTTATAATTTGAAACATGGACCCCTCGTTCGAAATAGTGTTGGTGACTACGCCACGCTTGTGTCAAATATATTGTACTTTTTTATTTGGAATAGCCAGTTTCTGCAGGAAGTCGTGTTTGGTGTTACAGTGTGGCAGAATGAGGAGTTTAAATCATTTGAACTGATCATGCACACATTGTCTAGCTTTTTGATTCTGAATCATTTCTCGCTTATGTATATAGGTGAAGTCGCACGCGACCTCTGATGTGCCATTTGAAGGTGAATGGTGAACGCTTCACTCTCATTTTGAAGCTGTAGGAAGCTAAAGGTCAATAATATGCACTGCGGGTATCTCTCCCGCGCTGCTCAGATGCAGCCATAGCAACAGCAGAAACAGCTGCAGCAGAAACCAGCAACGGCAGGAACAGGAGCAGCAGCACCAACAACAGCTGCAGCAGAAACCAGCAACGGCAGGAACAGGAGCAACAGCAACACCAACAACAGCTGCAGCAGAATCCAGCAACGGCAGGAACAGGAGCAGCAGCAACACCAACAACAGCTGCAGCAGACACCAGCAACGGCAGGAACAGGAGCAGCAGCAACACCAACAACAGCTGCAGCAGAAACCAGCAACGGCAGGAACAGGAGCAGCATCACCAACAACAGCTGCAGCAGAATCCAGCAACGGCAGGAACAGGAGCAGCATCACCAACAACAGCTGCAGCAGAATCCAGCAACGGCAGGAACAGGAGCAGCAGCACCAACAACAGCTGCAGCAGAAACCAGCAACGACAGGAACAGGAGCAGCAGCTACACCAACAACAACAGCTGCAGCAGAAACCAGCAAAGGCAGGAACAGGAGCAGCAGCTACACCAACAACAACAGCTGCAGCAGAAACCAGCAAAGGCAGGAACAGGAGCAACAGCAACACCAACAACAGCTGCAGCAGAAACCAGCAACGGCAGGAACAGGAGCAGCAGCACCAACAACAGCTGCAGCAGAAACCAGCAACGGCAGGAACAGGAGCAGCAGCAACACCAACAACAGCTGCAGCAGAAACCAGCAACGACAGGAACAGGAGCAGCATCACCAACAACAGCTGCAGCAGAATCCAGCAACGGCAGGAACAGGAGCAGCAGCACCAACAACAGCTGCAGCAGAAACCAGCAACGACAGGAACAGGAGCAGCAGCTACACCAACAACAACAGCTGCAGCAGAAACCAGCAAAGGCAGGAACAGGAGCAGCAGCAACACCAGCAACAGCTGCAGCAGAAACCAGCAATGGCAGGAACAGGAGCAGCAGCACCAACAACGGCTGCAGCAGAAACCAGCAACGACAGGAACAGGAGCAGCAGCACCAAAACGGCTGCAGCAGAAACCAGCAACGGCAGGAACAGGAGCAGCAGCAACACCAGCAACAGCTGCAGCAGAAACCAGCAACGGCAGGAACAGGAGCAGCATCACCAACAACAGCTGCAGCAGAAACCAGCAACGGCAGGAACAGGAGCAGCATCGCCAGCAACAGCTGCAGCAGAAACCAGCAGTGACAGCAGCCATTGCATTCATACTTTGTCCCTGCGCTTTGAGCTGCAACTTGCGAGCCCGAGGTTTGTCCCAGTCAGATGCAGCATTCCTTTGGTTGTTCACTAGTGCATACCATGCAGTATGAAAAATCCACCGCAAGACAACCTCTTTGACAAATTGATTGCACTCGCTGAAAGGAGTCAAATCCCATCTGTGGACGTAAATTATGTATATCGCGTGTCAGAAATGATCTCGTTAATTATACGCTAATATTTTACTGCCCCCCAAGACGCTGTCGCATTTTCTTAAGTTCATTCTTCGTTCATCTGAAAGAACGACAGAACGAACGAAAGAAAAATATATTTCCACGACGATTTATTTCACCCGAGTGGGAGTATTAGTGCAGACAGCCAGACGCTTACGTTAATCGTACCAATTTGTCCATGCTTTCACGTGCGCTGATGGTCAACACGAAGCGAACGTCCTTTTATACGGGCATGTCAATTCTGAGATTTCAAACAACAGGATTTGATAAATTAATACGTGCATTCCATGGAGACGACTTATGAATAAAAATGTACTTTATGAATGAAGATTCTGCATACAAGGAGAGTCTGAATCGGAAAGCAGTTAAAATTCGTTCATAGAGCGAGAGTCAAGTTTAAAGCCCCTGCACAACATTGGTCGAGTTCAAAGAATAGCATCCATACGTTGTCTGATCCAACATAATTATGCATGAAATAGCACACCTGTGAACATTTCAGCTCAATCAACCAACCGAGTCTCGAGAAAATCTTTAATACCGCTTCATTTGTTTCGCAAAAATGCAGCATTCAACGCCGTACTGTTCCGAAAAATAGTTTAGATCTCGGTGAGACGTAAACGATTTCTTTTACTCTTTTCTCCCCAAATACAACATTTAGGCAGAAATATTTCAGTGTGAGGTTTCTAATACTATAACCATCTTCAACCTGTTTCATGTAAGTCTGTGAACATTTCAGTTTTTCGATCTTACCAATGTTGTGTTGGGGCTTTAACACCCCAAAATGCCATCTCGTAATCCGCATTTAATTCCACTATATACGTACAGATAAGCGGGAGTGTTTCAGGTATGCAAGTATGCCTATACAATTTCCTGTTCGTTAACGCTTGCCAAACAGAACTGTTTTTTCAAAGGTCTTTGTTTGGCACACCAAGACGTTTTGTGGATCTAATAGAGTTGCCAGGGTTACCAAGGCAGCCCAAACCCTCACAACAACCCAAATCGGGAAAGAATTTGAAAATTGAATTTTGCATAATCCGGTTACAGGAGTATTTTGAGCATCTTCGCCTTGCACGAGGACCAACACATTCAAGAATTGAGTTTTCATCGCAAGGTCTGCATCGCAAACTGCTCGGTAACTGGAGTCATCTGGGAAAAAAGAGGTCTTGGAATATTCAGGGTGTCCTCAGAATCAGTCTGCAACGCATTATGCCTGAAGAGGAAAGGGTTCCCTGACCTTTCGAAGAATAGTGATATCGATTGAGCAAAGTGATTGAGGGAAGTGCTCGCGACAGTGTCTCAAGGGTCATCCTAACACACACACCCTCCCCCCCCAAAAAAAAAAAAAAAACCCCGATCGATATAAAAAGGGACATTTCGATGTCTTGCTTTGCCCTAAAACTCACCAATTTCGAAAGGAGGAGACAAGGCTATAGATATGATACAGTGGTTTGCGTGGAGGATAATGTAATTCAATGAGGGTTTGGCCTACTCGACGTAATCACTCGGTGCTTTGCCAGATCGCCGGCTGACAAAAATGGACGCAGTTCTGATTGCGAGATGCCCAAGACCTCTGCGCTAGAAGCCACGAGTCGCGGGTTCGTATCCCGCCCGAGCTGTCTAGATTTGTTGTCAGCAGGTAATCAGGCAAAGCAATGAACACTTAGTGATTACATCCAGTAAGGCAAACTCTCATTGAAGAAACAAAATCGTTTTCCATCGAAATCACAATCAAAATGGCCGTATCACTTGCGATAGAAATTGAAGCAAGATCTTCGACAGCCTTAGACAGCATGCAATTATGATAGTCAGAAGCAATTATTTGTACAGTTGGAGGGAGAATTCCCGGAGAGAACTTCAGGGAGAGACGAAAGTAGAAAAGGAAAACAAATCAATCATTGTCAAGAGAAGGTAAATGTTATCTTTCTCGGCTTGTCGCCCTGCACGTTATGGCCATTTGAGTCTGGTGTAGTCAGTGCTCCCGTTTATATGAACTTTTACCGTTTATACTTCGGCATCGGTGAACCCGTGTACAAATCCACTCCCGCTAGAAAGTAAAGAATTGGTATGGACTACGCTCGGCTCGGTGGATGACGAATGCCAACTGTGTAAGCAACCGGCGCGGTTTGATATTATAGCCATTTCAAGAGGGAAGTGTGTGTGTGTGTGTGTGGGGGGGGGGGGTTACATGTACGGTGTCTCAGAGGGGACATAAATAACCAGGCTTTTAATAAATGTCCGGTTGAACGATGCGCGCACTTTATTTACAGCCACGGAGAAAAATGTCAATCATCGTTGGGTCGAAGTCGCGGGAGCTGGGGTTTTCTGAAGAACGCTATAATAATAGGAAGCTTTTAAAGAGGAAATAGGTGGGCGTTTTTATGTAGGGGGGAATGACGTCGTTTCCAGCTCGTTTACTCGTCAATGCAGCATGTAAAAGCACTGACGGTACGGGCAACTTCACAGGCGAGTCTCCCGTGGATGACCGGGGGGGGGGACTCGGGCGGAAAGACCTCCGCATCTTCCCCGGGTCGTTAGCTACCGTTTACAGTCCTGAGAGATGATGCGGTTAGTAAGTCCCGCGTACTGCAACTAGACCAAAGGGAGAGGGAGAGGGAGAGGGAGAGGGAGAGGGAGAGGGAGAGGGAGAGGGAGGGGGAGAGGGAGGGGGAGATGAAGAGGGAGAGGGAGGGGGAGATGGAGGGGAAGAGGGAGAGGGAGAGGGAGAGGGAGAGGGAGAGGGAGAGGGAGAGGGAGAGGGAGAGGGAGAGGGAGAGGGAGAGGGAGAGGGAGAGGGAGAGGGAGAGGGAGAGGGAGAGGGAGAGGGAGAGGGAGAGGGAGAGGGAGAGGGAGAGGGAGAGGGAGAGGGAGAGGGAGAGGGAGAGGGAGAGGGAGAGGGAGAGGGAGAGGGAGAGGGAGAGGGAGAGGGAGAGGGAGAGGGAGAGGGAGAGGGAGAGGGAGAGGGAGAGGGAGAGGGAGAGGGAGAGGGAGAGGGAGAGGGAGAGGGAGAGGGAGAGGGAGAGGGAGAGGGAGAGGGAGAGGGAGAGGGAGAGGGAGAGGGAGAGGGAGAGGGAGAGGGAGAGGGAGAGGGAGAGGGAGAGGGAGAGGGAGAGGGAGAGGGAGAGGGAGAGGGAGAGGGAGAGGGAGAGGGAGAGGGAGAGGGAGAGGGAGAGGTGGGGATAGGCGGACCATCGTCTCATATCATTTGACATTCACCAACAAGTATAGGCCTACGGCAAACAACCTCTCAAGCTGAACTAAATCCAGTGAAATCTCCAGCAGCGGGCAGGAAGCCACTCAAATATCTTGACCTACATCTAAAGATGTTGGCCTTCGAGAAACGAAATAATTACAGCGGATGAGCCTATAATATATGTATAGGGACGTTATGGGTCGTGCGCTTGATTGCTGCTTCTTCCATGATGTCTACGGGCGATTGGTGACGAGTACTGGTATGCGACCATGCTTGTGATACGTACACGAGATGCAGTGGGGCGAGTTTGGAAAAATAATGACCCATTTGCAGTCTTGACTCACTCAGTTTTGGCATACAAAGCCAAGCGGAGACCTCTACTGAGATTTTTTTCCGAGACATTCCATTTTTGACCTTAGAAACAACAACCCTTCATGAGATGGTTACTGTTTTGGATAGCTACTGTTTTGTCGTATAAACTGCCGAAAGGGCAGGGCGACCGAATCTAACTACCGTGCCTAGTTCCTGTCTTGCGGGTTGCTTGTCTTGCTCAAATATTGAACGCATATATAATATCGGGTGTATATTTACCTCAGTCAAGCGTTGAACAATCCCGTTTACCGTATTACGTTGGCCTGATTGCATGAATTATCATGGATGACGGACGTTCTACAGGCAACAGCCCTGTCCATCCTCAGACCATAAAATAATGATTGTAAACATTTCGTGCTATATCGAGTCTTACTGAGCTATCTCTTTTGCCTTTACTGACGGAGGGTCAAGGTAAAACAGCGGCAACTGCAACAACAACAACAGCAGCAGCAGCAACTGCAGCAGCAGCAGCAGCAGTAACTACAGCAGCAGCAACAGCAGCAGCAGCAGTAACTGCAGCAGCAGCAACAGCAACAGCAAAAGCAACAGTGACAGCAACATCCTGATCATCGGCTGGACGAGCAGCATCGGCAGCAGCAGGAATATTGGTAACAGCAGCAGCAGCAGCAGCAGCAACTGAAGGAACCACAGCAATGATACAAGTAACAACTGCAACCGTAACAACAGCGGCAAGCACGCAAGCACCTCGAACGTCACTGTCACCACCGACAGGCCAACCCAGCCCCATACCGCCTTTATAACAAGCCCATCGCGCGTGAGATAAAAAAAACACCTCACGCGATACATTTGTCATAGCCCGGCAATGAGGCCCGACAAAAATGTGGCTACCTTGTGTCTTTCTAGTGTGGTATCGAAATAGAAAGTAAACAAATACATGGACGCATAGCAATTATTGTTCCTCGCGAAGTGACACACCTTGAAGGGTGACGAAAGAAAGGAGTGTGAAAGAAAGTCGATGTAGGAGGTTTGCGGTGACGCCCTGCGCATCGTCTGTTAAGAGATGGAGTCTGGCTTTAAAAATAGCCGGTAACTCAACGTTTCGGGTAGTGTGTACTCTGTACGTCGTCAGGAGAAACCCTACTTGTATAGGTCTTTCTCTTTATTTATGCAATGATCCCAAAACGAGGTTGGTGGGTCGATACAAGGTCTCTATTGGTAACTTGGGACAAGGTTCTCTATTGGTAACTTGGGACAAGGTTCTCTATTGGTAACTTGGGACAAGGTTCTCTATTGGTAACTTGGGACAAGGTTCTCTATTGGTAGGTTAATATACAAGGTTGTCTATTGGTAGGTTAATATACAAGGTTGTCTATTGGTAGGTTAATATACAAGGTTCTCTATTGGTAACTTGGGACAAGGTTGTCTATTGGTAGGTTAATATACAAGGTTGTCTATTGGTAGGTTAATATACAAGGTTCTCTATTGGAAGGTTAACTTGATACAAGGTTCTCTATTGGTAGGTTGATACAAGGTTCTCTATTGGTAGGTTAATATACAAGGTTCTCTATTGGTAGGTTAATATACAAGGTTCTCTATTGGTAGGTTAACTTGATACAAGTTTCTCTATTGGTAGGTTGATACAAGGTTGTCTATTGGTAGGTTGATACAAGGTTGTCTATTGGTAGGTTAATATACAAGGTTGTCTATTGGTAGGTTGATATACAAGGTTGTCTATTGGTAGGTTGATACAAGGTTTTCTATTGTTAGGTTAATATACAAGGTTCTCTATTGGTAGGTTAATATACAAGGTTCTCTATTGGTAGGATGATACAAGGTTGTCTACTGGTAGGTTAATATACAAGTTTCTCTATTGGTAGGTTGATACAAGGTTGTCTATTGGTAGGTTAGTATACAAGGTTGTCTATTGGTAGGTTAATATACAAGGTTGTCTATTGGTAGGTTAATATACAAGGTTGTCTACTGGTAGGTTAATATACAAGGTTCTCTATTTGGTAGGATGATACAAGGTTCTCCATTGGTAGGTTGATACAAGTTTCTCTATTGGTAGGTTAACTTGATACAAGGTTCTCTATTGGTAGGTTAATATACAAGGTTCTCTATTGGTAGGTTGATACAAGGTTCTCTATTGGTAGGTTGATACAAGGTTGTCTATTGGTAGGTTAGTATACAAGGTTGTCTATTGGTAGGTTAATATACAAGGTTGTCTATTGGTAGGTTAATATACAAGGTTGTCTATTGGTAGGTTAATATACAAGGTTCTCTATTTGGTAGGATGATACAAGGTTCTCTATTGGTAGGTTGATACAAGGTTGTCTATTGGTAATTTGGAATAAGCTTCTCTATTGGTAGGGTGATACAAGTTTCTCTAGATTGGGAATTTGGAACAACGTTCTCTATTGTTTATACAATAGAGACTGCTGTTGTGGAAAAGAAAAGAATCTTAACCCATAGCCTTAAACCTTAACGACAACCTTAATTACAGGTCGACCTCTTCAGCGAGCAGTTTGTAGCAACGTGTAAATGTCACGTGAAAAGCCGGCGAGATCGAGGTTGTTAGGCCAGTGCCTGGTCTTGGCCCAGTGCCCTGCTTAAACGAAGGCCGGTCGTAACCTCAAATGCAGAAATCGGAGCCCCCCGTGGCTATATAACGTCAGGGTTAATTTCTGCTTGCTTGATTTTTCCTCCAGAGACCCGGCTGTGGGAATCGCGAACTAAACTAAAGAAAGAAAAAAAAGAGGCCAGAAGGCGCCACTAACAAAACGCCGACAACCACGTAAATGAATTCAGCAATGCATTTCTCCTCCCCAACCCCTCCACAAAATCTCTCCGAGTCATTCGCACTCAGGCCATATTTGTACAGAGAGGCGGGGCTTTCTTTTCACCTGGAAGTTTGTATTTCTCATCATGTGCCGCAGAAAGCCGAGTAACCTCAATACTGCCCACGCATGCACGCTCGCATTTAAACAAGGGCTCCCTTGTGTCCACTCCCGCACGGGAGGTGTGGCATTAAACACACTTTGTGTCATTCCCTCCCCTCCCCTTCTCTCCATTCAGCAAAGGATCATTTTCTTGGCATCGGGACGGGACAGAAGGGGGGGGCGGGGGCGGCGGCGAAATGCAGGCAGCGCGTGCCGAGAATTCGGGCTGAGCAATGACCCTCAATCTGAGACACCGTCTCTCCCTTCCCTGCGATATGCTTGTCTGTCTCTCTTTCTCTTCCTCCCTCCCTGCCTCTCTGCCTCCGTTCCTCCCTCCTTCCGTCCGTCAGTCCGTCTCTCCGTCCCTGCTTCCCTGCCTGCCTCCTGCCCCTCCCTCCCTCCATGCCTCCCTGCCTCCCTGCCTGCCTCCATCCCTCCATGCCTCCCTGCCTCCCTGCCTCCCTCCCTGCCTCCATGCCTCCCTGCCTCCCTGCCTCCCTGCCTCCCTGCCTCCCTCCCTGCCTCCCTCCCTCCATGCCTGCCTGCCTGCTTCCCTCCCTCCCTGCCTCCCTGCCTGCCTGCTTGTCTGATTGCCTACCTGCCTGCCAACCTCCCTTTCGTTCCTCCCTCTCTTTGTTTCACTTACTCTCAATTTTTCCTCTCTCTCTGCTGCTCTCTCTTTGCCTCCTCTGTCCTGTATCTCAATCTCTCCCCCTCTCTTTCCCTCTCCCTCTTTCCATCTGGTCGCTGTATCTCTCCTTTCTCTCGGTGTCTCCCTTTTCTCTCTCTTCTCTCTCTGTCCTCCCTCTCACTCCATCTGTTTCTCTCTCTCAACCCCACCACTCCTTCCCCTCCCCAACTCTCTCCCCGTCTCCCCTTTCTCTTCTCTCTCTATCTCCCTCTCAGGCTCTGTGATTAATCATTTTAAACGGAACTCTAACCTTTCATATATATATATATATATATATATATATATATATATATATATATATATATATATATATATATACCATCCCATCCCCACCCATCACCGCCACCCTCGAAGATCGTCAAAAGGTTTGCAAACAGTGATAATTTCTGTCCGGAGATGCAGCGCACGACCAAGGACGGGAACGAGCCGGGACATCCCCGCTCCTCTCCCTCCCCGTCCCCATCTCCCTACCGCCCCGTCCGGTAATCACCCCGCAGCTGTGCTGCCCAACGACCCCCCTTTCACGGGTTCGTTTTTTTCTACGAATCAATTTTATTTTTATACTTCTTCGTTTTCATTTGACCCATTCCACGTTTGGTGGCTTATTTTTCCAGAGCGTCGTGTTGCCCGATTCTGTGGACACAGGCGCGGCTCCCCATACTTGCACGGGGGAGTGTATAGGAAGTCCAGCCAGTAGAACAACCGAATGCCCCCAAATCGATGCCCTTTCCAATAGAACATTTTTGTTCGTTTGGAGATGCGCTCCAAAACATTGTCAAGGAAATTGTGTCGGATGAAGTTGGTAGTCGTCTCCCGCCTCCGCTCCGATCACGCGCAGGTCGGCTGAAATAAAGTTTCAATTTACCAGTCAGCTATATGTTACGGTCGTGCGATAACGTAATTAATTCTGAGAGGAGTTGTTTTTTCACCCCTTTTTTTTGTCCGGCAATCGAGGTAGACCAGCAGAAATGCCGCAGCTTCGCCAACTCAGACTCCTTATTAAATGATAGCACGCCGGCAAATAAAGCAATGTTGTTCTTTCAATGTTTGTCTTGGTTTAAGGTTTCTCTGTGGATATAGGTTGCCGCCTACACGGATGCGAGGAGACGCAGATCCATAAAGCTTTAATACCGTCTCGCAGCTGATGCCGCGATCGCTTGCAGTATACGTTCCGAAGCACCGAGCCCTTCTGCGTCGGGTCGGCCAATCCCCGACCCCATAACCAAACTGTCAATCTGTTACCAACCACGGTTAAAGGGAGTACACCAGTTTGGGTACACCATTTTGAAAAGTGCCCAATTTCCGGACATTCCAAATTGGCGATATGACTTAGCTACTCATCAGGAAGTTTGTACTGGTACCGTATATCAGACATTCCGTGAAACTTTAGCACTCGATAACCTGTTTTTTTTCTGGAAAGAGGACATTTTTTGAATTTCCAAAGATTGCTCCGTGGAGCGATCGTTGGAACGATGAGTTCATTTTACAAATACCGCCCTCTATGTCTGAAAAGAAGAACAATTTAATTTCGTTTCCACGGTTTTTATCATGACATGGCTGACGGATTTGAGCCAAAACTTACGCAGGTGTGTAAAGTTATGTATACGTTATAGTTTGACAAAGTACGGAAGCAATTATTTGACCTTCGCAAATGGTGTATATTATACCTTTAAAGCCCCTACACAACATTGGTCGAGATCAAAGAAAAGCATCCATACGTTGTCCTATCCAACATATGCATGAAATAGCACAGCTGTGAAAATTTCAGCTCAATCCGCCAACTGAGTCTCGAGAAAATCGTGAAAACCGCTTCATTTGTTTCGCGAAAATGCAGCATTCAACGCCGTACTGTTCCGAAAAATAGTTTAGATCTCAGTGAGACGTAAACTATTTATTTTACTCATTTCTCCCGAAATACAACATTTTATGCAGAAATATTTCAGTGAGAGGTTTCTACTATAACCATCTTCAAATTGTATAAGTTTCATGTAAATCTGTGAATATTTCAGCTTTTCGATCTTACCAATGTTGTGTAGGGGCTTAAACGCCCTAAAGTGCCATCTCGTAATCCACATTAAATTCCACTATATACGTACAGATAAGTGGGAGTGTTTCAGGTATGCAAGTATGCCTATACAATTTCCTGTTCGTTAACGCTTGCCAAACAACTGTTTTTTCAAAGGTCTTTGTTTGCCACACCAATATGTTTTGTGGATCTAATAGAGTTGCTAAGGTTACCAAGGCAGCCCAAACCCTCACATCAACCCAAATCGAGAAAGAATTTGAAAATTTAATTTTGCATAATCGGGTTATAGGTGTATTTTGAGCATCTTCACCTTGCACGATGACGTACACATTCAAGAAGTCTGTTTTTCGATCTTACCAATGTTGTGTAGGGGCTTTAAATGAGACGCGGAGGTTTGCACGGTGTAGGGGCCTAATCACAATGTGGAGGGTTTGCGGTCACACCACGTATCTCTTTTGGGGACTAAGTGCGGATAACGAGAAGATCCGATAACCGAATGTCACGTGCGGTGCGTGCCGTGCAGACGACGGCCCGGTAAACCTTGGGCCAAGAAACGTCCATGGTTAACCACACCGACCAAAATGCTCTCGGTAATCTTGTTAAACCAAGGAGAATTATCCCACGGACGTCTATCGCCCCCGGCCTCACGACCGACATGAAACTGCTTTACGAGTCCAATGTTTTGCTTGCCTGACTTGCTTGTTTGTTTCTTAATTCTGGCCTGCACAATGTCCGTTTGTCCGTCTATCCGTCTGCCTGTCTGTCTGTTAATCGCAGGTTTGCGGTCACACAATGTACTCCTGACAGTCTCCTGACGACGGGCATGGTACACACTACCCGAAACGTTGAGTTACCGGCTCTTTTCAGAGCCACACTCCTTCTTGAAAGAGAAGTGCTAAATGGTGTCACCGCAAACTTTCCTGTTAGTATTTCCTCCATGCAAACCGTCAAATCTTATCGAACTTTGACTGGTTTCCGTTTTCTCTGCGTGTATTCGTATTCGTGTCTGTCTCTTCCTTTTCTTCTTGTCGTCCCTTGTGGGTGTTTTATTTTATTTAATTTTTTTATTTAGAGTTAAGACCGCCGTGGCATTAAGCTGCTTTCGGAAGTGTCATTGGAAAGCGACACATCACATCCACCGCCGAGAAAATGATTGGAACAGGACTCTTCACGTACCGTATCCCTCCCTATCCGCATCGTTACAGGGCATAACTCGTCACACCACACACTTTGTCCTCACGTCAACGGATTGGGTGTGCAGAGCGTGCGTCCCATTTGAATAAGTGCGGCTTCTTTCGGATCGTTAGAAAAATAGGGCTCGTCATTAGAAGCGACTCCAGTTCAAATGTCATGCTCCGCGGGAAAGTCTAATGCGTATACATTGAGCATTACAGAAGACTCGCGTTTCCGGTAGGGGTGGAGATCCCATCGGCCGCCACATAGAAACTACCGGGACATTGCCATCGTTTATCAGTTTTCAGGAAATGTCCAGGGTTTTTTTTCGGCGGAAAAAACCCTTGCGCAAATGAATCGCCTGTCTACCTGCTGACGACACGAGCCGAGGTAATGACCTCTCACAATGTTGCAGCGCGTCACTGTGGCGCGTTGCAACCAATCCGTCAACCATTCGGCACATTAGGCCCGGGGGCAGAACAGTCTCCACAGACTTACTCGCGCTCTAAAAAGGCGTCTCACTGAAATGAGAGGATAGGTAAAGTGACAGTGACTGGCGTGAGTGATCAACGGGCTCTCGCTCCCCCCTTTAAAAGGGTATACTTCACCGTAAGACGGCAGCTTGTCTATAATCGTAACGGACGAGTATCGGAGAAGGATTCTTCAAGACAGTTTTACTTGCTCACTGGTCAATCTAATCGGTCTCACCGTTGCTTACGACCGATCGCAAGACTGTGAGCGATGCACAGAAACCGTACGATGGGCTATCCATCGTAAGCTAAGATACGATAGATCGTAAGTCCTTGTGAAGTCCAACCCTGGTGAGAGTTACATCTGTCTTCTGGAAGGTACCAAGGAATCTCCATACCACTAAGGCATTCCGTTCGTTTCGCGTTAAATCACCCGTTACGACTGCAGCGGGGATCTTGAAACACGTCACGTACGGCAACCCCAACTGAATTGCATTCTCCTCCACGCCAACAATCATTATCATAAATTTGACTATAGGATGCAACGCGGTGCACGTCGCTGTACAGATTCGAATGCACAGAATGACCTCGACCAGCGGCTCGGGTATGAAGCGGTGAAGACGTCCGCACTCGACAGCAGGTCGTCGCGGGTTCGAACCCCGCCCGAGCTGCCTGTAATTTGTTTCAGCGGGCAATCGGGAAAAAAACCCAAAGCACTGAGCGCGCCGTGCCGATATCGGGCAATTCACAATGCACGTCTGGGAAGGGAAGCACTATCTGGGCTTCAGCCGGGTAGCTCATGAATAATTCAACAAAGTGACGTAGAAGTGAAGTGAATATCTTAATAGGTACATGTACACTGTACATTGTGCAGTATCATAATTATACGTCATAATGTTGAATTATTCATGATCTACCCGGCTGGAGCCCAGATATTGCATCTCAAGTTGTTCATAATTATACGTCATAATGTTGATTTATTCATGACCTGTCCTTCTGGAGCCCAGATAGTGCTTCCCGTCTGGGAAGGGTCGACAAATTCCGCGCATTGTGATTGGCGAACGCGCTGCAAACTCGTGAGGGCGCACTCTTATGATCGCCTGTATTATTAGGCTGCACGTTTGACAGGGCAGACCCCGATTGGATTGCTTGCTCTCCACGCAAACATCATAACATACTCATGATGCGTGGAGTATCCTCACGGTTCCTCTCTTGGAGAATCAATTAATGTGCCCTGTCTCCGCTCAAAATTACAACGTCTCCCCTCAAGAACCATGCAGCCAAGATGGCTCCGAGGTAAGAACCACATCGGACGGAGGACGTCCCCTAATTCTTGGCCGGGAACAATTCGGACAAGATCACCCCTTAAACGTATTCCAGACGGGATAGACGTCGCTATGTATACCCTCTTTCCCCCTCTCCCTAGTTCCCCTGATCCCGCCGGAACATCGGGCGCAGCTGTTGTGCGTTTCCATGCGGTTCATTTCTCCGTTCGATGATAGAATGAAAGCAGCTCTGGGGAATTCTGTCCTGAGCGAACGCAACATCGCAGACAACACCGGAGCGAGAGCCGCGTTTCATTCTTTCTTACTTTCGGTTCATGCCGGCCTCGTGTTGTCTTTCAGAGGGTCTGACGTTCCGATCCTTGAGGGACCTTTTCCAAAGGCAGAATGACGAAAGACAACACAATTAATTTGGTAAAGAAGAGAGTCAAAATGACGGTAAACGTACAAAGAGGAAAGCTGGTAGACAGACTGGGGTGAATAAGATTTAAGATTTTTGCATGGCGGGTGAAACAATACAGGAGGGTTTGCTGTGACACCATGTACATTGTGTATAAGGTCTCTTAAAAGAAGAGGTGTGGTTCTGAAAAGAACCTGAGTGGTAACTCGACGTGCCGGCCAGTATGCTCACACCTCTTCGTTAAGGGACCTTATACATGGTGTCACCGCAAACCTTCCTAAATTAGACTGGGGTGAGATTAAAGAAAGGAACGGGAAGTAGGGAAGGGATTTTTAGTGGGATCTTGGAACGATTTCTTCTCCATGCAGTTTAACTATGTTTGCGAGGTTTTGATCGAGTTCGATTTTGTTCACTCTGTCTTGTCCGGTCTACCCCTCTCTGACAACCTGAGGAATATCTAATGATCTCCTTAGGGTCAAGGGACACCCCGATTTACGTCAAACCCGGCTGTGGATTCCACTCGGCCACGCATTACTAAATGCTAGTTATTAAATTCGTCTACCGCGTTGCTCTTCGTTGCACGCTCCGGTGATAAGTGGAGAGGGAGAGGGAGAGAGGGATGAGAAAGAGAGAGAGAGAGAGAGAGAGGGGAGAGGGAGAAGGAGAGAGAGAGGGAGAGAGGGGAGAGAGAGAGGGATGAGAGGAGAGAAAGGGGAGAGGGACAGAGAGAGGGGGGAGAGAGAGAGAGAGAGAGAGAGAGAGAGAGAGAGAGAGAGAGAGAGAGAGAGAGAGGAGAGAGAGAGAGAAAGAGGAGAGAGAGAGAGAGAGAGAGAGAAAGAGAGAGAGAGAGAG
>OX465108.1:3038197-3109347 GCA_949987565.1 Luidia sarsii | reverse complement strand
GATTCTGCGGGCTGTAACTGCCTCCGGCGAATAGAAGTAAAAATCTGCCTCGGGCTTTCCAGAAGAAAACAACAAAATCCGACCCTCCACAAAAAAACCGAGTGTTATAATATCTCCAGAACCAGAACTCCAGATACTCAGCATCACTTCAGCCCTTCCTGCACAGTGTATACTATGCACTAAACTATATCGATCAAGAGGTGGGGAGAGAGAAGACAGCCCATGGCCGACTTTCATAGGCGTAGCTAATCGTCGTCCGATCTTGCTTGTGGCTGAAGGGAGAAGGATCCCCCACGGGACGATGGAGAGAGTGAGAAATAAAAAAAGGAGAAGCAAAAATTACCCACCGATCGCCCGTGGGACTAGCGCCGCGTGTATGGGCGGGTTGTGACGGTGATTGGCAGGTGCTCGTGATTTGTTTCTGTTTTTTTTTCAATCCCGAATTGAGGAATTCAAACAAACATGGACATCACTCAGGGACGGTTTTTTTTGTGTGGGAGCCACCGGCACGTATGTAAGCGGCCAGATGCCGACCTGACTGCAACGGGTTTGACCTTTCACGACTCTCCGCCGGTGTGACTAACGGCTTGCGGAGACGAACGCAATAATGTTTCAACCTATTGCGTAAATCTGCTGGCGACTTACGTGATCATCTGACGTGTCGAGTGTAGACCGACGCGGGGACGGCTGCTCAACGGTTTGGGTCGAAAGTGTCTGTGGAGATCCCGATCTGCCCACTGGTCATTTTTCTGCAAGGTCAGTTAGGAAAAAGACCTATATGTTAAATAAGATTTGAGGCTTTGCATGGTGGGTGAATCAATATAGGAAGGTTTGCGAAGACACCATGTATAAGGTCTCTTAAAGGAAGAGGTGTGGTTCTGAAAAGAACCTGAGTGGTAACTCTATGTTTCGACCAGTATGCTCTGGATAATCCTCCCCAGAGGACTATCTTTCCCGCCTTCCCGCCTCAGCGACCACCGGCACATAAGCAGATCCACCACCGAGTCCAAGGCATTCTCCTGATGACGGCCAGAGCATACTGGTCGAAACGTCGAGTTACCACTCAGGTTCTTTTTCAGAACCACACCTCTTACCTTATACATGGTGTCACCGCAAACCTTCCTATATTGAACTATATGTTGTGAGGAAAGACGTGAACCAAGAACTACTCAATCACCCAAACGGAAGGCTTGGTGAATACTTTAACACACAATAATAATGTTTCAATAATCCTCATGTTGAAATCCTATGGTATGGGAAGCGTAGCGGTGTGCAACATTTGTTTGGCATATTATACAGTTGTCAACTATCAAAAGTGCCCTATTAAAAACGCATCTTATGCTGCGTGTATGGATTCGCCAGTTCTTGACAGGGCAAGACTCCATGGGCGTCGATTCGGTGCCGACGTGTTTTACGTATTTCACTGACATTCATGTAGGCCATCGAGTGTATGGACATAACTTACTGTAGTCGAGGGTGAGAGATTTTTTGTTGTTGGAGATCAGGCGAAACTGAAAGTTGGCCGGTGCTTGTTCGGACCGTTGAGACCCCACCCCACGGGAAAAAAAACCTCCACCTCAGTTGTCAATAGTCTATACCTGTGTTCTAATCCTGCCCTGACCTGCCCCTCCCTGCCCTGTCTTGTCTTGCCCTGCCCTGTCCCTCCTTGTCCTGCCCTGCTCTTCCCTGCCCTGACCTGCCCTGCTCTGTCCTGCTCTGTCCTGCTCTGTCCTGCTCTGCCCTGCCCTGCCCTGCCCTGCCCTGCCCTGCCCTGCCCTGTCCCTCCTTGTCCTGCCCTGCTCTTCCCTGCCCTGACCTGCCCTGCTCTGTCCTGCTCTGTCCTGCTCTGCCCTGCCCTGCCCTGCCCTGCCCTGCCCTGCCCTGCCCTGCCCTGCCCTGCCCTGTCCCTCCTTGTCCTGCCCTGCTCTTCCCTGCCCTGACCTGCCCTGCTCTGTCCTGCTCTGTCCTGCTCTGTCCTGCTCTGCCCTGCCCTGCCCTGCCCTGCCCTGCCCTGCCCTACCCTGCCCTGCCCTGCCCTGCCCTGACCTGCCCTGCCCTGTCCTGCCCTGCCCTGCCATGCCCTGCCCTGCCCTGACCTGACCTGTCCTCCCCTGCCCTGCCCTGCCCTGCCCTGCCCTGCCCTGCCCTGCCCTGCCCTGCCCTGCCCTGCCCTGACCTGACCTGTCCTCCCATGCCTTGTCCTCCCCTGCCCTGTCCTCCCCTGCCCTGCCCTGCCCTGCCCTACCTTGCCCTGCCATGCCCTGCCCTGCCCTGCCCTGCCCTGCCCTGCCCTGTCCCTCCTTGTCCTGCCATGTCTTGTCCTGCCCTGCTTTTCCCTGCCCTGCCCTGCCATGCCCTGCCCTGACCTGACCTGTCCTCCCCTGCCCTGTCCTGCCCTGCCCTGTCATCTCCTGCCATGTCCTGCCCTGCCCTGCCCTGCCCTGCCATGCCCTGCCCTGCTCTGCCCTGCCCTGACCTGACCTGTCCTCCCCTGCCTTGTCCTCCCCTGCCCTGTCCTCCCCTGCCCTGCCCTGCCCTACCCTGCCCTTCCCTGCCCTGCCCTGCCCTGCCCTGCCCTGCCCTGCCCTGCATGCCCTGCCCTGCCCTGCCCTGCCCTGCCCTGCCCAGCTCTGTTCGGACCGCAATAGCATATGCAAAGCACGGATAATATGATCCATGGGGAAATCTTCAACGGTAGGTTTACTCGCAAATTAGCCATGACGAAACTCTTTCATGCACACTTGGCTGCGTTTTATAGCCCACCAATAAAATTCTGCTTCACAACACAGCCCGTTTTCCCCCCCATTTCATTCTTGTGAAAGTCGGTGTTCACAAGCGATGTTCAAACCGTTGGGACAAGAAACTAATTAAAACAAACAATCGCTGCAATTTGTACCGGTACCCGTAACTTTCGGCTGATTCTGTGCGCATGCATTTCAAAACCGGAGATACTCGGCGTGGTAAGGCTTACCTACAATATTGGAAAGATTTTTTTCCCGCCGCTTGAGAATTACTTCATGAAATCGGCGCGATCCTGGTAGATGAAAGCTTGGAGATAGTCCGCACTTTTTCTCTCTCGCCACGATGAGACTCTTCACGGCTGTCATCAAAAGAAGTGAGCAGGAGCCCAGGAAGTCCGGCGCCAAAGCCTCCGACCCTCTTTCTGTTTTATTTCAGGCCAGAAATCTCGGTCAATGTCTCCCTTTTCATAAGTTATACCGTGAGACGACTTAACAGCTCTGGCCGACCTCTTTAGCGTGGCTCTAAAAAAAATCCCGGCGACCCTCGCCTCGATCACGGCTACAGTCTCCCCAGCGGCTGCGCTTAAAAAAGTTCTTCGACGGTGGCGCGTTTCACACCTCGGTGGCGTGGGGGCTCCGCCGCGTCATCCCCCCACTGCCCACCCCGCTCCCCCACTCCAGTTCCACGGCCAGACACCGCGGAGATGGCACGGCCAAGGTTAGACACTTCGCGCGTGCGGGGAGGAGGGGAGGGGGGAGGGGTTGTAAGGATAGATTTCTGGGTCAGGGGTACTCGGTTAATCACGACCCCCACCCCCTGCAGTAAGCGTCAATAATGGCCTCCTTTTAATCATTGCGGATCAGAAGATGCCGCCGGCAGGGAGGTGGAAGGGTTAGGGTTGGGTGCGGTACAAATATCCCTGACGACAGCAGATCGGAGGCAATGAATAGACTTCAAAGGGGACTGATAGAATCGTCTTTTTTTTTCTTCTCTCGATTTTTCTTTTCTTTCGGGAGAGGTCGCGGAAAGATCAGACTCAAGATAGATGAAACCTGAGTGTAGTCGGAGATAACACTGTGCTTAGAAAGCATTTGAAGCATTCACGTAACGCCACCTCCGTGTCGACGGAAACAGCTTGTTCTTCCTGGTAAAAGTCTTCGTGGAAATAAATTCGGTGGGGAGAGGAGTGGGGAAATGAATCTCTGTTTCCGACGCCCGGAATGTTTTTTTTTCTTCTTCATAAATCGATACGGCGACCTACAAAAAATGATTGGATTAACACTGGGTCGCGACCCGCGGTAATGCGGCAGGACCGCTTGCTCAGACGCAGACCTCGACCAACAGTATTGGGAGCAAGGGAAACTCAACGGTGGAGTGTGGGCGAAGGGAAACCCAATCCATCCATCCTTTGGGCAGCCCAGCGCTCTTTCCCGAGAACAAGTCTCCCCGCCTGGAGTCAACTGGGACCCAATCATCACGAGCGAGACCCGTTGCCCGCCACAGCGCTTGGGAGACGCGACTCGGTTCATGACGACCGGTGGATCACTGAGAACTAACCGGTTAATCTCCGCCGAGAAACGGGCTCCCAACCTTCCGACCGCGATAGGCCCCTTGAGAAATCTCATACCAGAAGTTCTTGAGGAGTGATTCGCACCCGTTTACACAGCCGTCATAATAAGCACCGGCTTATTTGTATATCATCTACATCATTCTATTTTTGGGTTTGATTTGTACAACTTTGACAATTCTGACTGGACCGGGATTTGAACCCGAGACCTCTGGTTGTGCGTACCAGTGGGGATACCACAATGAGCAGTCGATTTCACCAACCCGCATCGTAACTTACAATCGATTGCAAGACGATGAGCGATGCACAGAAACCATACGGCCCGTCATAACTCACGATGTGTTATCCATCGTAGGTTGAGTAACGATGCATTGTAAGGCTTTGTTAAATCCACCCTACGGATACGGTAGCTTAGACAGTATGAGCGCCGGTATGCAAAACCAGAGGCCTCGGGTTCAAAACCATGTCCAGTAATCGTTTTTGGCCATTCTTTAGAATTGATTTCAACGTTCCCAGTCAGTTTTTCCTTCATTGTTTGATTATAATACTTGTTCACATTTTCTTATTCGGCCTTTAGCACGACCAGACTGTTCGTGCAGCCCAGGATAGGGCTGGATGGCAAAAGAGAATTTCTAACATTGCAAAAAACCCGTGGTCACAACGTTTCGAGCCGAGTTCGGCCCGAGTTGCGTCAATAATAATTATATATTAAAGAATTGATGAGATTGATATTGAGTTATTTAATCGCTATTGAGGTTGTCATTGGTTCCTTTCCTTCGCATGCTTATTTTCAACCATTTGTCACCTTTGTCCTCTGTGGGAACTATTACACATGTGACTCTTCTTTGGGATGGTTTACTTAAAGAGAGTCATAAAAAAGAGGTAAGGAACTGGCATTACACTCACGGTGGGACTCGGTTTTATTTCTCTGCTTCTTTTAGAATCCGATCTTAGGTCTGACTCGGTTCTCTCGCGTACGTGTCTGACTAGGAATTCTTGTACAGGGAGGGGTTTCCGCCACCAACGGCTCGCTCCTATTGCATCAGGCCGTTGGGCAATTTAAATAAGAAAAACGTTATATAAACATACAAATAGTGCTACTTTGCATTAACTAAACAGGAACGTCCGTTCGACTGTACGCGCTATAATGGGTTAAACCAAAATCTTACGGGGGGTAGTAAGACTTTAGTGTGACATACAGACCTGTCTTGTCACTCAGCAGAATACAACAACCCCAAAGACCGACTTTGCCTTAAAAAAAAAAGAGAGGGACTAAATTCTTCAAATTCCTTAGCACCGCCACGTATAAGGCCGAATTCGTAAATGCTTATTACAGGTGAGTCAAAGAGGCTGATGGGCGTTTACAAAGTGAACAATTATTCGGCTCGAAAATTGCCAGGGGAGATCCACAAGATCTACGTGATTTCCCCACGGACCGTACACGGCTCGGGTCGCATCCTGATCGACTGCACAGAGGGGGCCAGTTTCAATGCTGTACACCCATGGCCCATTTGTGGCTGAGACGACAGTCCGCACAGCTGACCGGTAAAGGGATCAGAGGAACTCAACACCGGCGCTCATCCCCCCCCCCGCCATTTCCTTTAAATAATAAAAAAGGACGGCTGCAATTCAATGCCTTCCCGTTTAAAATCCATCGCGGAAAGTAGCCTCAACCACAGTGTTTCTATGTGGAAGATTCCGTAACTTGAGCGGCTTTTTGTGTGAAACGCTCGGCTCCAGTTTCAAGCTATCTCTTGGTCTTTCCCGAAACAAACAAAAAAATGGACTGTCTGTTCCTCGTCAAATCCTTGGGGGAATATTTCCTATCACACTTTTGTACTTCAGCGCGCTCTCAGACGAATAATAACCCACAGTGTTTGCCTACATTATTTACCTATTTGTGCGCGAGCCCGGGGTATATGGATTTGGTGTTTTTCCTCCAGTGGTTAAATTGTTTGGACAGCAAACACTCCGACCACGCGCCGTTGCATCGGCGTATGTCACACCGTGTCGGCGCGGCTCTTGCAAGCATACTGCCCCTAGGAATAACAGTGATACCCTATGCGGTACCAACACCATCCCGCCTGGCGCCCCAGGTGATGAATCTACACAAAGCTCCTATCTTCAGACACATTAAACTAAGAACATTAGAGGACTTGACGTGTTAATCCCCGAACGCCTTTCCAAAACGCAAACGGCAGTAGCGAAACGTCAGACCCCATACGTTTAAACGATTTTGAATTGTTGTCATTCAAGGCTGTTGCACGTCAGTTTTAAGGCCCTATACAACATTGGTAAAGTCGAAATATTGCAACAGTTTGTATGTTAAAGCATTAGGCTAAACATTCCAAAAAAGAAATCCTGCGAAGGTTTTTCCTCAAATGGCAATTTGAGAAAATAGATAAAGGCAAAAACGGTTTTCGCATCGTTCTGTAGTGTAAGAAATAGTTTATTACTCGCGAGTAATAAACTATTTGTCGATGTTTGAGTGAAGATTTCTCGAGAAGTACAGCATCCCAGACCGTAAGATTTCAACACGAGGATTCTATCATGACCATCTACATTCTGTGTAGAAAGAAATATGTGGACATTGATGTTTACCGATCTTCCCAGTGTTGTATTTAAGCA
Source organism: Luidia sarsii (assembly GCA_949987565.1). Taxonomy (NCBI): domain Eukaryota; kingdom Metazoa; phylum Echinodermata; class Asteroidea; order Paxillosida; family Luidiidae; genus Luidia; species Luidia sarsii. The sequence continues at coordinate 3,102,410 of OX465108.1, read as the reverse complement.
GATTGCAAAATTTTGTTGGGTTTATACCGAAACTAAATCAATCCTTCCATAACACGAGAGGGCTTGATGTATCGAACCTAGCAGGACCTTCCCCAAGGGCGGAAGGAATTACTCAAAGACGTTCTGCCTTTAGGGAAAGATCCTGCTTGGATCGAAACGCAAGACCCTCATCTTGATCGATATTTAAAATTTGGTCACCAGGGGTCAGTAGGCAGTTCTTCTTTCGTGTCCATCATCTCTGATTTGGTTCAAATGTTGGGCCAGGCTCTTGCGCAGCTGAGGGCCTTCCTATTCGCTCTTGCCAGATCTTCTAGGCAGCACTTGTCCTCCAGGAGTGGGACATCTCAGTAGATGTTGCATTGTCTGCTCTGAAACACCGCATTCACAGGTTGGATCGGCCGCATCAGCATAGCCCCACTTGCTCAGGTTGGCTTTGCTACGACCCATTTCTGTGCGCAGTCTGTTGAGGGACTTCCACAGCCTCCACTCAGATGTGTGGCCAGGTGCCAATTGCTCACTGGTTGGGATGGACAGCTTTGCCATGTGTTGTTTCTCGTCTCCCCTCCCACAGTGCTAGCCTAGTTGTATGAGGGGGCTGAGACAGTGGTTGGACTGCATGAAGAAAGCTCTTCCTCGATTTAAGACGGCTCGGGGCGGGTTGGTGGATATGACATGGATGGCGAGTGTCATCGGTTTACCTCCTGCGTTCGGTCCTGCTGGCGACTGACCTGCGGATGCCAGGTGTGGCAATCCCAGCTAGAACATTTTATTGGTCGAAGACACCCAGTGATACATCTACAGCTGTCTTTGAGGGAAGCATCGACTTTCTTAGAATGGGTTGAGTAGGCAGTAAGCAATATTCTTGTATATGTGACCCGGCACAGCATAATGAGGAATAACCCCAATTTTGAGATTTTGAGGTTTTCTAATAATGTGAAAGAGTATATCATTAGCTTTCAAACGATATCAAAATATAATATCCTCTAATACTTACATTTTCCGTAAATACAAACAAAAGAAAATTTATTTGTAATCGAATTGTGAAGGTAGGCCCCCTACGTTAACTTCAGGCGTTGTTTACTTAAAAAGGGTTTTGGTGGGACATTCCTCATGCTGTTGTTCCGGATCACATATAACTTTAAGGTTACAGCATTTTCGTCATCTATTTTGTAATCAATAAATCTATACATGAGGGAAAATTCCTCTGATATTTACTGTACTTTCCATAGAAACAAGCCCTTGGCATTGAGCACACTTTCCATAACTTTTAGGTCGGACTCTGCACTGATGCTTGAATATTTGGTCAGTAGGTCCTAGGCAGCTTGCAACACTGGACTCGCATATTAATCAAAACATAAATGAAACAAGAATGACTCCAAATTACTTTTTCAATCTGGACAGGGGATGAGTTCAGAGGCCCACCGCGGCAGTTGAACGGTGGAGAGACAATAATTATTCAGGGAGTTTTCCCGGAAGCCACGCCAAGTTGGTTATAAGCCCCAAATATTTGCGCCAGCGCAAAAAAACCCGCACGCAATTAAATTCAGTATTGACAGACAAGACGGTATTTGTTGAACGTGCTAATATCCATTGTTTACAAGGTGGCGGGCAAACACCGAGATGCGCGGTTGTGGAAATTAAATTGTACTTCATTATAGACAGTGGATCTTAATCAGACCAAGGTAAGGAATTGAATGGGATTTTTTGTCGCCGATTATGACTTCGGGAACTCCTATTTTGAAGAAGGCCCTTTGAAACAATAGCCGCATCCAAAGAAGAACAGAGAAAATGTGATTACCTAAAATAGGAACTTTCAGAGAAAGCTGACCTGATTTTTTTTTTTCTTATCACCAGTTTGGGTGTATTAAAGGAGCTGGTCAGAAATTAGTGAATTAAATAATTGTATATAATTTAGCAAGAAAACTCTTATCGTTTCTTCTTCTTTTTTGCCTTTGAAATTATTACTGTCTGCCTAGCATTCCGCGCCATAGTTTGTCTGTGCAAACTGTGACACAGTGCTTTCATATATAATTAAACATAATGGGGGCCTCTAGAATTATGTTCCAGCTCGGCTATATAGGGCGTCAGTCAGGAGTAATTAGCCATACAACTGCCGGCATTACCTCCGAGGATCGGGCCACCGTTTTCTTCAGTTGCAGACAACAATTAATTTGGCCTAAACATGCAGTGCCGTAGTCAGCCCGTGCTATATACGTTGTGTATAGACCGGGATCATTTTGGAGTGGATTCGGAGCCCGGGCGGTATGAAACGTTTATGAGCGAAGAACCACTTCACACACAAAGCAATTTCCGTGGGTTTTAACAGCTTCGACCAAGAACTAGGTCTTGCATACTATCGGTCTCAGGCAGATACCATATCAGAAATTCGGAGCAGTACTACTATACGGTTAAATGTTCATTTCGTCCTCTTAATTCATCTAGCTCAGATAATTTATGTTGCGATTTGAAACAAAGTTATGATGAAATCTACCGATACCTCCATAAAAGGGGAAATCTTAGACGTATGCATTTTACAGAAAGGAGTCCCTTTATCGGTCATGGGATGATCATAGGTTTACAATGATTGAATTCTGACACATTCGGCTGAACATCTTCAGACAATAAAGATTATGCTGGAATACAGACCTTAGGACGTCTGCGTATTTTTATTTATGTTCTGATATGTAGCTCCCTTATATACCGTACATCTTTTAGTCAGTATAGTTGAAGCAGCTAGGAATGTTTTGTTTCACTTTCAGAATTGATTCTGCCCTTGAGAAAGGTCCTGCTGGGAAGGGAAATGTCAGGCCCCCTGCACAAGTGGGATTTGAATGTTGGTAATTTATGTCAGGTAAGAAGGTGTGCTGACTTTAGCGTTAAGTAATACATCAGAGCAAGACAATGTTGCGCTGTCAAGAGCTCGGGTGTTCGATCCACCAGGCCTGCTGCGACTGATAGGGCTTGTTGGGCGGCATTACAAGTACACACCTCTAGCCCTGATCCCTCCTCGTCCATTATTCATAGGGCCCCCGAGAGGCTCGTATGCCACCAGTATAGGGAGGGTCATCGCAGGCCCCTTAGAGACCTTTGGTCGCCGCGTCGACCGCACGAGCCACGAATCCGCACGAAGACCCCCCCCCCCCTCACCACGAGGAGTCCTCCTTAACCCTTCAAGAAATCGCAAAAATCCTCTGCAAAACAAAACAATCGTGTTGCCGGCCGAGACTGCACCAAGAGCACGCTAAGCAATCGACAGCAATTCTTATCCTTTCTCCAAACATGAATATACGGCCTGACGTTTCGATTCCAGCAGGACTTTCCGCAAATGACCCACATTTCCGTGTGAAATTTATCTGCCCACGATAGATTAGCGTGCACGGGGAATCCTGTCATCGTTAAAACATTGATTAAAAAGGGTACCAGCAGATGTTTAGAATTGGTTCGTACAGCAAAAAGCGTGGTTACAATTATGGCAAATTGGAACAGGAAAGTGTTTGCTCTAAATTCACTCCCTTTTGTAGTGACAACTACGTTATGTCTTACGTCACAAATCCTTGGTACCCTTAGCATTTGCTAATTTCAAAGCACAGCTTTATTAGCTACCGTACCGGACCACATCTGTCGGTGACGAAATCGATGTCGGTTTTAAAAAAAAGCTGCTTAACTCGCGAGATGTGGGAAAACGAAAGATTCTTGATCGTATTTGATTGAAAGGGGGAGGTCATTAAGTTAAGGCACTTAATCCATAAAGGCACTTAAATCCGCGCTTTATTTCCACCCTGGACCAATCTTTCCCGGTTTATGCGATCTGATTAAGAATTGCCAGTTGTCGTTGGCATTCAGCCAAAACGAATGACCTTTAGCGACCATTTTGAATTACGGAAGAAAAAAGAAATCTTCGTCGGAAATTGGCTCGCTTTGTTTGACGACCCAAACGCCGACGGAAGTGCCGATTTTCGTCTTCGAATGAGATGACAGGAATGCTTGGACGTTCAATTACTGTCCGTGATGACTCGTGGTAGAGACGGACAGGAAGAAGAAGACCACAATCAGATCAGGAAATGGTATTATTTGATTAATTTGGTTCCCAAAAAAAATCCACTGTGATGTATAGTCGAAGGAGATACCAAAACCAGTGCGAAGGCATGGTTCGTGCTCATGTGTAAATGGCTATCTGCCACCACCACCTCCTGTGGTCTGTACATCAGCCGGAACAAAAACTGCTAAACATTTTAAACAATTCATTTCGCACAGATGAACATCTGCCCTTCGATTCCTCACAGTTTACTGAAATCTACAGTAATAGGGCCTATGCAAAAATGTTGCAAACAGCTCACTGACTAAAATGACCCAAACAGCGAATATCAAAAAAATATTAGGAGGGCCTGACGTTTCGATCCAAGTAGGATCTTTCTCTACGGATTATAAGAAAAGATCTCATGCCTTTGAGAAAGGTCTGCACGGTTATTGTTATTTGACAGCTATAAAACCTACCAAATGGAAATGTGAAGAAAAAAAGTGGGTCCTGAAATTGAGAATGACTTGTGGGAACTTGCTCTATAGATAGCGGGTTTTGGTGTGTTGAATCGTTAGTGGCCGTGGCCGTGTCCGACTCATGCAAGGGTTGCCATAGGATCAAGGGGATTATTTAGCTTAACACCACAGTGAGTGCGAATGTCAGGCCTCATATGTGACCCAGCACAGCATAATGAGGAATAACCCCCACTTTTGAGATTTTGAGGTTTTCTAATGATGTGAAAGAGTATACCATTAACTTTCAAATGATATCAAGATATAATATCCTCTAATACTTAAAATTTCCGAAAATACAAAAAAAAAGACCATTGATTTGTAATCGAATTGTGAAGATACGTTAACTTCAGGCGTTGTTTACTCAAAAAGTGTTTTGGTGGGATATTCCTCATGTCGTTGTGCCGGGTCACATATGTCGTTCACCGTAATGAAGTCCGATGAGTGCGACGTCCGAACGTCGTCTCTGCCCCAACCGCGTCTATCCCTGTCACCCTCTCTCGCCACACGAAGAGCCGACACGGTCGTAATTCGCTCCGTCAATATTTAGCGGGGCGCGCGTGTACGTGTACGTGGCTCTTGTTTAATTCGTGTCAGCGAAGAAAAAAAAATCAATTTACGCTCTCGTGTCTCTCGTCTGGATGCAGCCTCAACGCCAAAAGCCGTCAGGTCGCGACGGACGTAAATGCTCATCGTAATAATCTATGCCGAGATAGGAGCACGTAGACGTAATGGCGTAAACATTTACAGTAAACTCTCATTGGAAATCGTTGTTATTTTGTTATACTTTTTTTTTGGGGGGGGGAGTCCTCAATTGCCGCGTGTGCTTATAGGGGAAGTTATAGAGCGACTTCGTGACTTAATTACGCGGTCGGCTGTACATTTTTTTTAGGTGTAGTCACTTTGCAACTGCAGGCTCCCAAACATTCTCTCGCCCGAGGGAGCAAAGGTCTGGGTGCTGTCGTGGATCGGGGTGAGCGGGGTGGGGGTGAGTGAACCACTTGAATGTCCCGGGGGAGGGGGGAATGTTCAAGGGAGACTGCGCGTGTGCAAACCGAGATTGCCACGTCCCACGCGAGAAGGAGTCTATGGGCGTCGATCCGTTACTGACGCGAATTACGTGTTTCATCGATACTCATTAATCTTCACACAGATCGTCGGGTAAATGTACATTATATGTGACCCAGCACAACATAATGAGGAATAACCCCACTTTTGAGATTTTGAGGTTTTCTAATGATGTGAAAGAGTATACCATTAGCTTTCAAATGATATCAAAATATAATATCCTCTAATACTTAAAATTTCCGAAAATAGAAAAAAAAGATAATTGATTTGTAATCGAATTGTGAAGATACTTCAGGCGTTGTTTACTCAAAAAGTGCTTTGGTGGGATATTCCTCATGTCGTCGTGCCGGTGTCCTGCCAAAAAGTGTCCCTGCCAAATACTGTCCGCTCATTAGCATACTGATCGCTGATTGGTTAGCGTTAGGACTAGGATTAGGGTCGTTAGGGTTAGGGTTTGGATTAGAATTAGGATTGGGATTAGGATTAGGGTTAGGATTAGGGTTGTTTGGGTTAGGGTTAGCGTTACGGTTACAGTTAGGGTCCAACGGTACCAAAGTGCCCAACGTTGCATACACAATGCGTGTGTAGTGCGCAACCATACCCCAACCACGGTGGTTGAATGTCATACGTATTGGACCAATCAGCGATCAGTATGCTAATGAGTGGACACTATTTGGCAGGGGACACTATTTGGCATGACACCGGGTCACATATGCTATAGTCGAAGGTGAGTGGCTATCCCTGTCTGGAATTAGGCGAAGCATGTGTATACTTAATATGCGTGGGTTTACCGGCTCGACGCCTGTGAAGTCCCCCCCCCCTGTCCCAGACTCGGCAAAACACCCTTCACACAGTAAACAAACTTCTATCGTGCAGACCAGAGACAGGGGCGCGCGATAACGACTGCCGGTCCGCCCAATAACACCCATTGGCCGAGTTTACGTATTCATTGTTAGGTCGACATTGGCCCCGTTCCCCACTTGCTCTCGCCGACAGGCTCCCGGCCCCGTTTGTGACAACAATTTCGCTGCGCTCCGTAATTCAATAAGACTCCTCCTTTGATGCACACTGGATGGGGCCTGTGGGTCGTCGTGCTGTCTCTCTCTCCCCCACGTCTCTCCTACTCCACCTCCTTCCCACTTTGTTCGTGCCTTTCTCTCGACCTCCATCTTTCACTCCTTCAGTACCTTTCTTCCTGTGCCTCACGTTCTCTCCATTGCACTTTCCTTTTTTCTCTCCTTCAGCCATTTTCTTCTCGGTTACTCCGTCTCTCTCTCTTTGGTCTCTGTCTGTTTGTCACTCTTACTCTCCCTCTTTCTATTTGATCATCTCTCCCACTCTGTCTCTGTCTCTCTCTCCCTCTCTGCCTCTCTCTCTCTCCCTCTCTGTCTCTCTCTCTTTCCCACTCTGTCTCTCATTCTATATGTCTCTTTCTCTTTGTCTCTTCCTCTCCGTTTCACTCCCATTCCCCATCTCTCTTCCTCTATCTTCAACTCTGTCTCCCCCTCTCTGTATCTCCCTCTCTGCCTCTCCCTATGTGTCTCCCTCCCAACCCCCCTCTCTCTTCCTAGCTCTTTGCCTCATTTTCGCCTCGATCTCTCCCCTGTCTCTGTTTCCCTGTATCTCCGTCTCTGTCTGTCTTCATTTTGTTTCTCTCTCTTCTCTCTCTCTCGTTTCTCCTTGTTATTCTGTTTCTCTCTTATTGTATGCATTTTGTCTCTGTCTGAGTGTCTACCCACTCTCTCTCTTAGGAATATGAGCGAGTGTGTGTGGGAGAGTGTGTGAGAGAGAGAGAGGGAAAGAGAGGAAGAGGGAGAAAGAGAGCGAGATAGAGAGAGAGCGCGAGAGAGGGGGTGAGAGAGGGAGAGAGAGAGGAAGAGGGGAGGGAGAGAGAGGGAGTGAGGTAGAGGGAGAGAGATTAGAGAGGAAGAGGAGGAAGAGAAAAGGGAGGACGAGGAAGACGAAGAAATGCGGTAAATGGAGAGAGAGCGAGAGAGAGAGAGAAAGAGGGAGAAGGAGAGGGAGGGAGAGAGAGCGAGAGAGGGGTGAGAGAGGGTGAGAGAGTAAGAAGGGGAGGGAATGAGAGGGAGAGAGGTAGAGAGGAAGAGGAGGAAGAGAAAAAGGAGGACGAGGAAGATGACGAAACGCGGTATTTTGGAGAGAGAAAGAGAGAGGAAGACAGAGGGGCAAAGACGCACACAAGTGCAGAAAGGACATGAATATCGTGGAACGGATGATAGAGAGGAGACGAATGACAGAGAGGCATAGACATGCACCAGAGAGAGAGAACCAGAGAGATACAGAAGTACAGAAATACACGCAGAGAGACACAGAGACAGTGGGATACCTTTTAGTGACGTGGAGAGACAGAGAAACGGGCGACGCAGAGAGACGAATTGGTTCCTGCGTTCAGTGCGACCTTGGAGGGACGCTGCCACAATTGGATTAGCGGCCGGGTCCAGAAATACCTGCCCGGACAATGCGAGCCGCAGCTTAATTCTTCAAGGCGAATCGTTCCTTGTCCTTCCCTCTACTAAAAAACATGGTTGATTCCTTTGAGGCGAGATCGCATTGCTGTACGGGCTGACAATAAGGCGCGGCGGAACTACGACTATTATATGGAATGATTTCCCCATGAAATTCGCATTGTGGTGATGAGGGGGGTGGGGTGGGTGGGCACGGGAGGGAAGCACAAGTGACCTTGAGGGTGAAGTCTTGTGACCCCCACTTAAAGCCCCTACACAACATTGGTAAGATCGAAAAACAGAAATGTTCACATAATTATTTACATGAAACTTATACAGTTTGAAGATGGTTATAATAGAAACCTCGCACTGAAAAAAATATGTCTAAAATGCTGTATTTTTTGAGAAAATAGTAAAGAAAAAGTTTACGTCTCACCCCTAGATCTAAACGATATTTCGGAACAATTCGTTGAATGCTGCATTTTCGGGAAACAATGGAAGCGGTTTTTCACTATTATTTTCTCGAGACTCGGTTGGCAGATTGAGCTGAAATGTTCACAGGTGTGCTATTTCATGCAAATGTTGGATCAGACAACGTATGGATGCTATTCTTTGACCTCGACCAATGTTGTGCTATCCCTTTAAACAGCACCCGGCCAATGTCATCTCAACGCCCCACCAATTGCAGTCAAGACCTCCTAATTATGATTATTTACCTAATTACGCCGGTCAGTCAGTACAGTACTAATCAAGGGAGTCCACTCTGCCTCAGCCACAGCGCAGGCCCTGTTAAAAGCTCGTTCATTGATTTCCACCCCTCCCTCCACATTTCCCCTCTGGGAAGTTGGCCGATGTCAACATCTTGTCCACGAGGCGTGTCATCAGTCCAGCCTCTTCACCTTGACCGCCGGGGGCACACAGAAAATGAATACTGATTCTAGCTGACCTCCAGGCTATTATGGACGCGAGTGCCGATTGTAATGGCTGCGGTGTATGGATTTAGAAAGCCGCACAGCCCTTGTACTTGGTAGAAGTCAGGGACACCCGATGCTCACGTGTGTGTATAAAACTGTAGAAAATGTTGGACAACATCTACCGCAATAGTTCGACTAACGTTGGTCAAGGTATCAGAAACCCCGACTTATAAAACAACAATCGCAATGATCTCTTTCTCTCCCCTTTTCATTCTCTCTTTCGGCCAATATTTCTGTTGCTCTCTTTGTCTGTCCTTTACCACTTTTGCGAAACAGTGCAGGAGGCAACCAAAAACGGTACATACATACTCCCACTATTAATATCGTGGGGAGAACGCGCTATGTCGGCGGTGGTATAGTACAATTACGCGGGAACTGATTCGCTTCGAAGACCGACTCCGCCACCGCGCTTGCTTAAGAAAAACAAAGTACAAAGATGTTCCCGAACACTACAATAAAAGCTTTGCTCTTTGTCAACCGAAAAAAACAACAACAACCTTCTAGCTCTGCGTAAGCTGGCTTTGATTGAATCCTCCACTATCCGTCGCTCCTACCAGTCGCCTTGCAGTCGCTGCTAATGAGGCAAGGACGCGAGGTATATTTGTGTGGGTAGGTTTGCAAATCAATTCTCTCTTTGAAAAAAAACACCCCTCAACCAAACAAACAAACAAACAAAGAAGCCCCCAAAACCAACAAAAATGCGACGTCAGCTCAGCATGTTGGAGAGAAAGCGAATCGCTATCAATATTCACTGCCGTTTTCATTTGGATTATTTTCGACGCGCTTGTATCTCCGAATGTGAAGTATGTATTTTAGGCCTGTAAGATTATAGGCCATATACAACATTGGCAAAGGCCAAATGATTGCCACAGTTTGTGTGTGTTAAACCATAAAACATTAAACAAAAAAAGAAGCAATACTGCGAAGGTTTTAGCTCAAATGGTAATCTGAAAAAGTAGACGCATGCAAAAAAAAATGACGGTTTACGCACCGTTCTGTAGTGTAAGAAATAGTTTATTACTCGCGAGTAATAAAATATTTGTCGATGTTTAAGTGCAGATTTCTCGAAAAGATTATAGCATCCCAGACCGTAAGATTTCAACATGAGGATTTTATATCATGACCATCTACGAAACTGTGTTAAATAGATGGAAATCTGTGGACAAGATGTTTTCCGATCTTCCCAACGTCGGATTTGGCCTTTAATAAGGGTCACTTATTTTGACCGGGTTGGGAGCAAGTGACGCCAGAGATGTGGGCATCAAGGACGGCCGTAACGCGCCCCGGCGCTGGTCGGCCGTGGAGCCGAGACGAGCACATCACACCGGACGCCAATCGAATGATATGGGCATAAGGCGGCCTTTACCACTCCACGGGGTTAACGCGCTAATCGGGAAAATAAGGAGAAATAAGACCAGAAAGCACGTTGCTTTGCACGTGTCTCTATCCGTGGCGTAACCGTAAACGGCTCTTTCCCTTTGGTTTCGCGTTCAAGTGTATTTCCGATTCTCGGGTATGGATGCGGCTCGCGTCGATCCTCCGTGACCTCACCGTGTTGGGTTTTGGGATTCCGTTGGCCTTGAAACAGTATCCCGGCGTGTGTTCGCTTGCAAATCAAAACAAGGACGTGCGTAGCTAGCTTCGGCAGTGCAAATGCACGACCAGTGAGGAAGCCAACACGTGTGTGTGGGAGCTGCTAACTCATATGTGGACCATGCAATCGGTGCTCTACCGCCTGAGCTATCTTGCGTAACAGACATAGGGGGCTTTCCTAAAAAATTGTCGGCTGTCTTTACCGGGGAATGTGGATGTTTGTCAGGAGGAGTCAACCAAGAAATCAATGTTCATCAAGGAATATTGCAGAAGTCTCACTTTGTTTTTCTGCAATTCGACGGGCAGAGCAATCACTGCCCGAAACGTTGATTTGCCGGCTCTTCTGAGAGACGCACCCATTCCCAAATGGCATGAATTTTACAATTATAGGCCTTTCTTAATACTTATGAAAATGTTATGCATTGAGCCCAAAACGAGGCTATGAGCGCTATATTTCCAAGATGACGGTAATTTCAAGGGACCTTACCGTCGTTACTAAGAAAACGTTCGGTTTTGTTGAAGAATAGTTAGAAAAGATAGAATAATTAGAAGAGATAAAAAAGCAGCGGGGAACAACAATCAATCTTGGAAATCTAGCATCCATATACCCTCGCTTTCAATTCAATACATACAATTTGCATACAATTAATATAAAGAAATACCCATACAGCCAACATTGCTAATTCTGATCCCACCGTGGACGAACCTTCCGGACTTATTTAGGCCGTTCACCTGCTTCTGGTCGATTTCGAGGGATCGCAGCGGGCGGTTCGGTATGACCCGACAGGCAACACATTTTTGCCCTGACCTACCTGCACACGGCGAGAGTGCACGCATGGGCGCCCGCGCCCGCTCTTCTCCGTGACGTCATTGTTGCTAGGAGTGGCGCGCGCACGTGCTGCGCGTTTTTGTGCGGCGCTGCATGCATTGTTTACACTCTGCTCTTCTGGTACCACCCCCCCTGTTCCTACCTCTCTTTTCAGGTCGAGTCAACACGTTGGTTTCTACCGAGTCCCGGCGCGTTGAACAAATTTACCTTTCGGCACCATTTCCCACCGCGTTTTACCCAAATCCCCGTTGCAGTCGGTCTAAAGCCCCCTTCGATAATCTGCAACGTGGTAATATTTTGGGGTTCAACATTTCAGTTCGTAGCGAGTTTTAGTATCTTGTTACCTTAGCATTCACGTAAACAAGAACATTCGCAGAGATTTGCCAGGAAATAACCAAAAATACAATTAAAGCTAATACGCTGGTCATACAACATCCATGCAAACTGCTTACTGACTAAAAACGGCCAAGATATGCCAATCTGGTAAATGCACAGTTTATGCACAGTGCCCGATAGTACCGGGACCTTTCCCAAAGAACTTCTTGCAAACAAAGAAGAGTTCTACGGCAATAAAAACGTCATACTATCTAATTTCTTCGCTTAGGTAATAGTAACTGGGACAAATGTCAAAGCCCCTTCTATAAGCACCAAAATATGCCTAAGCAATGACACGCCTTGCGTAATCCTATCGGGTGACGTTCAAAGTTCAATAGCACTTTTTGCTATTAGCACTTACAGTATTTGAGTGCAAGTGACATGCAATGACCGCATAGTTAAAAGCCCAATGCAACATTGGGAAGATCGGAAAACATCAATGTCCACAGATTTCCTTCTAATTAACACAGTTTATAGATGGTCATGATATAATCCTCATGTTGAAATCTTACGGTCTGGGATACTGCACTTCTCGATAAATCTTCCCTCAAAACAGTTATTTATAGTTTATTACTCGCGAGTAATAAACTATTTCTTACACTACAGAACGGTGCGAAAACATTGACTGTTTTTGGTCTTTTTTCCTACTTTCTCAGATTACCATTTGAGCTAAAAACTTCGCAGTATTGCCTTTTTGTGAATATTTTTGCTTTAACACAGCAATCTTTTGACTTCTACCAATGTTGTATAGGGCCTTTATAATAAACTCGGCTGTCTTGTTTCAGGCAAGGAAGAGTGTATTCATGCTTAGCCTAGCTGTCTTCCGTGCGTAACCAGCTCTGTTACATAGGGACCTACGCTTTACGCAGGCAAAGGCGAGCTCCAAACTGCTGACGTCATGAGACGCGCAAAAAACGGTGACGACACCGGCGAAATAAAGATGAAGGACACATGATCGGCAGCATTCTAAACCGGGCCTTGCAAGGTTTTATTTTTAACCAAAGGCCGAAATCCCTCCTTTTTGTCTGCCCACGCATCCTCGTCTTCCTCACGTGCCGCGGTATAACGGTGTGCAGCCTCACGGCACTGTATACCTTTCCCCCACGGTTTCAACCTGTAACATTTACCAACTCCTCGAGTTAGTTTCTGGCTGAATAAACATGCGCCTCCCCGTACAATTGAGTTTTCTGCTGAGAAGCGGCCTCGGCTCTCCCGGGTATACCTCCTGCATCTTTCCCTCTACAAATCCATCTCCTCCCTCCGGAATAGATCAACGGCGGTAGTGAAGACTTACGGTATTTCATCGGGGTGCGTAACCTTCCAACATAGTATGTTGAACCACCGAGTCTACGAAGAGCATAGCTTTGACTCCGTCAAAATGTCATGTTGGGATATCCCTCCTACAAACGTTCTATAATGGCAAGTTCCATGATGTTGCCCAAAGAAGCAAGAAAACTACAGCAATAATGTTGCTCTGCATCCTATAGCTTTTGGGAAAGGTACTGCTGCGTGTATGTTTTGGGTTTCTCTGGTGTGTTACCTCAATGGTGATGTTTAGATAATGGACAGGGGATGGCGTTTGTATACACAGGCCTTTCTCCTTTTGGTAAAAAAACCCATCAGATCCTTCTTAATTAGTGAGGTCGGCTCAAAATTTGAGTCAATTACGGTATTCCAATGACCAATACAGTATATAAGCAACACGTGTTGCAAACTGCCCACTGACTCATATGACCGAAATGCAAATGCCATTTCAAAAGGGCCTGACGTTTTGCTTCCACTCTTTTCCCCCGAGAACGACCCTGCCAGGATCGAGACATCGTGTACCCTTTGAAGATTGTTTGGCATGTGTCGCAAGCAGTTTGCAAAATTGTTTGTATCACGTCATGGATCTGGCGAAGGGAGGGATATGTTTGGGGATTTCTCAAGATAATTATCAGTCTCGATTTGTGTTTCCTAGTCCGACGAGTTTTCTGCTCCGATGTGGATAGCAATAGATTGTCCACGATAGGCACTCTATGATAATAGCAGCCACTTCAGACAGTATTTTGAGACGGTAGTGGGTAAGATCAATATCGATGGAAATATCAGCGTGAGGAATTTTGGATCGTTGACATTAAGACTAGTCGCTGAAGGCTCAGAGAAGAGCCCGTCTTCAAGGTATTCTCCCTTCCTCTCATTTTCCGGTATAAAGACACCGTCAGCCCAGTTTCTGGAAAAAGTGAGCCACGTCAGTTCGAGAGTTTTCCCCCAATACTTATCCGGGGAGTTGTTTTGACAGAACCTTATCGTAGCTATCTTTTAAAATCTGGGAATAGTGTATACACTTGGAGCTTGCTTAACTGTACTGAAATGAAGATCGTGTTGAGTTGTTTCTAACTCTGAAGAGGTTTTTAGAGCTGCGATCTTAGGGAGGACGTGTAGTGACACACTGCGACAGAGAAAGAGAAAATGAGGGGGAGTGAGAGGTGGAAAGAGGTGATAGATAAAGGGAGAATCAGGTTGAGACATAGACGGAGAAACAGAGTAAAGATTGACCGAGAGAGACCAAGGGAGACAGACAGACAAAGAGGGAGACAGAGAGAGAGACACACACACACAGAAAGATGTGGAGAGAAGGATGGAGAGACAGAGGTGGGAAAAGGAGAGCTTGGTAGAGAAAAGGAGTACGGGGAAAGAGACAGACAAATACAGAGAGGCAGGGAGACAGTAAGAGGTGGAAAGAGCCTTGGAGTGGGTGTTGGAGAGAACGAGGTGGAGAGAGTGACGAGAGAGGTAAAGAGGTAAAGGGAGAAGAGATAACGAGAGAGAGAGAGACAGAAAGACAGAGAGAGAACGAGAGAACGAGGCACAGACGGAGGGAGAACAAGAGAGCCAGGGGGAGGCAGAGAGAGAGAGAGACAGCAAGAGGAGGCGTCAGCTCCTCACGGCCCGATGTTGTGTGCTCCCACGCGCGCTTGACCTGATTTCACGAGCCTTGGTCAGGGCCCAGAAAAAACAGGCCGGCCGGCCCCATTGTTTTATCAGGAAGCTCCGAAGAACTCCAAATATTGGTGTCGATTGGAATGATTGATTTGAATTACTCGTCGTCGGCAACCCTCCAGGGTGAACAAGAACCGAAGGGAAAACAAAACAAAACAAAAATCCCTGGCCAAAAAAAAAAAGGGGGGGGGAGGGGGAGAAATATTCCAATGTTTACGCCCCCGACAATTTTTTTTTTCCCGTGGCCGTCACGAACGGCCGTTTGTCACGATGCGCCCGACGCCTTGCTTGTTCGGTTGAAGCGCGCGCCGCACACAGGCTCCGCCCACTTCAGTCCCACGTGACTTTCATTACCCACCCTCCCTCCCCTCTATACACACTCACCGCCGCCAGCCATTCAGCACCGGCTCGGTGGTAGTCACGTGACGCTTCCCTCCACCCCTCTTCTGTTCCCCGGCTTCTACCCCACTTCCCTCCATCAAAAACCCTGCCGGGCTGACGGCCGGCAGACATTTCTCGTTCCGACCGCGTTTCAGCTCGCTTTGCCGGGACACCCATGCACACATCACACACACACCCACACACCCACACGCAGTGGACGGAGTGAAGTGAACAGCGCTCCATGCGCGTTGTCATAGAGACTCCCCGGCTTCCAATTTTTGATGATTTTGTGTGTTTCTTTGGTGAGGAGAGTTTCTGCTCGTTACCAGGGCAACCGCTCCCATCGGGTTCGCTTTCGCCGGCTTCAAGCGATCGATAGAACAGGAGGGGAGAGAAAGAGGAGCGAGGAATCTTTTGCTGGCCGTTTGACGGGCGGCTCGTAGCTTCCGTATCGACGCTGCAAACACAGGTAAGAGGCAGCTCTACTGGAGGTGTAGACCACCCGAAAGTATAGGGGGGAAACAGCGCGCTTCCTCTCTTGTGGCCGAGAGGGGCTGTGGGTATATATGGGGGAAATGCGGTCGGGGAAAACTCAGCTCGAGTGTGGCGCTCACGGATGGACGATAAATTGACCAGTTGTGCACGCACTGCAAACAAACAAGTACAGAAGGGTCGTTGCATATTATGATTGGCATAACGTCATTGCATCCCTCGAGTGACAATTATTGTGTTTGGTCAAGATTTCCTGTGCAGTCTATTAAACAAGAACATACTATACTACTGTGTAAAATATGCGTGCAAAGCATAAGCTCATAGATGTAACATGATGAAAATATAAGCCGCAGTAATGATATAAGCTGATTTAATATGTACTGTATGCACTGAGCGCGTGCTACTATAGTAATACGTGGAGTATATAGGGGCAAACCCCCTCTGAATAAGCCGCATTTGCCTCTTTCTGGAGGATCCGTTAATTGGAAAAAACATTTTAAAGGGAAGACTTTCTCATCGATTTTGGAGCAAAGGTCAGGATCGTGATGCACGGATGATCAGTTGCATGAGAGCGGTGGAAACGCATATACACATATATTCATACACTCAGTCATTAGGATAATACTGGACGAGGCATTGCATCCCTCCTGGAAGAAATTACGAAGGGGGATCGAGGTAAAGGTAATCGTTGGGCGATATTGGGGGACCGATCGGCATGGGACGGGGCGCGGGGGTTGGTTGGTTGGTTTAAAGGATTGGGGGAAGAGTTTACTGCTATATTGTAACTACCACTTAAAATCCCTACACAACATTAGGGTAGGAGCGAAAAACAGAAACGTTCACAGATTTACATGAAACTTTTGAAGACGGTTATAGTAGATAACTCACACGGAAATATTTCTGACTAAAATGGTGTATTTTTGGAGAAAAGAGTTCAATAAACTGTTAACGTCTGACTCCTAGATTTAAACGATTTTTCGGAACAATACGTTGAAAGCTGCATTTTCGAGAAACAAATGAAGCGTTTTTTGGCTATTTTCTCGAGACTCGGTTGGCGGATTGAGCTGAAATGTTCACAGTTGTGCTATTTCATGCATATGTGGGATCAGACAGCGTATGGATGCTATTCTTTGACCTCGACCAATGTTGTGTTATCGCTTTAAAAGAAACCAAATCCCGGGTAAGCCCTTAACGCGGGTATCGACGTGATGTGGTGAAGGAGGGAGGAGAGGGTTAGGGGAGAACCTATAAGATTCCACGTAAAGACTGAGATCTCCCTGCTCTCGGGAACGCTGAGAAACACCGCGTACGTTATGCACGACCTACTGGGAGGTATATAGCGAGGACAGTCGCCACCTCATTCCCAGGGCCCAATTTTCTCAACTATGGAGCTCACTCCGTGTGCAAGAGTGCACCCTCGAATGACCATGGCTCCTACAGCATGCTTTCCCGTCTTCCTCCAGTGGACTCTGACATATACCACTTACAGGGGTGACATTTTCTTCCTTGGTGTAATGTCCTTAGGGCGAACAACTCTTAGATGTACATGTAGCCTATGTATTTTTTCCCCATGCGGTGTGATCTACCTGCTGCGCAAATACCAAGGGGGTATACCCATCCACCCCCCCCCCTCGTTGCGGTCGCTCCCCGGCCGAACTCGTGCACCAGGTCAAAAAAAGAAGACATTTTAGATCGAATTTAGCGTGGAAGGTAAATGACGTTGTGGGCGTTCGTGCATCTATAGTGACATTTAACGCACGGGGCAAAGGCAAATCTGGGCCCAATTTTCATGGGCCTGTTTACAGTAAAGCGTAGAATCGGAGCTCACGGAAGCAAACAAATCCGTGCTTAACGTCAGCTTATTTCACGGCCGATATTTTCTCGCTTCCGTAAGCAAAAATTATTCCCCACGCGCATGCGTGAATTACTTCCCTGCCTGGGATGCAAAGTAGACCTTTGCTTTTTCATCTGCTGATAGTTTTGGAAAATAATTTCAGCAAATGTGGTAAAGCAACACCATTAGGGGTTTCAAAACTATACCGTACCTCGCCCGAGCCTGCATCGGTGAAAACATTTCTAGGGTTTTGTCCGAATTCGCGGTCACCGGTGAAATTTAGGTCATCAAATTCAACAAACGACCGGCGAGATTTCCTCTATTGTTGCGTTCACAAAAACCTACCGTTCAGCGAAGGAATTCTCAAAAAGGCCCTATACAACATCGGTAAAGGTCAAAAGATTGCCAGAGTTTGTATGTTAATCCATTAAACATTCCAGAAACGAAATCCTGCGAAGATTTTAGTTCCAAATGGTAATCTGAGAAAGTCGAGAAAGGAAAAAACAAACACCGTCACGGTTTTGGCACCGTTCTGTAGAGTGTAAGAAACAGTTTATTACTCGCGAGTAATAAACTATTTTGTCGATGTTCGAGGGAAGATTTCTCGTGAAGTACAGCATCCCAGTCCGTAAGATTACAACATGAGGATTCTACCATGACCATCTACAAACTGTGTAAATTAGAAGGATAACTGAGGACATCGATGTTTTCCCAATGTTGTATTTGGCCATCAAGCGCCGAATGCATGAAAATGAATTCTGCGCTTACGGTGTCCTGCGAGCACAGAATTCTGCGCTAAGCAGAGCCAGTGAAATTGGGCCAAGGTGGCACAGCATAATGAGGAATAATTCCATTTTTAAGATTTTTAGATTTTCTAATGATGTGAACAAGTATATCATTAGCTTTTAAATTATATCAAAATGTAATATCCTCTAATACTTAAAATTTCCAAAACTATATTTAAACAAGTTGATTTGTAATCGAATTGTGAAGATACTTTAACTTCAGGCGTTGTTTACTCAAAAAGAGTTTTGGTGGGATATTCCTCATTTCGCTGTGCCGGGTCACAAATATCAGACATTCGATCACAACCAACAATGGCCAATTTACTCCTCGGGTCTTATGTTTTACCAGCCGTTTTGTTGACTGCAAATTAAACGTCGCCATCTTTTATCAGGAGAGTTTTGTTTTCTGTTGGCACATGACCCATTTTCGATATCATGCTTCATCACCTTGCGTCTGAGCAGGGACGTGTTACGGGGACCGTTTCGTGGCCTGGCAAACGGTGCAAAGTAGTCCGTGCGTTCTCGCGTGAACTCGCGATTAGTGCGAGGGTGGAGGAGTGGTTGGGATGGGGGCGGAGAGTTCGGTGATTATATCGCGCCGATTTCACCGCGGTCCGCGGGGCGACGGGCAGCCACGATCCCGTGGCCCGCTGACCCCGGCACGGACGGGCGTGGTTTGGCTGATGACATCCCCTCATCCACCGGTCCCCCAAACCCAGCCGCGCTCACACTCGCAGCTCTCCGATAGGACACTCGCAGCTCTCCGATAGGACACTCGCAGCCCTCCGATAGGACACTCGCAGCCCTCCGATAGGACACTCGCAGCCCTCCGATAGGACACTCGCAGCCCTCCGATAGGAAACTCGCAGCCCCCCGATAGGAAACTTGCAGCTCTCTGATAGGACACTCGCAGCCCTCCGATAGGATACTCACAGCCCTCCAATAGGACACTCGCAGCCCTCCGATAGGATACTCACAGCCCTCCGATAGGACACTCGCAGCCCTCCGATAGGACACTCGCAGCCCTCCGATAGGACACTCGCAGCTCTCCGATAGAAAACTCGCAGCCCTCCGATAGGAAACTCGCAGCCCTCCGATAGGAAACTCGCAGCCCTCCGATAGGAAACTCGCAGCCCTCCGATAGGACACTCACAGCCCTCCGATAGGAAACTCGCAGCCCTCCGATAGGAAACTCGCAGCCATCCGATAGGAAACTCGCAGCCCTCCGATAGGAAACTCGCAGCCCTCCGATATGTGACGAAAGAGTTACCAACGCGCCGCGGTCACAACTGGAACAGAATGAGCCCGAACACGAAGGCATAACTGCTCCACTGCTCTCGTATAGCGGCCAGTGCACCGGATCGTTATCCTCAGGTATCTTTGCAGCCCCCATATCTCCGTTCCCCATCGTCCCGTCCCATGGGTCGCTAATAAAGGATCGTCCTACCCCCTCCCCTTTACTCCCCGAAACATTATTTATTTATTTCCCCCCAATCCTATTACGGTTGCGATTACCCATAATAATATCTCCTCGTGACAGGCGCGTTCTCGCACAGACCGGCTGCGCTCGTTGCAGATAACATGACACTTCTTCGGCGGACCGATACCGTGTTTTGACAAAACGGTCCGTTGCTCCTCCGATAGCTCTCCGATAACTCACACGATCCGCGGTCCCTTCTGTCTCTCTCTCTCCCTCTCTCCATGCCCTCCTCTCTCTCTCCATCTCTCTCCCTCCTCTTTCTCTCTCCGAGTAAAACTGGGACAAAGGGGCCGAGGAACGCAAAGTCAACACGGGCTTGTTTTACTCCTCTCTTTTCTCTCTTCACCTCCTGGCGTCTCCCCTCTCTCTTCTCTCTCCCCTCTGTCCCCTCTCTCCTCTCTCTTCTCTCTTCTCTCTCTCTCCCATCTCTCCTCTCTCTCCCATCTGTCCTCTTTCTCCCCTCTGTCCCCTCTGTCCCCTCTCTCCTCTCTCTTCTCTCCTCTCTCTCTTCTATCTCTCCTCTCTCTATATCCCGCTCCCCTATCTCTGTCTCTGTCTCTGTCTTCCCCCTTCCCCCTCCCCTATTTCTCTCCCCACCCCGGCCTCTCTCGACGTGAGCACCCTTTTCCTGCCAAGAGCTGATTGAAAAGAAAACCAACGATTTTTTTGTTTTTACCATATAGGATGAGGGGAAGGTATTTCCCAGAGGAAGAACTCGCCGAGGAGAAATCTCGAGTTTAATGCTGCCACTGACAAAATAATGCGAGCTCCGCCACCGGACTCCGTGTCAGTACAGTACGTGATGGTCTCCCCTCCTCTCTCAAATATTGTGCCAGCACACACGAAGGAGGGTGGATGGGGGGTTGCGGCGCGTTCCCCCCTCCGTATTGAAAGATAACACCGGTACGCGCGATACTCCCGGTCCCCATACCACCCTGCCCTCCAACCTATCCCCCTTAATCAGCGCGGCACGCACGTCACTGCGGGTCGCAGCCTGTCATCTCGGTCTCCGGCGAATCCCACCACGCGCGGCGGTACCGCCGCATCGGGCATCAAGACCTGACACTCGACGACGAGCCCCCCCCCCCCCTCGACAGAATTAAGTCCGTTCAATGATCGGTGGAGCGACAGCTCCGA
This sequence comes from Luidia sarsii, assembly GCA_949987565.1. NCBI lineage: Eukaryota > Metazoa > Echinodermata > Asteroidea > Paxillosida > Luidiidae > Luidia > Luidia sarsii. Next base: position 3,081,485 of record OX465108.1, on the reverse strand, counting down.
GGAATGCACAGACTATAAATACAAGTAAAATGGGCCGTTCGCCTTCAGAAGACTTCGTAAATATTTGCTCGAGCTGTTGGTAAGTTTGCTACTCACCCAAAAGCCAAGGTTGATGGTACAGTTGACATCGTGTTTGGACTCGGGAAATCCTAATGTTTCTTTAACATAAATGATTACCGTGCTCGCCTGTGACATAAATTACTATAACGATCACCATGCTCGTCCGCAGCGCCTTTTCGCCGCTGGTCGGAATAGGATTTGTGCGTATACTCAATGCCACGCAGAATGAATCTTTTAGGATGAGCACGCGCATACCCATTTGTGTATCCTTGTGGAGACATGGCCTTGTTCTCGTGCACTATACAACCGAACGAGAAACGATGTTTGAAAAAGAAAATGCTCCCATTTCAGCCACATTCACTTTCATGGGTAGAAATTTGGACCGTATGTCCCTTAATTATATAACAATTCAACTTGCGACGAATTTCTATACCCATCACAAATTTCCCGTTTTTTAGTTATTTCCAAATACCAGTTCCGTGAAAACCTTTTGGAGACCTATACACCTTTACAATTTCCCCTTAGCGGCCATCCTTTGTATTCAACCTATTGGACTTGGTCACCACAAGGCGCTAGATTCGCGCTCAGGGTTTTTTGGCACATTAACTGGCACCACACGACGAGGTCGCCAAAGCTTTAGATCATTCGCTTCATTTGCCAACGACATTGATCGCTGCCAAGACTTCACAAGCCGCGGCATATGTTGTCAGTATCACTTATTACCGAGCGGTAATGCCGCACTAAACGCATGTCCGTGTGCGTGCAACCGTGTAACGTGCTTTTAGGGTAATTTGAGGTTGAGCTCCAATTGAGTTTTTCCGTCCTGCAAAGGGTCGTAATTGCGACAATTTGGGGCGTCATTAGGTTGTAGGAATATCGATAGATCTTTACAGGAAAGAGGGACACAGACTGTTCTTATCTTAAATGTTGGTAAGCCTACCGGTATTTCTTTCAGTCACCAAGTTCGGTGTGTGCTACCAAATTATTAGTAGCTTAAATTTTGTTACACGCGAAAACGAGGGTTTGCCCACTGTACAGGAATAGTAAATCTCAATTCTGGGCAGTACTAACTGAAATATTGGCCACATTTTACGAAAGTAAATAATCTTATACACTTGGTACCCTCGGATTTGCCCGTTGCGTTGTACCGACTTCAACCGTGTTCATTTGATATAGGCCTATATCTCGATAGTGCAGTGTGTATAGTTTGTGACTTGTATACAGAGCATTCATCCACGTATACTGAAATGCAAGGCGGGATTTTTTTTTTCGAAAAGTCTTTGGCACATTGCATCTGCGAAATTGATCCAAAATAAATGTGCCAATGCCCGTTTCTGCACATGCTTTTAACGTCTTTCCGCAAATCCAATAATACCCTATGATATAAATATATAGAGAGAGTTGCAGTGGAGGCAGATCCTCTCCGGTATGGAAGTGTCATTTTGACTCTTGCATCACCCGAGATGGGGATGTTAGTATTGGCAAATATTTGACAACCTTTCGTTCTTCACCATTCCGAAGGAGTGCCTCCTCCCCGCCCATTTCCTCGAAGAGACTGCCGGGAGACCGTCAGGCAACACATCCGCAGATTAAATATGTCATAGCCGAGCTCTATCGGGTGACAGATTCATCAGGTACTGACGTCAGGAGTTGACGCTCGAGATAAATTGCCACCTTTTAAAGGGAAGGAGGGGAATGCAGACCAATAAACGCCACCAAAGATTTCCCCAGAAAAAGCTTCCTAGAAAAAAGCACCTCAGCTGAGGCAAAATTGAGCGTATTCGTCAATCGAAATGCTGGCTTTGAACAACAGAAACAGTTTGTAGACGTGAACCTATTTTTTTTTTTTTTCGGGGGGGGGGGTGGGGGATGCGGATGCTCACCTCTTGGGTTCACTTTAAAGTTGATTCATTCAACCATAGAGGACTTATCAGGAGATCGTGGCAACTGGCACTCGTTTTTTGGGGCATGAATATTGATAAGAACTGGACCCTTGTTTTTCGGGAGTCTGTGTGCGCGGGGTTGAATCGCTCAGGGACGCTGCAACTGAACGCCGAAGGCGGATCCAACCCCCTCTCAACTCGACCAGAGACCCCCACCGTCTGTAGCATTTGCATATTATTCATTGGAAATGGGCTTATCGTTTTACTGCCCTGGCCCTGTGCGTTAATGGAATTTAATGCATTTACCGGTTGGGGGTATTTATTACCGACACGGGAGGATGAGGGGAGGGGTCTTTCTTGTTTATTTTTTTTCTGCTTTAGTCTGAGGGCATTTCTTTTGTTTTGGATAAAAAAAAAGTAGAAGAAGAAAATAGTTACAGAGACGAGACTGGAACCATTGCGAAATTTCTCCCAATAGCCTAAGAGCGTCGAGCGTCTTCTTCCCGTATGAACCCGGGTCTTTTTGAAAACACAGCTATGGGCTCAGACTATAAGCCTTCATCCTAGTCATCTACCGGCTCTCTTATTCAGCCCGGAACAGAATATTCTATTTCAAATTACTCAGCCCACATTTTATACACAGCGCCAATGGCCAGCGCCTATGGCCAGCGCCTTTAGGCCAGCGCCTATAGGCCAGCGCCTATAGGCCAGCGCCTATAGGCCAGCGCTATATAGGCCAGCGCCTATAGGCCAGCGCCTATAGCCCATAGCCTATAGGCCAGCGCTATATAGGCCAGCGCTATATAGGCCAGCGCCTATAGGCCAGCGCCTATAGGCCAGTTTCGTAAATGCCCGTTGGAGACACATATGTTTGATTGAAAACAAAAAATCCCAGCCTATATTCTTCGGCTCGTACATGCATGCTTCGTTTAGGGCCGTTTTCGGGCTGAGGCTTCGATCGTCTCCGTCTGACGAAACCTGAAAATCCAGGTTGTGGTGTGTTTCCGAATTTGAAGGTTTGTTGGCTTGGTAGGTACAGGGTGTTCCCCCTTGCAGAAACTGGGGCCAAACGCTTGTTTTTAGATGCCTGTGATATTAAACGAGTACGAGAAAATATGACCGAAGCCTAAGCCCGAGCCGATAGGCCTTTATTTCGTAAACGGCCTATGTTTCTCTCCCAGTCAAGTCGAATTTATAGGCATCCCGTTCTAATGCCTTGTACATTGAGTAAGGGGGAGAGAAATGAAGACGAAGCCAGTGCCTGAGCGTGAGTTGGGTTTTTTGGGAAAGCAGGGCTATAATCAGGGGAGTTGGGACTGTAAGATGAACTGAAGGAGTAGGGTGCGGGGAAGGAAACGATCCAGTCTCAAGTGAGGAGAATAATGTCGGCGGTCGGATACTCACCTTTCGTTTTAGCTCGAGGTCTGTTTGGACCTCTTGAAGGAGGAGGAGGGGGAGAGGGAATTATTTCTGAAGTGGGGCATTTCTCTCTCCCCCCTCTCTCTCCATGCCCTACTCTCTCTCCACTCCCCCTTTCCCCTCTTTCTCTCCCTATACTCCTCTCTCCCTCTCCCTCCCCTCTCTCTCCCTCTCCCCTCTCTCATCATGCCCTCTTCTCTCCCTCCCCATCTCCCTTTCTCTCTCTCCCTTTCTCTCTCCCTCTCTCCTTATACTCTCTTTTCTCCGTCCCCTCTCTCTCCCTCTTCCCCGTCCCCCTCTCTCCCCACTCTCTACATGCCCTCCCCTCTATCCGTCCCATCCCTCTCCCTCCATCTCTCCTCCCCTCTCTCACTCTCTCCCTCTCTCCGTGCCCTCTTCTCTCTCCCTCCCCTCTCTCTCCATCTCTCTCCCTCCCCTCTCTCTCTCCATCTCTCTCCCTCCCCTCTCTCTCCATCTTTCTCCCTCCCGCTCTCTCTATCCATCTCTCTTCATCCCCTCTCTCTCTCTCTCTCTCCCTCCCCCTCTCTCTCTCCATCTCTCTCCCTCCCCCTCTCTCACCATCTCTCCCTCCCGCTCTCTCTCTCTCCATCTCTCTCCCTCCCCTCTCTTTATCCATCTCTCTTCCTCCCCCTCTCTCCCCATCTCTCTCCCTCCCGCTCTCTCTCTCCATCTCTCTCCCTCCCCCTCTCTATCTCTCCCCCATCTCTCTCCCACCCGCTCTCTCTCTATCTCTCTCTCTCTCTCCATCTCTCTCCCTCCCCTCACTCTCTGAGTCGAACCGGAACAAAGGGGCCGAGGAACGCAGAGTCAACACGAGCTTGTTTTACTCGTCTCTTCTCTCTCTTCACCTCCTGGCCGCATCGCGGTTCGATCGAATTACGAAGTATACCCCACCCCCCCCATCATCACCGCCCCCTCCCCCGTATAACCGGCCGTAGAGTTCAGGGCAGTGTCTTCATTCCCGCGCCCCCGGTCATGTCGTGCTGTTGCTCCGGCGAGAAATCGGAGAAAAGACGAGCGAGCACAAGAAGAGCAATGCGATATTGATTGGCGTTGACTTAACCTCACATATTTATAGCATCGGCTGTAGGGTATAAGGCAAGGCCTACGTACGTTCCTATATGTGGTATCCACCGCGATTTAATATCATATCGATATTGCGGTGTCAGGGTACAGGTTACACTTGGGCGACTACTTTTCAAATGCTCAAGCTAGTAGTCGTGTTGGTTTGGGTGGTCGTAAAGGTGACGTAGTAGTATGAAACGCTTTCGAGGCCATGTGCAAAATGGTGATTCCGGCATGCAGTCGCTGTCGGATGAAGCAAGTTGGTATGGCTTTGTCGTTCTTGCAGTCGTGGGTATTTTCCATTAGTGCGTCTTGGGCTGTGGCTTGGGCTCAGGATGTGGCTTGGGCTCAGGCTGTGGCTTGGGTTCAGGTGGTGGATTGGGCTTGGTCAATTTGACCCAACGGGTGAAAGTGCAATACTCGGGCTTAAGGGTAAAACCTATACTGACAGAACGTGACAAAAATTTGTATAAAAAAAGTGTATCAAAATTGTAGCCAAATGCTGGCTTTGGGTTGTGATTCCCTGTGCTGGACGTTAGTAGGGTATTACATGAAGACGAGACAAGACTCTGAGCCAAAGACGTGGTTTCCAATTATTGTCAGTCCTACGAAGAAGTTCCTTTTCACATGTATGCATAACCTACGTACGTTAGGACCGGTGACGTATGCACTGTTGGTGTAGAAGTTGACTGTATCCCCCGAACAGAATACAGCACCGTCACAAGGCAAACTTACACAGCAAACCGACTAGGAACGAAGAACATTTGACTGGGCAAGGATTCGCTCATAAAAAATGATAAGTCATCGATTCATCTTCAATATCTATTTTTAAATCACGACACCGGAGGTGGGTAGTTGGCTCATCAGCCGGGACTAGACGTGTTAATTGGGAACCGTGCTCTTTGAACATCCGAAAAGCTTAGCCGTTCTGCTTTTTTTCTGTTTGGGCCGAGGTCTACTTTCGGGAGCTACTTAGGCGAACAGGATTTATCTTCATGTCCGCGTCTCTTTGATGAGGTCCCTTAAAGCCCTTGAGTCCAATCGTATTAAATCGTCTTATCTTCTCCCTCCCCTCCTCTCTTCCTCCTCCTCCTTGACTCCGTCTCGTCTTCTCGTCTTCTCGTCTTCTCGTCTTCTCTTCATCCTCTTCTTCTTTGTCCTCCTCTTCTTCTTCTTCGCATCACACATTATAAGACTCACAACAGACCGTATTTTGAGAGAACCACTTGGTCAAGGATTGGGGGTTACTTGCGGTTTTTACTACCCCGAGCCTGAAATGTCATTAAAAAGACAGTGGTCCTGATGTTTCCACTCAAGCAGGACCACTTTCGAGGACAGAAAGGTCCCTTGGGCCAAATTTCATGCTAGCAGAAACAAACCACGCCAGGCCCTTCAACTGAGCTCCGCTTTCGGCTCGCGGTATTAATTCTCAATATTGAGGATTGGGACAATGCGTGAGGGCGTGATTAGTGAAAGGGGGTAATGACTGCATGCGATATAGAAGGAGATGGGGGATGAAGAAGCTTTAGACGAGATTTTAGTCGATTCACGACGGATAAGACGGAGCAAGGGAAGGGTTTTAGAAGGAGAGGGCTGAAGAGGGGAGGGGAACGGCCGGTCAAGAGGGCCAAGAGGTTGTTTCCGTACAAAATAACTGACTCAGAGGGAGGCCATTCAATTCTATGCAGAAGGGCGGTGCTCGCGATCCTTTTGCACGCCTCATGCATGTTTCAGATGCCAGAGGGCAGTCGAGGGTCCCGAGTAAGGTTCGAGTTGATTCAGCGGAGGCGGTAACGCCTGGACATGGAGGCTAAGGTTACCTAGCCTCACCACGTGATCTGCCTGCCCAATGCTCCAGACACCGGCTAAGCGTCCACATCCTGACCATCTCCTCGAGGAGTCGGGATTTTTTGGGCCTAGTCCCTTCCCGAATTCCGGGTCGGACTCCTTTTTATGGTAATGCTCTGAAAGGCGATCGTGTGTTTTTTGTTTTTTGATGGAGCCCGCTTTGCTCGGACGGCACAGTGGCATTGACTCCATGGCATCCCGACGAACGCCCGATGTCATTGACCCAACTGGTGTCAGTAACCCAACTGGAGACCGTGTGCCAACTGGTGTAATTGACGCATATAATGCCAGTGACCCAACTGGTGTCAGTAACCTAACTGGAGACCGCGTGCCAAGTGGTGTAATTGACGCAAATAATGCCAGTGACCCAACTGGTGTCAGTTACCAAACTGGAGCCCGTGAGCCAAGTGGTGTAATCGACTCAAATGATATAAGGCCCTTTTCCAAAACCAGACTTATAGGCTTTGGCTCCGGCTTGTTGAAGTTGAAGCTTTGGGTTCCTTTTCGAAACTCAGTGAAACATTCAAAAATGATGCCAAAGGCCTCCTGTTTTCATGCCTTGTACTCGAAATGGATGAAAGAACCAGAGACAAAGCCGGAGCCTGAGCCTAAGCCGGGCTTTGGAAAAGGGCCTTAGTGACGCAACTGGTGTCATCGATGCTAAATACGTCACTAACTCAACTGATATCAACGGCATCGCCAATGGTGATGAACCAAAACCAATGGCCGGCTGGCATCAAAATGCCACAATGACGTCAGTTTAATAGGCCATGAGCCAACTGATGTCAAAACCCCACCTTAGTTATTTTTTAGCAGTCGATACTGGTACAGCGGACTTACCGCATCATTTTCACCAAACCCCAGTCGCATAAAAAAGGCGCTTAATAAAGGCTGCGTGCTCTAAGCAGACTGAGGTTGGTAGAGATCCACGAATGACGAGAGCACACTGCGTGGTTCGATCGCAGCATGGGGTCACGTTGGCAGGATTCCAGCCACAGCGGACGACCCGTAAGGAATCGTTGCATCAAATGAACAGACAAGCGCGGATCTCGCCTGCCCTGCGAGAGTGCAGAGCGACAGTGGCAATGCGGGTCGCGCGGACTTAGCTATAAGTAATTCGATTTGGCGTCTCCATTAGAACGAGGCTGTCCTGTCCTCTCGAAGAAGGGAAAAAAACCACCACAAAAAACCCCAACAGTTGGGTCGCTGATTGAAAATTCCAGACTGATTCATCGAGACACCAAGTGTTGACAACAGTGGAACATTGTAGAACCGAACGTGAGCGGAATATCAAACTGAAAAGCAGTCGACGGTGACCGGGTAAGCATAGTGTAGTAGGAATGGGGATATCCCAGTTGCGCCTATATAATCATATAAGTCACTTTAGACTGTCTCGCCGATTATCGTCGCTGGTAACCTGAAGTCTTATGTGCGGGGGACCAGTAAATGACCGGTCTGCATTTTAATGATGCTTTTTGGGGGGCATATTACACCGAGCTACACAACCACACAATATAGGCAGGTTTGCGGTGACACCAGAGCATACTAGTCGAAACGTCGAGTTACTACTTAGGTTCTTTTCAGAACCACACCTCTTCTTTAAGAGACCTGATACATGGTGGCACCGCAAACCTTCCTATATTGATTCACCCACCATGCAAAGCCTTAAATCTTATTTACAACCATACAAGCAAATCAAGTCCTATTACATAGGTTGATGCCTTACAAAATAAGTGCATGCGGATTTAGTGCACGGAGTGTCCTGTTGAGTACAGGTAGGTGCGGTTCTGGGAAGAACCGTTGAGCGGAAACTGGACGTTTAGGTCAGGATACACCGTTACCATCCCCGGGTCTTTAAGGGGAATGAAACCCAGAGAACAAAGTTGGCCTATCTGATTGGGTGTTAAAAACAACCGACAATTACCTATCTGCTACTCACCTACGAGTTTCATAAAGAGGGAAACATCATGGAATTCAGTGGTCGAATTTGCGTTCCCGCAACCCGCCATGTTTTTAAAGGGGCCGCCAATCATTGCGGGGGGTGTGACATCATAACGTATGGGCCCGGATGGATGTATCCCTATACATGTACTACGTGCAGTTTGTATACACTCGCGAGCTGAACGATGGTGTACTGCCAGGCTTTGGGATGTCAACATATCCGCGGGAAAAAGCTGGGGAAATCTGTCCATGCAGTTCCCAACAAGGACAAGAGACCTGAGTTATTTAGGAAGTGGGCTGCGGCCATCAAAGTTGAGAAATTTCTCTTTAATGTCTTGTCTCGAGTCGACCATGCCTTTCCTATATATAGACTATGTGCATTTGGGGAATAGACCAGGATATTGTGACGGAGGTCTAGCGAGTATGTTTTTTTTTCACTCACTTACTCACTCATATACCTCTTTCCCACTACGAAATATCAGGGTTACCTTGGGGGTAACGGCAAGTCTTAACACCGAGATACCCCAGGTGGGAAACGGTTACCAGGAGGTTCCCCACTACACTTTTCCAGCCCCGGGTTATTGGCAAAAGCACTCACTCACTCTTGACCCTCTACAAGGATATCGTCGGGAGGGATCTGAGGGTCGAAGCAGCAGACACTCTTCCCCGGTCGGTTCTGTCAGATGTTGCTGTCAGTGTTGTCAGATTTGTCCATGAGTTGATGTTGTCCAATTACCCGGGACATGCGTTGTCGACCAAGCCTATACGTCCGCCCTCCACTGTGCCCTGTATAGGACGGCCATTTACACTACAGGCTGTCATGTCTAGTGACACGGGGTGATCATCATGCAGCCTTCGGCTCTTCACTGTGGCAAGGGGAGGTTCTTGCCGGCCAGCTAGATATTCGACCCTGCTCCAGAACGTATACTCCTTGGTCTTGTGCTCTAAGTACCATGATTTTTTTCCTACTCTATCTTTAAACTTAGCCCCACAGACGCTCGCGTAACTGGGTGGGCCCCTAGCAGTCCTTGGGCGCGCGCGAATGCCCGTGAGCAATTCGATAAAACCGTTCCCAGCGGATCCCCAGCCAACCGTCTTTGCACGACGTGGCATTTGATTGGCACGCGACTGGCTCGCTAAAGCCACGAGCCAACCCTCAGCCCCATCCCCGCCACCACACGCTATAATTATATGAAACGGCTTCTTTTTCCACGTCAAAGAAAAAACAAAAAAAGCCAAACAACAGGAAACATCCTGTGCCTGCTTTTAAAAGACCTGTTGCATTAATTTACATTCACTCTTGGCTGTGTGGAGAACGCAAGTGGGAAATGCCGGATTCGTATGGGTTGATGCCGTGCCCAAAACGGGCGTCTATAGAGCTAGGTCTAGGTCTTCCCCCTATTGTAAGTACATGGAGATGCGAAGACATTTAGCCCTAGCTCTAGCTATGGAAGCCCGTTTCGGACACGACCTTTGATCCTGAAATGACTGCCCGATGACCAGACATTGCGCAATGGATTTCCTCAGTCCTATAATCGGTGATCACTCCCTCGAAAAAAAAGGAATATATCATTGAGTCTCAGGAGGCTTACCTACTCACGGACTGATAAGCAAATTTGATTACCACTCTGCCAACATGAAGTTGCTCAAACGCAATCAAGCGCTTCACTGAAAATTGCTACAGTTTGTGGCAGCTTTTAGACTCTGTTGTGTTTACAGTGTAGTTTAATTAAACTTTTCGAGAAGAGACCAATTGTTTAAATTAATTTTTAAGCAGCCGGGACCCTGTGTTGACAAACACACACAGACACGCACACACACACACACACTTAAAATGGTACTTTGTAATTGTTTACAAAGCAGTAATATCATTACAAAATAGTATGTAAGCCTATTTTGTCTAAGGATAAGGCAGCTTGTTGAATTGTGAAACATTGGGGTATAAAATGAAACACATCTGGGTGTGGTGGGAACCCATTTCTCAGTGTAGGTAAAACATGTTCACAAACCTCTGGCAGCAGGGCACAAGACTGGGTGACTTCGGCCGACTCTTGATTCCCTCTCTGATTGACCGGGGAATTGAACACCCCTCTATACTAAGTGGTATGGACCAACTTACAAAGTCATGGAGGGGGGAGTCAGGAGGTAAGTTTAAGATGTAAATAGTGTCGCTGCACACAGGGTCCCTCCTTGGATAATTCAATCATTTTGTGAAAAATAGGCAGCCATCTTTATACTATCAACTGCCGTATACATCCAGGGATCAAACCCAACATGTTCATTTAAATGCAAACAACATTTCTCTGCGCACCACTAAAGCACCACTAAAGTCAACGTTCATTTTAGTGACAAGACTGTACCTTAAATACCCGGGACTTACTCCTTCCATCCATGTCATAACTCTAATATACCAAATTGACCCTGTTTACTTAAGGATGGATCCGAAAAGCATTGCAGTGAACGATTCTAAGCACGCCCGATTTGGCTCAGAAATTGAAAATCAACTTATGTTTGCTTCCTTGACGAAGCTGACGCACCGCGGCCGCGCGATTGCCTATAACTGGCGTCGACAAAGCAGGTACAGCGTGTAATATCGGCAATCAGACCGAACTTCCAGTCGGGCGGACCCATCAGAATGCATCGTCTCTGCCGCAGGGAGTTGCACGATGAAGGGGTTCATCAATACAGCTCTTTTTTTTGACATCCTACCGATGTCATTTCACGCTTAACACTGCCGCGACCCAAATTGAGCCTCCGAATTCTACCGCTTTCAGCCGACGTGATAAGATTACATAGGGCCTATACAAAAAAAAATGTTTTCAAACGGAATATAGATGACCCGATGTTGTGGATACTATGAATCATGCACGCCCATTTCGCCTTGTCAGAATTTTGCGAATGTTGTATTTCTTTGAAATTCATTTGCTTGAATCTATAAGCCTACATATGCTAAATCTATAAGCCTACAGATGCTGAATCTATAAGCCCACAGGGGCAGGGGCAGGGGCAGGGGCAGGGGCAATTCACATAGACGTGAATGTCTTTTCATAGTTATAGTTTGAAACTCAAAAGTTTTCCAGACATTTTTGTTTTAGATTATATTGAGCCCCTAGCAGGATCTGCCCTCAGCAAAAATCTGCCTTTGAGAAAGTTCCTGCTACGATCGAAACATCGGGCCCCGCCATATTTCAGAAATTAGCCATTCTGGCCGGTAAGCAGTAACAGGCTAGTAAGCAGAGTGCAAAGCTTGGGCATTACTTTAAAGTGGTAAAGCAGTCGGACAAGATGTATCTACTATACGTGTACAGTTCATCTGTGTGCCTTCAAATCGATTCGTCCAGTCAGCGAAGCATTGCAAGCTGATTGGAAGGGGGAGGGGGAGACTGAGGGGGTTATATATAGGAAAAATCAGTGTGCTCTTGTACGAGATGTTGTTGTCTTTCAGTTTTTTTGGGGAGGTGGAGGGACGATTGCAACACCAGTTGCTACATGGAATGAAAATACGGTCCATCTGTCGACTTCCGATGCCGGCAATGCACGGTCAATAACGCGGCAGCTGTTTCCTCAAGGGCGGCGTGTCGCGGGCAGGGAGGGAGGAGGGAGAGAAGGAGGGGAAGATGAGGAGAGGCGAGGTGGCAGAGCGAGACTGACGGAGAGAGAGATACGGGGAAATAGGCGGAACGTTCGGAGAGAAGGAAGGGGAAGACGAGGAGGAAGAGAAGCGAGGGTGAGGCAGTGACACCTAGAGAGAAATAGGGGGATAGGAATCGAGAAGGGGTGCATCTGGGGGGAGGAGAAATGGTAGATGGAAGAAAAGGAGAAGGAGACTGGGACACAGACAGAGCGATAAAGAGAGATTGGTCGGGAGGAGACGGGAGAGAGAGCGGGAAGAATCTGAAGGAAGGAGAAGGAGAGGCATGTACAGAGATGCAGGCGAAGAGATGGGCAGATAGTTAGAAGGAGAGACAGATACAAAGTCATGCAGACATTGAGCATCGGGAGGGAAGGAGGAAAAAGAGAAGGAAGAGGAGGTCTAGAGAAAGAATAGAGAGAGGGTAGAACGAGATCAAGAGAGAGAGAGAGTGGGAGAGATGAGGGAACAAAATGAAGTTTGAGGGACGGACTAAGAAAAGAGAAAGAGAAGTAAGAGAGAGGGGGAAGGGAAGTTAAGAGAAAGGTGAGGGAGACAAGTGAGAGATATATCGAGAGGGAGTCACTAAGGGGCAGGGGAGAGGGAGAGGGAGAGATGGAAGTCCAATGGGAGGGGGGGGGCATGCGTCCTTGACGGATCGGGTGGGCTGTGCAGAGACAGAGGGGTTTGACATTCGATTCACGGCTGGCCCCGATTACACGGCCGGATCCGGGCCACGCTCGGCCGACCCCGTGCGTCGCGCCCGAGCGCCCCCTTCGCGCTCCGACGCGTCGCGCTCGCTCGATGCCGGCTCCGGAAAGGAGCCGAGATGCACAGGAACTCCATCACATTGCCCGCCGCCCTAGGCGCTAACATACTTCATGCGCTGATCACTAAATGTCCCTGAGAGTGAGTAATATCTAGCATACCGGAACCCAACACCACAGGGTGTTCCGTATGTCCTATAGCTATACCTAACCTTTGACATATCAAGGATGAAAATGCCTCGCTCACATTGCCAGAGGAGTGCACGTTCTAATACAAATAACATTTGGTTCAATAAGTTGAACGTCCCTACTCTGAAATGCAATTCTTCCATCCTCGCCACCATCTCACTCATTCCCTGCCCCTTCTTCTGTACTTTTACACTCTCTCCTTTACCCTTCCTTCCTATCCCTTCCACCATAACTCTTATATATATATATAACTTCCTGAATGCATCCATCGTTTCCCCACATCTCACATCCGTCTCTCCCTCCCTCTCTCTTCATCCCCCTTCAACCATATACCTATATCTACATACTCCCTCAATACTCTCTTTCTGCTTCCCTCCCTGCCTTGGAGAGTGCACGTTCCACCATAACTCTTATATATATATATAACTTCCTGAATGCATCCATCGTTTCCCCACATCTCACATCCGTCTCTCCCTCCCTCTCTCTTCATCCCCCTTCAACCATATACCTATATCTACATACTCCCTCAATACTCTCTTTCTGCTTCCCTCCCTGCCTTGGAGAGTGCACGTTCCACCATAACTCTTATATATATATATATAACTTCCTGAATGCATCCATCGTTTCCACACATCTCACATCCGTCTCTCCTTCCCTCTCTCTTCATCTCCCTTCAATCATATACCTATATCTACATACTCCCTCAATACTCTTTTTCTGCTTCCCTCCCTGCCTTGGAGAGTGCACGTTCCACCATAACTCTTATATATATATAACTTCCTGAATGCATCCATCGTTTCCCCACATCTCCCATCCGTCTCTCCTCCCTCTCCCCCTCTCTCCCCCTCTCTCCCTCTCTTCTCTCTACCACACTCCCTCATCCCCCTACCAGCTAACTCCCCCTCCACCCCCACACCCTCCAAGGAAATACCCGCCCATTTGGCAGGGGTAATTCCCTGTGGGCCACGCAGGCCCTGTCTGTCTGTTTGCGGGGAGGTGGGGCTAGCAGTCTCTACGCTGTGTCACTGCCACACATTCCAAATAGAGACGCGGTCATCCCGTGTCACTCAGGATCTCGCTCTGCCAACAGAGCCGCGGCTCTAATCTCGTCACATGCGTTTACGTCACGGGAAAACTCGGCCATATCGAAAGAAAAAAAAGAAGAGGACAAGAAAGAAAGAGTTGGAGAGGGAGAGAGAGAGAGCGGGAGAAGGCAACAAGGATCCAGGCTGGTATTATTCTGAACCGCTGATATTTGCACGCGATCCTCGACGCAAACAGCCGAACATTTCGCTGGCAAGCCACTGACACACAGATTAACCAATTGGTCTGCCTTCTCCCGGCCTTCCCCCATCTTTTTAGGAGTTCGTTCCCTGCCCGTGGTAACACGATATATCCGTTCCTTCTGGACCGATTTCCAGGACCCTTCAGTTCCCCGCACAGATCTTAGCCGGATTTCCCAGGATCGACAATCAACCAAGGGGGGGGGGGGGAGGCAGTCTTCAGTGAAGTGCTTCCCCCGTGGAGCAATCATTTGGGTCAATTTGAAGAGGACGATCGTGCAATCTCCCCGTCCCCGCCTGCGCCCCCTCCCCCCTCTCTCCGAAAAAAAAAAATCACACTCACCCAAAAAAAGTGCATGCCCATTTTACCCGGGGAACCATACTGTGTTTATCATGCACTTTTAAATCGTTCAGTCTACGGCACATGATCGCTGTATCCCTATATATCCGACACTGCGCTGGGCCGGCCCGTATTTCTCAGTAGAAGACTAAGGTGGGCTACGTGGGCCTTAAGCCTACCAATTAAAATCGATTGTACGGAAGAGTACAGCACGGCAAGGAAAAAAAAGGAAGGACAGCATAAAAAAACCACACACGCAGTTCGACTTTTCTCGTCGATTCCCGAGAGCCGATCCAACAAAGTCCGCCTGTAACGCGAAGCTAATTGTGTTTTCTCAATCTGCGTCAGACCAGCTTATATATACTTTGTTTTTCTCTTCTTCTTCTTCTTTTTTTTTTTTTTAAAGTGAGTCGTTAGTCGATTTCTGCTCACGATATTTTTCTTTCTCCTGCCAATCATAGAGAGGACAATCCATCTTCAGCTCGGGAACTCGTTTTAATCAGTGACTTACTATTTTGCCTCAGGGCAGTATCCTATATGTTCGCCGTTTCAAAACTCGGTATCCTCCCCCGATGCACATTCTATTTAGATGACACTCTAGACTACTTTTTTCTTGTTGCTGCTGCTGCTGCATTTGTTTCTATACTGCTGGCGTTGTTGCCATACTGCTGCTGCTACTAACTGCTGCTGCTAATGTTGCTTTCGTTGTTCCTGAGTCGTATCATTTTGCAAAGAAAACAATTCTTGAACATTCTTATGGGAAATAGACTTTCACGCGTACAAGTGGACATTGACTTCTCGCGCTTGTTATCAGGGAAAGACACGAAGACTCGTTTTCGTATGCAGTGGGTACCGTACGTGTTGAAACCTCAGGCTTGTCTATCTACTCTCCGCAAGGACAGAAATGAAATGATTGCAAGAAATATGAAGACGTGGGTGTGAAGTTGACCTAAATAGAGCCATCCTCCTTAAGACCCAGGGGACGATGTTCTGTTTTTTCTTGGTTTAATTTGCTGAGGCGGCAACGGAGGCAAAGCCCGGTGGAATCGATCGGGGACGAGAAGCGCGGCCGTGGCTTCCAGCAGACGCGATCAGTCAAGCCTGAACACTTGGTTTGAAACTTACCTTTTGCTGGGGGAGGTATAGAGAGGCATAGAGAGGCATAGAGAGGTAGAGGCAGAGGCAGAGGCAGAGGCAGGGGCAGGGGCAGGGGCAGGGGCAGGGGCAGGGGCAGGGGCAGGGGCAGGGGCAGGGGCAGGGGCAGGGGCAGGGGCAGGGGCAGGGGCAGGGGCAGGGGCAGGGGCAGGGGCAGGGGCAGGGGCAGGGGCAGGGGCAGGGGCAGGGGCAGGGGCAGGGGCAGGGGCAGGGGCAGGGGCAGGGGCAGGGGCAGGGGCAGGGGCAGGGGCAGGGGCAGGGGCAGGGGCAGGGGCAGGGGCAGGGGCAGGGGCAGGGGCAGGGGCAGGGGCAGGGGCAGGGGCAGGGGCAGGGGCAGGGGCAGGGGCAGGGGCAGGGGCAGGGGCAGGGGCAGGGGCAGGGGCAGGGGCAGGGGCAGGGGCAGGGGCAGGGGCAGGGGCAGGGGCAGGGGCAGGGGCAGGGGCAGGGGCAGGGGCAGGGGCAGGGGCAGGGGCAGGGGCAGAGGCAGGGGCAGGGGCAGGGGCAGGGGCAGGGGCAGGGGAAGGGGCAGGGGCAGGGGCAGGGGCAGGGTCAGGGGCAGGGGCAGGGGCAGGGGCAGGGGCAGGGGAAGGGGCAGGTCAGGGGCAGGGGCAGGTAAGGGGCAGGTAAGGGGCAGGTCAGGGGCAGGGGCAGGTCGGGGGCAGGGGCAGGTCGGGGCAGGGGCAGGGGCAGCGGAGGGCAGGGGACTTTGGGTGCCTCTCTCCAAGGCCGGAAGGACGTTTCCCGGGAGACACACACGAGTCACACCACACGAAAAACACGCCAGCAAATCGAAAGAGAGCGGAATAAAGAAACGAATACAATTCCCAGGAAGAAGCTTCTATGTTGGTAAAAGACTCTTCTTTAAGATCATATCAACCTCTTTAAGATATTTATAGCTGGACGCACATGAAAAATGCCATCATATATACTCACACCTTACGCATTGATATCTGAATGGCCCACTGATTGAAAGATTCAACGGTATCACAACCCTATGCGTCAGCTCCCAAAAACAAAATTCCAAAAAGAAATCCTTTCCAAAAAAAGTACACTATGCATTATGCAAGTCATAAAAAACGGCTGGATATATGCAGGGTATGGATATTCTTTCATACAAAAAATGGTTTTCTTTGTCTGACTGAATTTTGTGACGGTCATATAATCCTCATGTTTCATAGCATGTCCGGCGAAATTCGAGACGTCTTTTCTTCTGGGTCGACAAATCGGGTCAAGGAAGAATGGAATAAGAGGTATCGCCGTCTCGTGCTTTGAATGGGTGATATTTAGGTGCCCGTGCTGAGATCGTTCTTTGTCGCAAATAATGTGCATAGATATGTGCCACCGTTCTACAAACTGGAATCTTTTGACCGGAGATAGGTGTGATTGGCTCGCCACTGGCGACTCTTGTTCGTCCCTTTTGGCGACCCGGGTCCGACTGTTTGCTGAACACGCGCAACATTGCTCGACAACCCGACGTTGAATCTTTCGCGCGAGCCTGGGCCCATGGGAAGATCTCTGGAACGGGACAATTGGGCCAGAGCAGTCGAGCTTCGCATTAGCAACGATACTCGACGTTCAAGACTTCAATTCAAGATTGTTGTTAAGTTTATGCCGATTTGCTGATCGTACTGTCGGAGGCCTGTATGTACATGTGTGTGAGGGTGTGAGCGCGTATCTAGCGCATTGTGGAGACATAGCTCAATAGGTTGAATAGGTCTCCACAGGGAGTTTGTAAAGCAAAGGTCTCCACAAGGTTTTCACGAAACTAATATTTGGAAATAACCCCAAAGCGGGAAATCTGTGACGGGTATTACCCGTCGCAAATTGAAGTGTTATTTAAAAGGAACACACTGTCCAAATTTCTACCCAGGAAAGTGAATGTGGTTGAAATGGGAGCATTTTAAACACGTTGTTTCTCACTGGGTTGTATAGTGAACGAAAACAAAGCCACGTCTCCACAAGGATACATAAATTAGTATGTGTGGGTTTGTGTGCGCGGAGGGTATTGTTTTAAAAGGAACAAGCCCTATCGAATTGGTGGTGGTCTTTCCACGGTGCGAATACACAAGTAGGAGGTGATATTGCTTGAAGCAATGCATGAGCTTCATCCGCTCATCGATTTAGTCGTAGTGGAAGTGCAAGTAGGTATTACTTTAGAAGTCCCATCCACGGGTTGTTGCCAGCGGGCGGGATTCGCACCCTGGTCCCCGTGTTGCAAGGCCAGGGAGTCATCAGGCAGCTCCAATCTAATCGAGCCACCGTTGAAGTTGAGACATCTGTCGAGCCTGCCTTCGAGAGATGCCGTCTTTAAGATAGAAACTTCAGACCCTCTGTAATACTGAGATGAACTCTTTGGTCATTTAAAGCAGCAGGCAGGCTGTCCCCCCCCAAAAAAAAAAAAAATAAAAAAAAAATAAAAAAAATTGTATCACTTTAGAATTGTTGCAGTTTTAATTTGGTAATTGACACGCCGCAAATGATCTCCCCTTCTCGTGTGGAATGCTTCAGAAATATCTCCGACTCATTCAAGTCTTCCTATACGGGATGAACAGCCCGGTAGCTTGCTCACGGCATTGCTCCTTTAACCTGCCCACAAGCTTCTACTGGGCGAATGTCTCTCTCCCTCCGACCCTAGCACGTGAATGCCGATCTCACTAGCCCGTCTCCATTTTCGCCCCGGTCGTAACGGGAGACGTTTTATGAATTAATTTCCACGAGCGGAGTAGCTATTAATTTCAAATCTTAATCACTTCTTTTTTTTTATTTCGAAGTAAAAGGTCTAGACGTCTTTGATTAAAGTGTCAGTTTTACATCTCTCCTTTCGCTGTCCGTTTCGCCGAAATTCATTTGAATGTGTTTCTGACTGTGTCTTTGATCACAAGTCGTGTTAAAGTTCGTTGGCTTCGTAACATTACAGCATCGCGTGTAGCTGTAAATTTTGAGCGATCGGTTCGTTGGTAAATTTGGTTTTTACTTTGAGTCGAAATGGACACCAGTACATTTTAATTGAACCTCCCTATAATTTCAAAGGCATTAATCACACCCGTTGGTCGTAAACCATATTTCTAAAGCGCATTGCACCCAATTCATGGGGAACAGCTAAATTATTTTGCACTTCAATATTAATCATGTTCCACAAACTCTACACACGGACTTCCACCTTTTCAATGATTTTCATTATAACTTCGCTTCAAAGAGCATGGCAGCCGCCTGAAATGAACGTGTTCAAACGCCAGGTGCCGCCTGACGTCACTGTGGCACAATACCTTCGCGTGTTGTCGGCAGTTGTCAGTTGTTCTATTGGTCGACAGGTGGGTCTGAACAAGAGGAGAAAAGATACGGGGCGTATCGACTTTTATTAATGATGAAAAAGCCGTGGAAACTGGCGGTGATGGCAGGCACACTAAATTAAGTTCCCTCCCTTACTCTTCCTTCTCTTCCACTAACTCCTCTTCCTCCTCTTCCTCCTCTTCCTCCTCTTCCTCCTCTTCCTCCTCTTCCTCCTCTTCCTCCTCTTCCTCCTCTTCCTCCTCTTCCTCCTCTTCCTCCTCTTCCTCCTCTTCCTCCTCTTCCTCCTCTTCCTCCTCTTCCTCCTCTTCCTCCTCTTCCTCCTCTTCCTCCTCTTCCTCCTCTTCCTCCTCTTCCTCCTCTTCCTCCTCTTCCTCCTCTTCCTCCTCTTCCTCCTCTTCCTCCTCTTCCTCCTCTTCCTCCTCTTCCTCCTCTTCCTCCTCTTCCTCCTCTTCCTCCTCTTCCTCCTCTCTCCTCCTCCCCTTCTTCTCTACTTCCACCATCCCTCTCCATCACCCCGTCCTCCTCTTCCCTTCTTCTGTCTCCTTCTCCCCCTCCACCATCTCCTCTTCCAACTACTCCCTTCCTCTTCCTTTTCCCCTGCCCCCCCCTTCCCCTTCTCCTTCTCTTCCACCACCGACATCACAACAACCCCCACAAGTCCAGGCAGAACGAAACCTCGTGCACTCCGCTAGTCCCACCGAATCATTGTTTGCCTCCCTCACCCCCCCCCCCCCCCCCCGCGGCCCACAATTGCCGCATAATTGACTCCGGACCGACACGGCACTTAGCCGGTAATCAATTTCACATTCACGGCCAATTACTGACCCCTGACGTCGGGCCGGACTTGACGCAAGAACTGTAGCCCTTTTGCCGACACGTTGCGTTTCGCGGTTGATATTGGACGACGAACAGCAAAGATCTCCCGGCCATCTTTTAACGGTATCAGTACGGCACATAAGATGCAAGGCGGGTAGAGTCCAACCATTTTTCCTGTTTAATAGAGTATTATAGCAGTGACATCTGTCATCAAGATTATAATCAAATTAGCATCTGCCACTGAGGGCATGCAGTCCGCTTTTTTTCATTTTGTTTGTGGCATGGCGCATTTCCTTTGTCTCAGAGCCGGGAGCCTTCACTGGCGGCGATGGGGCGGCGAGGAGAATGAAATAACATCAAAACACGCAGAAATCTCGGTCGAGTGGAAGATGGGAATTTAGATTGTTCTGAGAGAGAGAGTGAGAGACACAGAGAGAGGGAAGAGAGAGGGAGAGAGAGGGAGAGAGGGAGAGAGGGAAGAGAGAGGGAGAGAGAGGGGGAGAGAGGGGGAGAGAGAGGGGAGGGAGAGAGAGAGAGGGGAAGGGAGAGAGAGAGAAGGAGAGAGAAAGGGGAGGGGGTGGAGGGAGGGAGAGAGAGAGAGAGAGGGGAGAGAGAGGGGAGAGAGAGGGAGAGAGAGGGAGAGAGAGGGAGAGAGAGGGAGAGAGATAGAGAGGGGAGAGAAGGGGAGGGAGAGCGAGAGAGAGGGAGAGAGAGAGAGGGGGAGGAGGTGGAGGAAGAGAGAGGGGGAGGGAGAGATATAGAGAGAGCGAGTGAGTGAGAGAGAAAGGGAGAAAGAGGGTCATGTGATTAAAGATAAACATTGGCCAGATGTATGCTGATACGATGGAGGGCAAAATTGTATCGCAATGACGGCTATTATGCTTGTTGTGAAAAAAATACTCGAATACAATGGGTTAAGGGTATTGCTGAAACGGAGTGGCGATTTCCAACCAAAAATGTGGCTTTTGAATCGCAGCCACACCGGAGTATTTTGGGTCGGGGAGACATTGATTTTCCCCCACAGATAGAACATGACTGTCTCCATTCCCTCAAGGAACTCCGTTACCGAGTAAATAGAGATTTAATGTCGCAGAGGTTGTGTACAGACTAGCCCCACGGAGAATTGCCTGCGCACGCCAGGTTACAAAACCAATACGTTTTCCCCACACCGTCTCTATTCCCCTATCGTGCAATAAGAACCTATACCAAGTTGCAATTTCTCCTGTACCCGCGTTTCATGTTGAGCGCTCTCATTGAACTGCGCATTTCTTTATTGCTGCATATTATTTCCTTGGAATGAAGAGAGGGTAGGGAGGGAAAGACGGAGAGATAGATAGATGTAATAGAGACAGACAGGCAGATAGATAGACAGACAGGCAAACAGCTTGAAGGAAGGCAGGAGCGTAGGCTTTGTATTTTTCAACTGGAACTTTATTGTCAATAAATCATTACAAACAGATATTGCAAATAATTATAAAAAGGGACAGTTCCGGTCGACAGACTCAGTCAACATTAAAGGGTTACAAGAACATGGTTATAGTGTTGAAAAGTACCTTTGTCTACAACATCCATATAAATTATGATTCTTGCAGCATGAATATGGCGTCGTTATGAGCCCACTTTTTGTAAATCTTGAAAGGCCGTTAGAGTATTTGTAAAACAGAAGTCGGATATAATTTTGTACTTAATGCGGGTCTGCTAAATAAAGCAGGCAGGCAGGCAGGTAGGTAGGCAGGCAGGCAGGCATTTTTTGCATTTTAAACTGGAACTTTATTGTCACAAAATCATTACGAACATATATTGCAAATAAATCAAAGGACAGTTCCAGTCGACAGACATTAGGTTACAAGAACATGGTTAAAATGCTGAAGAAAAATCTTTGTCTACAACATCCAAATAAATTGTGAATCTTGTAACATAAATATGGCGTCGTTATGGGCCCACTTTGTTTTGAAACTGGAAAGGTCGTTAGATGATTTATAAAACAGAAATTCAGACATAATTTTGTACCTTATGCGGTTCTGCCAAATAAAGAAATGATCACAGAAATTTGCCTTTACATATAAACGATAAAGTACATGTTTAAAACTCATTATAAGGTAATTACAGAGACGGACAACCTCAGGCGGGCGACCTCTGGCGTGTGGGACAAGCATCCAGTAGTGGGTGAAGTCCAGAGTTGAGTCTGGGAGCAGTCTGTGTAGCAGAGTATGGAGTAGAGTGAGGGATGGCTGTATGGCTGGGCAGGTGACGAATAAATGGGTGATGGTCCCCTCGTCACCGCACCAACCGCACTGCCGGGGGATGTCGGGGTCAATGTGTTGTAAGACTTGAAGGGACGGCAGGATGTTGTGGAGGAGCCTGTACTGGGCGTCTCCCTCTCGTTTCGATGTCGGAAGTTGGTAGACGCTCTTCCATTGCATGTGTTTGTCCTCCGGTATGTGCCCAGTCCGTTGTAGATAAATGGGAGTAGTGGGCGGCAAGGAGTTGATGATACGATTAAAAGCTTCGTAAATGATTTTGGAATTTGCAGTCAGCCCGTCCGTGTCAACCAAGATCTTGATATCAAGGGACACGGGGCAATGAGCGTCGTGGGCTGACTGCTGCGTTGTTGCTGTTGGCTTCATACGGTGCCTGGTGGTGAGCACCGGAGAGATGATGGCTTGGATGTCCTCCACGTCCCTGGAGAGACACCTGGCAGACAGTCGGACAGCGGACGCTGTCTGGAAATGTTCGGCAGGAAGCCAAGTTCCATTGTCGTCCAGCAGATCCCCGACGAGTCGGATCCCACACGCCGCAAGTCGCCCGCCAAGGCTATTGTCGTCTCTGTCGACTCGTGGAAATAAATAACTAATAATCGGTAATTTAGTACAAAAAACATAATCAGTAGGCAGTGTTGCAAAGCGAGCTCCGATTGTGTCCCAGGCATGCAAGAGTTCACTTTGAAAAGTAGGGAGGTGGCAGAAAAAGACGGGTTTCAATTTTGTGGCAAACAGTTCACGGTCAACGCCGAGTTTGCGGTATTTCCGAAGAAAGTGCCGTAAGAAATCGTAACTTGGGTGGTGGTTTGGTTTGGAGATAAAGGAAACAAGTAAATTGTAACGAAAAGTTAGCATGCGGGCCTGGAGACACGTTAGTCCCAGACCCCCTCTGATCGGACTTTGATAAACAGTTTGTCTATTAAGCCAGTGCCTACCATCGTTCCAAATAAACTTAACTAGTTTTTCTTGGAGTTCACCAAGGACCTGCTGGGGAGGAGAAATAGTTGCCAATAAATGGAAAAGTTTGGAGGCGGCAAGTTGATTAGCGATCAAAACCCGGCCTTTGAAAGACATTTGTTGGGAAAGTCTCTTCCAGCGGGAGAGACACTTGTCAACTCTTTGGCGGCTGATAGTCCAGTTTTTTTGTACAAAATGGTTGGAATTACCGAGGTGTACACCAAGAAAAACGAGGCCTTCATTATTCCATACGAAGCCGAGAGGGGTATCAGTTCGGCGAGTCCATGATCCGACCCACAGACCTTGGGACTTTTTCTGGTTTAGCCTTGCGGCAGAGGCTCGGCTGTACAAATTGTACACACCTTCGACAACGTCGAAATCACGATCACGAGTTACGAAAACGGTAACGTCATCAGCATACGCCGTGACGGCGATGGATCTTTGACTCGAGCACGGCAGTTGAAGGCCACTCTCTGAGAGTTTTACACGCAGGGTGTGCAAAAACGGCTCAATGGCGATGGAATACAGGAGGCCTGAGAGCGGGCACCCCTGTCTGATCCCTTTCTCAAACGAGAAGGGAGGGGTGAGTGAACTGCCCACCTTGACCATGCTCTGTGTGCCAGAGTACAGTACTCTGATATAGGAGAGAAAACGACGGCCAAAGCCCATCGCACTCATTGTTTTCAACAAGTAATCGTGATCGACGCTGTCGAAGGCTTTCTTCTGATCTAAATTCAGAAGAGCAAGTGGTAAGTTTTGGGAGTTACAGAAAGTAATACTATCTCTAATGAGATTGATATTATCGTATATGGAGCGTTCTGGCACCCCGTAGCTCTGGTCCTGTTGGACAATTTGACCAATACAAGTTTTAAGTCTGTTGGTAATGGCTTTGGCAAAAATCTTATAATCAGTGTTTAATAGAGAAACGGGGCGCCAGTTGGCAATATCCAGAAGGTCTCCCTTTTTGGGGAGAAGGGTGATTATTGCTCTCCTGCAGGAAACGGGAAGCGACCCTGTGTAGATAGAGTCGTTGAAAACTTCGAAGAAATCATTTTTAAGGGTAGGCCAGAAAAACTGGTAGAATTCAGAAGTAAGGCCGTCGAGGCCGGGGGCTTTATTATGCGCCATTTGGTTGACGGCTATGTTCAATTCTTCGCCTGTGATTGGCCCATCGCAGTCCTCCGCGTCGCAGGGGTCAAGAGTGGGGATGTTTTGGAGTACAAGGTCTCTGGCCTCGTTGTCAGTCTCTACCCGTTTATAGAGATCTCTATAGAAAGTTTGCACGTGTGAGGCGATTTCGGTTGGATCGTCGGTGACTATTCCGGAAGAGAGCCGAATTTGCGAGATGCGTTTGCTCGAGGAGCGCGACTTTTCCATGCTAAAGAAATAGTTCGAACACGTGTCCACTTCGCTCACGTGTTTGAAACGAGCTCGTATGAGGGCCCCTCTGGCCTCCTGTTCGTACAGAAATTTCAAGGAATTGATATCTTCTTTAAGGGTGTTCCGGGTATCGGTTGATAACAAAGAAGATGATGAATTGAGCTCTTCAATCTTATCATTAAGGATCTTTGCAGCCCGTCTTTTGTTCTGGGCATTCTTAGCGCCGAGCATCTGAGAAAGGGTTTTAATGTTTCGTTTTCCAATGTCCCACCAGGTTCCTAGGTCGCTGAAATTGGATTTCTGAAGGCGCCATTGTTGAAGGAAAAGGGTGACACAATCTGTGTACTCTTTGTTTTGAAGGAGAGAGTTGTTAAAGTGCCAATGCGAACTTCCACTTAACTTAACGCAGGATGTTTTTAGTTTCATGAAAACGGAGCTGTGGTCTGAAATGGCGCAAGCCACGATGTTGCAAGCCGAGACAGCCGGCAAAAGTTCATCGGAGAGGAGAAATTTATCAAGTCTAGCTTTAGACATGGGCCTACAGCCATCATTGTCATGTCTGTTGCGAAACCAAGTGTACTCCTGGCTGGTTGGGTTTCGCCTGCGCCAAACGTCGCAGACTCTTATTTCATCGAACGAGTTTTGTAGGGCTTGAGCGATTTTGTGTCTTTTTTCGACAGGGTTGCGGAAGCGATCAAGGGTGGGATTTACCGTACAGTTGAGGTCACCTCCAATGATAAAAGAACCATCGGTGTGACCCGAGGAGTGGGAGAGGAAAGACTGGATGCATTCTTTCGCTTTTGCATCCGTCTGGGGGATAAGGAAGTTATATAAATGAAATACGTCATTTCCAGCCTTGAATTTGTTATATAAAAGATGGTTTGGAAAGACGACGGTTGTTGTTAAGATGTCAAGATAGGGGCCGTTCTTGAAAAGCGTTGCAACACCAGTGCCTCGCGAGTCACTCTGCGCGCAGTGGACGCTATAGGGCCAATGAGACCAGCACGAAGAATAATTGTTCAAATTGTTCGTTTCCTGCAGGAGAACAACATCCGGGTTATTTAAGTTGAGGTCTACATAAGTACGAACACTAATGTTTTTTAACACTTCTGAGCACCCGCCGGTGTTCAACGTGGCGATACTTAGTGCCATGATAACAAAAAAAGACAACACAAAATTATTCATTGTTACACGTGGGACGGGAGTCGTCGGGTTGAAGCCTATCAATCAAATGGCTCACCCTCCGTTGTTGTCGTCTCAACAAAATAGGGTTACTTCGCACTGACTTTAGTTGCTGTACCAGACCCGGAATATTGCTGGTAAATTTCCGGGCGACCCTATCAGCTCTCTTGCTTGATTTCACAGACTTGAGGAATTTGATCATATCATCTTCATCAAGTGGGCCTCGCTGAAAGTTGAGGCCAGAGAGCATATCCTCATCCGGAGTGGACTGACTCGTATCTGACGAGACAGATTCACGGTCGGAGTTGTCTTGCTCGTCCATGGGAGAGCATGGAGGGGAGGACGGCATAGACTGTGAGGGAGGGGTGGGGGATGATGGTAGTAGGGGGGTCATTGGAAAAGGGGTCTCATCCGAGGACACCTTTCTCTTCTTTCTGGCAACCACCATAGAAAAGAGTGGTCGCTCTTGTTGTCGAGAGACAGAAGGCGGCGACCAAAAAGGTCGGGGGGTAGCGGGTTCATGTTCGTCCCCCGTTGCCATCTGGGCGTTACGGGTGGGGGTCTGGGGCCGAGAACTGGGGCCTGCTTTGTCAGGGGGTATGGTCGTGGACGAGGGAGGGGGGGAAGTGGTGGGCTGAGGGGGAGCAGGCTCGGCTGATGCAGGCTGAGTAGTGATGAGGGGTCGGATGGAAGCGGACGGTATGGGAGTGGATCGGGTTGGTGTGGATCCGGTAGTAGGGAGTCGGGTAGGAGTGGATTGGGCAGGGGCGGGTTGGGTAGGAGTTGATTGGGTAGGGGCGGGTCGGGTAGGGGTAGATTGGGTAGGGGCCGGGCGGGTAGGAGTTGATCGGCTGATAGTGGATCGGGTAGGGGTAGATTGGGTAGGGGCGGGTCGGGTAGGAGTTGATCGGCTGATAGTGGGTCGGGTAGGAGTTGATCGGCTGGTAGTGGGTCGGGTAGGAGTTGATCGGCTGGTAGTGGGTCGGGTAGGAGTTGATTGGGTAGGGGCGGGTCGGGTAGGAGTTGATTGGGAAGAAGCGGGTCGGGTAGGAGTGGATTGGGTAGGGACGGATCGGGGAGGGGTGGACGGGGTAGGCGCGGATCGGGTAGGAGTAGATTGGGTAGAGACGGATCGGGCAGGGGTGGACGAGGTAGGGGCGGGTCGGGTAGGAGTTGATTGGGAAGGAGCAGATCGGGTAGGAGTGGATTGGGTAGGAGCGGGTCGGGAAGGAGTGGATTTGGAAGGGGCAGTAGCACTAGCAGCTGTTGGACGAGGGGAAGGTGACCGGGAAGGTTTAGAGGTAGGTGACGGGGACTGTGGGGAGTGCGGTCTTTTGGAGCCAGATTTGCCGTGGGCGAAGACTGGGGGCGGATTTAGAGGGTTGGTGTCACTGGTGGGCTCACCCGTGCACTTGGTCTTCTTGCACGCTTTACTGAGGTGGCCTACCTCACCGCAGTTAAAACACTTGGCGGAATCAGTCGAAAGAAAAACTCTGTAATTAACATTATTGTTGGATAACGAAATGTAGCTGGGAAGAGTAATATTGGGTTCAATTAAAATATACACCTGTCTCCTAAAGGACAATATATGGGACAGACTGCGGTCTCTAGAACCAAGCGGGATAGATTTGATTGGGGACACCATTTTACAAATGCCCGACAGTTTGTTGATGAGAGCAGAGTTGGGTATTTCAGGGTAAACGTTGGAGAAAACAAGCCGTATTGCTGGTTTAACGAGGGGAGTCACCTCGACATAGGCTTCCTTAAAATCAAAACCATTTAGGATGGCGGTTGCAACAGACTGCCGCGTGCTTAGATAAAAAGCCACGCGTCCATTGGGAATGCGTGAGGCATGTGTAATATGCAGATCTGGGAGGCTGCGGTGAAAAGCGTTAACGTATTGCTGTATGGGGAACTCACTCAACGCAACGAATGAGATGCCATTCTCACGAGTAGTTATGTCAGAATCAATGGGCTTTGTACCGCCTCGTGCGTGGTCGGCCATGGCGACCTGCACACTGCGGAAAGCCAACCAGTGAAAAAAAGAAATCCAAAAAAGCACTCCTTAAACAGTAAATTAAACCCAAAAAAGATACACAAAAGTAATCTATGAACAAAACTACACAAGATGTGGCACTGGCACGATCAGAGGGGGTCTGGAACCGGGTGAAAAAATCGTTATTTTCAGAGCTCGATGCAAACACTTACCCACGCAATCAGGCAGGCAGGCAGGCAGGCAGACAGACAGGCAGACAGACAGACATGACGAATGGTTATACATTATTAAAACATACATCAAAGTATCCTCTCTATGCACGATAACCCCTTTATATTATCACTCCTCTCACGGAAAGTTTCTCACGGCGGAACAGAAATATGGCTATCATGGAGAAATGACGGACCCTCATTCATTGCCCAACGACTTCTTGAATCAAACTCCAACCGCCCTGCAGCACGCACGCCTCTATCGGATACCCCCGACGGATTTCCGAACTCCTTTCAACTGGACGTGAATCCATTGATTTAGCGGCTGGTCGACGTGCCTTATTGCGCCAACGGAGAACCTCCCAAAAAAAAATCTGAGGCGCTCCGATCCAGTTCAGCCGTTGAAAGCTAGGAGAGCTGACATTGGCACGTTTCATTTTGCTCTACCAAAAAAACAAAAATACCCCCCAAAAACCTCCCCCAAGTCAAATCAAGAGCAAGAAACAATGAGAACACAATATGCATTCCCTCCTGATTCCCGAAGTGATTGGATTGACCCATTTATTTGGTCGATAATCTGTCCTTGATTTCAAATCACTGCCTCCAATTTAATTTCTTCATGGGGTTTCTATTGGAGAGTGATTATTTTGTATAGCCCGCGGGCGTGCGATTCTCCCCGAAGCCGATGTCATACCGGTGTGTGTTACGACTGCCTGTGACGTTGGGGCTTGATGTATTATGCGGTGCGGTGTGGCTGGTCACATCGACGCAGCCCTTTAGTCCGGCCGTGCCGAGCGCTTGACTCCCAACTTATGGGCCGTTTTCGAAATGAAGGCTTAGGCTCGGGCTCAGGCTTCGTCTGCGTCTGAGATAAAACTCAAAAATCCAGGTTGTGGTTTTTTTCCGAATTTGAAGGTTTGTTGGCTTGATAGGAACAGGGTATTCCTCAAGAAACTGGGACCAGTTTTTTAGATGCTTGTGGTGTTTTTTACGAGTAAGGTAAATATGACCGAAGCCTAGCCCGGGCATAATGCCTTCATTTCGAAAACGGCCATACTACAGGCCTATACGTCAGTGTGGCCAGCTATAGAGTGTCTCGCCATCCGTGAAGACCAGGGAGGAGTTACCGACTTTCTCTAAAACCGGACATTGCAGTTTGTGGAGCTCACATACATGTACTAAAAGGCCAAGAACGTAAAGTATTATAGTCCATTTAACATTCAACGTAATGTCCAATGTATTTCACCTGGTGACGACTTCATCATAACAGCTTTCTTTTTCTGACTACTTTAAGAAAGGCCTTCTCAGGAGAGAACTGAGAAAATAATTAGGTTAGGTTTGATGGCATTTTAAAGAAGGGTTATCGTTGCTTAAGAAAGAGGAAGAAGCTCAGTTTCTATTGAATGATAGCAAATTCCTGCTAGCCAACCCTACTACATCTCTGCATCTCTTCCTATACTGCATCTCTTCCTGCAGAAAAAAAACCCGACACCAATAGAGATAACCGGACATAGTTGGTATACCTATCGTTGGTACCGGCCAATGCCGGTCCCGACGGAGTCCTCTCGAAGGCAACGACTTTCACGCGGCCCTCGCCAACCCAGTCACTACATATACACGCTCTCCAGATAACGTTAGCGATCCATTCACGGACGTAGCCGATGAGTTACATAATGGCTTGGAGTGCGCTGAGTGATCATCTAAACGTGACGGCATCCATCCTCCGTCAGGCTAGCAGTGAACTATACGAAGCCTTTTCCAATGTTGACTTGGCCGTCAAATAATTCTATCCATTTACTTTTTTTTAGCCTACGCATTGACGTATGGAAATAAAAATCTGTCTCTATATACAGAGGTAGGCCCACACGGTATTTACGGATCCACCGTTCTTGCTATTGAAGTAGCCCAAGCAACGCGTAGTCGTGACATCGGCTCGTATTTGTCCCCCCCCCCCTTCGCTCCTCCTGCTTCGTATCCTGCCTTTACGTCTCTGACAAGCTATTTCGGGTAGTGACGCCTTATTCCGCATTGTCACTTGGTTAGATCTCGGGTTTTGCCCGACGTAGGCATTCCGAGATTTTTTTTGTTCACTGTCATCATTATCAACGTCTGGGGAGCTTATTGCCGATTCCCCCGCGGCGCTGCGCCGGTGACAGTTGCGCGGGACAG
Source organism: Luidia sarsii (assembly GCA_949987565.1). NCBI lineage: Eukaryota > Metazoa > Echinodermata > Asteroidea > Paxillosida > Luidiidae > Luidia > Luidia sarsii. The sequence continues at coordinate 3,051,622 of OX465108.1, read as the reverse complement.
TATTCCGCCCGGAGAGGCGGGAAGAGCGCCCGTCTTTGCACAGCCCAGGGAAGGATCAAGGCAAATATAACGACGTGCGAAGTAAGAACTGGAGAAAGTCCTCCTTGTACGAAAAAAAGAAGAAGAAGAAGCGCTTTTGGGGTTTAGTTGCGCAAGAGATTTTCGCAGGTTACGTCCCTGGGGGATCGGATGGCATCTCCTGACGTCAGGGCTTGTGATTTATAAAAAATAAAAAAAGGGAAAACGCGCAGATTGTGTCCGTAAAGTTTGCTGGCCGGCGGTCACATCGTTGGTATAGACGTAAGGGTGAGGTAATACGAACTTCCACGAAGCAACAGATTCCTACGGGGGATTATATAGGTTTGCGCTGCGTGGCCTTGCAGATATAGAGGCAACGCGATGGCGGTCGGGCGCCCTGCGCATCCCGTACATAATCACGACAAGAGGCATCGGGTTTGAAGTCCAATTTGTACTGTTGCTGGGAAGGCTAGAGGATGCAATCGGACACGGAGAGTCCAACGTCGCGTGCTTTATTAAGACTCGACCGAAGCAATGAATCGCCTGGTGGCTTTGGAATGAGTGCACCGCAGGTCGCGGGGGCCTCCGTAACCTCAGTGATGCATCTGTTCATGCAGGCCCAACCACATATTATATAAGGTAAGCCTATTGCAAGTCTGCAACGAGTCCCAGTCTCTGACTTGTTCAAATAAGAAAAGTCCAATCAATGTTAGTATATTCATAGAAATGAAATGCGTTGGTAAAAATGTAATGCAATGATGTAATGCGCCTTGAGCGTCAATTTTTGGCGGATTTTGGCGCTATAGAAGAAAGCTCATCATTAATATTATTAATTACGTCTTGTGCTATTCTACGTATTGATAGCGTTATATGCCCAGTGGTTGGTTCAATTCCCTGCTAGAAATACAGGCAGCTCTGGCAGGATTCGAACCGGGGAGTCCTGCTATGCAGTCGTATAACCATGCACTTAAGTCTTGATCGACCGCTCTATCTGAGGTATTCGTTTTGCGAGCTTTTAGAAAGTGCTCTGAGCATGTACGCCGAGCAGTGAAAACCGTTGTTGATTTAAAGACACAACATCACTTCTGCTCGCTGGTATACATCAATTGATGTCAATGACGATGTTGATTTCCATATTGTCAAAAGTCAAAAGAATGGTAAACGGTTACAAAACAATAAAAGTAGCAAACCAATGTGGGGGCATTTTCAGAAGCCGGGGGCTTGTGTTGAAATGCCAGCGAACAAGAAAAAAGCTTTAAAGTTAGCAGAAACACACAAACTACCACAAACTAGAGGTGAACAAACGGCTCTTCCTATGCTGAGGGTTTTTGTGTCAAAATATAGGCAATGCTAATAGGACAACTGCTACATTTTTACAGCGCCTAAAACTGAAATTCAACCTTCGCTTTGGCAGCCGAGTTACGCATGCGCATGAAAATGACCTGACATACAGCGAAGAGATCACGGCGGTTTCTCCGATTTGCGCAACATATGAGGAAATTCACCAGGCTGCAGCGCACTTTCTTTGATGCCGGGCACAAACTTTACGCACAAAGTCTATGGGATAATGTTAACAAAAATCATAATAATTAGAAACAATAGTCGATAGGTTACAATCTTTAGATTTTGAGTGTGTGGCTAAATAACTAACTGCCCCCCAAGTTTCAAGGTCATTGGCCAATGGTTAATATGTGTTTTAAAATCTCGCATTTTGAAGACGTCACGATTGCGTCATTTAATTCTGCCCCCAGAAGATGTTTCAAAATCATGTGCCCAATATATATTAATGAAAAAATGACAAAAAACTCGCTCCGTTAGCCAAATATCGTCAATTGCATGTGAACATCTGAAAAGACCTCATTAATGACCTCATTAACATTCACGAGATGGTGTCACGATCAAATGATGGCAATTTTTTGATACACCTTTTTCCAACTTAACTTAGATAGTGCAAAACTTAAACCAAACAAAATTACAGTTTTTGCTTATACAAGTAATGAAGTTTGAAAATTAGCCCCTTTAAAGGGCTGTCACGTGACACATGACGTAATATTAGCGTCATTGTGCATGGCATTGCACTAATAGACCTTAGCGACAATGTTTTTAACCAAGTTTGGTTAGTAACGGTCTTTCCATATTGCTGAAAAACTGTTTAGAATGCAGACGTTCTTTGTCTATGGGATTTTTTTGGACAAAGAAGAAGAAGAGGAATTAAGTGGAAGAAGAAGATGAGGTAGAAAAGGCAATAAACTTGAAGGAAAAGCCAATTAACTTTAGGGGAATACGTTGTACGTTTATAAAAATTAATGCCCATGGTATCACACTATTCGTCTGAGTCGGAAGTTTGGGTAAGCACTGCGAGCACCGTACAGCTGGCCATTACAGTACATGGCGTTGCAGCGGCATTACAGGCACATTATTCGTAATCCGTTAGTGAGCATTGGCTAGGCCGTGAGGTAAGTCTTAAGGTTTAGAATGGACTGCCTGTCAAAGAGACGGGGGGATGATTGAGTCTTGCCCTGCAGGATGGTGCCTTATTGGCACACTTCATGGTATATCAACGGACATTTGCCTCTAGCCAAGGGGCGCTAATTCGACTGATTAACTTTTAACGCGCAAATGATCATCGATATCGGCCGGCGTTCCATCTGATACCTACAGCGCGTTCGGGCGTCACTCTGTCGCTTCCCCGGGAATGGGTCCGTGAAATGAAACGCGTTGTCTTTTCTTTTTTTGGTTACTTCAAAAGAAGGAACTTAAGCCATCAGAAGTTTCTTGGCCGTTTAGTACAGTGGGGAATCGCGGTTGCTTGCCAAATCATTTATCGTTAGCAGTACTCTGAGAATCGCTTACCGCGTCGTCACAAAACACTTACTCGTTTTGGACCCGGAAAGTTTTTTGTGCGTTTGTCTAAGCTCTTTTTTCATGTGCATGGGTGGCGTCAGTTTGGATGTCATTCCGTATGATTGCCACCCAATAGTGCACTCTCCACCGTCATATCTCTTATTTGTCCCCCCGTTTCGAAGCACTTTCTTCCCTCGATTTATGGATCAGAATCGGAGGAGAACGCTGATGAATATCGACGTTCCTTTCTAACGTGATAGTTCATTGTCAATACGGACTGAATGGCTCTCCCGAGATGGAGGGGGGATGACGGGAGGGTGCGAGGGAGGGGGTGCGGAGATGGAGGGGTGGATGGCGGTGAGGGAGGCAGAGACAGAGAGACAGGGGCAGAGGCAGAGGCAGAGAGGCAGAGGCCTTAGCAGAGGCAAGGGCAGATGCAGAGGCAGAGGCCTTTGCAGAGGCAGAGGCAGGGGCAGAGGCAGAGACAGAGGTAGAAGCAGGGGCAGGGGCAGGGGCAGGGACAGGTGCAGAAGCAGAGGCAGAAGCAGGGGCAGGGGCAGGCGCAAGGGCAGGGGCAGAGAGAGAGACAGTGAGGCAGAGAGACAGAGAGACAGAGATAGAGAGAGATAGAGAGAGATAGAGAGACTGAAAGACAGAGAGATAGAGAGACAGGGAGACAGGGAGACAGAGAGACAGAGAGACGGAGAGACAGAGAGACAGAGAGACAGGGAGACAGAGAGACAGAGAGACAGAGAGACAGAGAGACAGAGAGACAGAGAGACAGAGAGACAGGGAGGCAGAGAGACAGCGAGACAGAGACAGAGAGACAGAGAGACAGAGAGACAGAGGGGCAGAGGGACAGAGAGACAGGGAGACAGAGAGACAGCAATAAGGAGACGGTGATAGCATGCAAGCCGTGGGATGTTTCTCCGCTGCTAGCTATTGACGCGAAGTCGGCGTCGGCCGAACAACACGGTCAAAGGGGGTGGGGCATCAGTGGGATGCGAGGTGAAGAAGTTCGCTTCTCCCGGGCGCGTGTCTGGCGAGGCGTTACGTCGGAAATGTTGTCGGCGAGTTTTCACTTTAGCAGGTGATGGTTCTGGGTTGCCGGGCTTTTGTGTATCCGCGATGTCTCTCCATCGGCGGCGATGCTGGCTGGCTCTCACCCTGCCCGCCCCCCTGGCCTAAATGTGTGTCGCACGCTTGGCTTCCTGCCGCAGTCGGCCGTCCACCGGGTCGGGGAAGGGCGGATATTGTTACTTGGTCAAGTGTTGCCATTAGCATCCCTCCAGCCCCGCAGCCCTGTCCGGGTATTAGGTGGCAACCCGATTGCTTGTATAGTTGTCAGCGTCGAGTACTGAGGAAGATCCAACTGGCCTCGGTTTTTTTTCCACGGTCTCAAATTCCGCTGGAGTGAGCATGGATGCTATAGTGCAGGGAGGGGTAAGAGTGAGGGAGTGAGGGAAAGAGAGGGAAAAAAGTTGGCGAGGGGTTGAAGAGAGGAGGGCAATGGGGAAGTAAGGGAGGCAGAGAGGGGGGAGGAACGGGAAGAGAAAAAAAATGACGAAAAGAGACGGACTCGGAAATTTAAGCCGTGCCTAAGATAGAAGAAGAGACAAAGACTAACAGAGACGAGGAAGTAGATTAAGAGAATGGAGAGAGTAAGTAAGAGAGAGAGAGAGAGACTGAGAGAGAGACTGAGAGAGAGACTGAGAGAGAGAGAGAGGGGGGGGGAGAGAGAAAGGGAGGGGAATGCAGGCAGGGAGGGAGGGAGGAATGGAGGGACAGGAAGAGAGAGGAGAGAGAGAGTGGAAGAAGACAAGACGATAGCGAGTGAAGGGAACGTAATTCTGCAAAATTAGGCCAAGGCCTCCCCCTCGCCACCTCTCGCTCGATATTAAACCCATCTCCACGCGCCCTAGAACGACACAGGTGGGACCCCATCTGGCACTCGAGTCCCATGGGTCCTCCCCCTCCCCTCTTCACCCTACCCCCGCCTGCCCACTCGCTTGCCCCCTCCCCCCCCCCCCCACGTACACGCACACCCCCACGGCTACCCGAGGCGGGCGCTGACAAGTCGATCTCCCGTGAGTCTCGTCGCCGATGACACGCCGATGCACTCTTATTACTTCCTCCCCCCCGGCCAACTCCAGACTACTCGGACGGCCCCGCTCTGTCCGTCCCGAGATGGTCGCTTGTGCGTCCAATTGTCCTTGCCTGTCTGCCTTCGAGAAAGCTATACCTGTCACGACTGGAACCCCACGCCGGCAGTCCTCACGTGGGCAAGATACTAGAGTATTTCGGTCATAGCAGTCCGCGTGCAGTCTGCAACATATCGTGTTATTAATATCTTATATCGATCATCCGATCGACACTTGTTACGCCGCGGCCCTTCGAGAGTGTCTTCGCGCATAGAGAATGGTATCGAAAGAAGCGTGGAACAAGTCTACGGACACTTCAATCACATGCATGACCTCAACATCCAATCGCGGAGTGATTCACACCTTGCTCGTGTACCAATAATCCCTCCTTTGTATTCACTCCCCCACTTCTATCGAACAACCTTTCGTTTTGATGTTTCCCTCTTTCAATGCCTAATCCCTACCGAACCCCTGTGGCCTTCCATTTCATCTCACCCTACCAGCTGTCACTTTTGTCCTCTGTCTGTCACCCACGCCACTCTCCCCTTTTCCTATCTGTTTTGTCCCTGCCATTCTGCCTTTGAGGACGGTCCTGCTATAGGATCGAATCGTATATAAGGCTTGTAACACATGTTTAACTTCACCTGCACACCTCCTTCTGGGGAGGAGGCAATGTGTTTATGGAGCGCCTTCAGCGCACTCAAAATGGAACGCAAATGGGTGAAAGACATCCAACTTGATGGCATGAAGACGTTCGCGATCCAAGTTCTTTGATACAGGCCAAATATACCACCGGCGTTTTCCTTAATCGAAATGGACACTCTCACTGATGCTAACGGGGGTCAGTGGCATCTCATCTTAAGATGGCTTTGCCGCTTGAGGCGTTTCGTCTGATCAAATTCCAAAACTACGATGAAATAGTACCCGGCTCATATTCCCTTTTCAATCTTGCAAATCAATTTCTAAGATTGGTGGCAGTTCATTTATAGTTTCCCCCCGCGGCTCGCCATTGAAGTCAAACAGCTGAGGTTGCTATATATATAACCGACAAAAGCACTTTTCAATTCGAATTTCGCCGGTACAGACTTTGCACGCTCTATACCTGTTATGACTAGTTTTGTGTCCTCCTACTGCGAAAGATCGTGTCTGCATTCAAGCTACGATCCCGTCCAATAAGTATTACCCTGAGCTGTCGATCTCGTCAGCTGAGTGCGTACTAGGCGCAGTCTATATCGGGCGGAGGACTATTTCAGCACCTTTACCTATACGCATTTATACTATACCTTCCTCTGACCTGAGGTTCATCGAATGCTTCCACGCCCGCGCAAATACTAAACAACACCGCCGTTACATTTTCGGGGGTTGATTTCACCAAGCCTTACGATGCCTCGTATCTTTACTTACGATGGAGAGCCCATCATATGGTTGCACACAGTATACAGTTTCTGTGCACCGCTCACCGTCTTGCGATAGATCGTAAGTTACAATGAGTTCGGTGAAATCGACGACTGGTATCATTGGAGAATAGGGCGGGGCAGGAACGAGCAGGGAGTCTCATAGTAATCACTGACCTTTCCGTATGCGCAGTGGCTGTTGTTACGGCAGTCGTCCGTGTGGTTCCCTGACTTCACAGTATTTGTCAGGATGTTTAGCTCTTGGAACCAGACTATCAGCTTATAGACTGGTTCAACCAGCCTGCAATGCTGACGAAATACAATCAAGTCAGGAAACCACACGGACGACTGCCGTAACAACAGCCACTGCGTTCCGTATGTGCCAGTTCGAGATCGTAACTTTTTTTGGCAGCACGAAACGAATGGTGGCTCGTGCGGAGGTGCGCCAGTAACAGACGAAAACCAATGAACGCCCGATGAGCGGTGAGGCTTGGCGGTCACGATCTCTTGAATATTCATGACAGGCGGTGTGTCGTCATGGTATAGCCGGTCCGTGTTCACGCCTCGGCGAGATCGGATGGGCGTTGGCGGTCACGGGGCACTACGTATGGTTTAGTCGTCTTTTCGATGAGACTTTCCAGGATGGTTTCAGCGTATAGGTTTGGGTTACACGGGTTGGGAAGGCGGGCAGAAATTCACACCCTGCCGATAAGAATCCGCCCAGCCAATTCTCTGTTGTGACCGGCAAAATCGCAGCCCTGGATACAGAATAGCTAATGGCTGACAGTCGTTTCAGATCGCCCGACATTTCGACCCTTCGAAGAGTGGTTTGCGGTGACACCATGTATGAGGTCTCTTAAGAGAAGAGGCATGGCTCTGAAAAGAACCTGGGTGATAACTCGACGTTCGGGCCAGTATGCTCTGGCCGTTTTCAGAACCACAACTCTTTTTTTAAGAGACCCTATACACTGTGTCACCGCAAACCCTCCTATATTGTATCAAAGGCTTATGTCTTATTTATTTCCCAGAGTGATTGTGCCTTTGCTATCCATGAATGTCATGTTCTATGAGGACTAAAACTTAGTCCCGTATTCCTTCGGTACACACATGGCACTGCTTCGGGCATAAAAAAAATCTACCTTTGCAGCCCCTGCACACAAGCATCCTCTGAGGTTTACAATTTTTAGAAATCCCATAGTGTTTTAGTGGGTATTATAGTATAAATCTAGATCATTACGCAGATGCCGTATACCTACGAGTCAGGCAAGGGAGGGAGATTCGTTTGCCGTGCCCTTAACCACTTCGCGCCGGGACCTCCGAATCCGGAGGTCAATTGGATTGCCTTTGCAACGGGGCCCTCCGAATCCGGGCACCACTATTGTCCACATTCTAAACAAAGACTCTTTTCAGCTAAGAACAAAGCAATATGAATCAGTACAAAGACCCTTTTTGACGCACGTTGCCACATGAATTGCAAGATTAGAAGCAGTAATTGTGCAATTGTGGGACTTTTACTGTGGAGGATCGAGGGATACCGCGCTGCAGCTGAAAGCACGCGGGGCACATTGTCTTTGCATGCCACACAGCCCAACGGTCGTCGGTCTGGCATTGGAATTCCCCCCACATTCTTTACCGTAATCTGTACGCTCGTTTGTGGCCGACCAACTCGAAGATTTGACTGCCTGGGGTGGAGGCTGGAGTCTGCGGTCAGGGATTGTCAGCAGCGTACACGCACCCACACACACACGTCCGTTACGGTCCACTGACGACGCACAAAGGGCCAATTTTCGAACGGATAATCTCTTGACAAAGGCCACAACGACGTCCGAATTGTGCCAGGTTTTACTCTCTTGTACCCATAGTATACCCTTATTGATTTATTTCACAGAAATATATTGTTCCGATTGTTTTAGCAAGATTTTAAAATGATGCATTGTTCAAAAACCCCCGTATGGCGGTCATCGGCGCTGAAAAACCCCCCGGCGCGAAGTGGTTAATACCGTTCCGTATAAACAGGCACGCCAGACGAGATGCTGGCAGGGTTACCGTTACAATCTATTATGATTAACCTCCATGTTCACTCTGAAAATACTGCCAGGAAGCAACGTGCTTTTGTTGGCCTCTCCGCATGCTAATGGACGTTAATACCCCTCCACGTCCAATTTAATACTGCGCTTGAGACAAAGACTTCCCCTTCCGTATATCCCTCTCCTTTACTGGTGTACTCCATGGATCGACCAGTCCCTTCGTCCACAAAGTCCATTTGCACTAAGGACTCTTGTCAAAACGATCATCGGTTGGGTATCAGATGATTTGACCCGTCTGATGTCGTTTCCACCGGATAGCCATCGTGAATTTTTCACCCCATAAGAGTCAAGTACAATCGGCTTTCTACAGGAGGAAATTCCATCGGTCGGATGAATTCAACCGGCACTCAACCGATGATCTTTTTGACAAGAGACCTAAAAAAAATAACATCTTCGTATGCATTCAGAGATACTCTGCCAACAACCTTTCTCCGACCATCTCTGTTTGTCGCGGTCCGGAGAGCGTCTAAGCCCCGTCCGTTCCATGGTGATATCCTCGTAACTCTTTTTGTTTTGTTCTGTCTGTCTCTGCCTTTTCCAGTCCCGTCGATCTTGTGACGTGCGCTTTGACATCTCAATTTTCGCTTGTTCGCATAGGTGGGATTTTGTCCCTCACTTAATGTGATCTGGTGTAGATCTCATAAAGATAATAGGCCTGCCAGTTCAATATCATCAGGACCCTTCTCAAAAGCAGAATGATAGGGACAACAAAAATAGGACGGGGGAGCGACGGATGCCAAAGAGAAAAACCAAAAGGAGAAGTGAGGAAGTGAACCAAAAAAGGATTTTTAGCAAACATGCAAGATGTTAATCTTTCCCCTCTGAATGGTGAGGCCATGTGGTTAAATTGTCCGAAGACGCTTCATCCACATTTTGTTTCACTACTCAGACGAGAGATAACTATACTGCTCATATAGATTCTCTAGTTTCTAAGGGCCCGCTTACATTTACGTCAAGATTTATACACAAAAAGACAGCCGTTATGGAATAGCTTGGATAACGTCAGAAGAGTGCATAAATCGGTGCAAATTTAGTTAGTTTTTATTTATTTTGAGAAAGGCACACAAGTATATTCCACGGGCGAAACAATTCGCAAGCGGATGCAGAGGGTAGGTATCGATCTCGTGCATATGGCTGAACAAAAGACAAAGACTGTCCTTCTCAATGCATGCTGGTTTCGATCTGGCAACGTCCCGTAAAGGAGTAAAAACAAACCATATTGTTCTTCGAACGCAAACAATATTTATAGGATGCGTGTTGCCGTTGTAAGTTGCTACAGAGGAAGGGAGTTACGAAAAGGGCATCGACCGTGGTTTATTTGAGCTTCATCGCTTCCGCGTGGGTTGTTCCAGGAAGGAGAAGTGCGATTTTTTTCGAGGATCGAGGATGCGGAGGGAGGGAGGGGAGAGGGAAGGGGGAGGGAGTAAGGGAGTGAGGGAACTTCATCATGGCTATTTGAATGTCACACGGTGTTAATGATGTCTTCGCAGTACGTCCCCGCCGTTGTCTCCTATCTCCTATTCCCAGATGGTCTTGCAGGGCGTTCGCGATCCGTTACACCAAGGAGGTATTAGGCGAGCCTCCTTGGTTACACAAGCCTCCTCCCCCGTAAACCCCCCCCCCCCCCTGAGTCCAGCCTTGCAGCGGAGCGACCGGCGGTCGGGTATACCAGTGATGCGCCAGTACGATGTGTTGATGTGTTGGTGGTGAGGGGGACTAGAAGCGTTGATGGTAGGATCGGATCGGCCCCCGCACAATGCTCCACGGATGGGAAATGAATGGGGTCCCGGAGGGGGGGGGGGTAATAGATAGCTGGTTGAGACCAGTCACCCACGCATCTTACCCCCCCAAAAATAATAATAATAATACAGCCGGTCCCCTGCCTCGATTTCCACGTGAGAATGATAGACTCGTGGCTATCGCCCATGAGCTTATGCAATATCCAATCCGCTTGCGTTCACTCAGAGACACCCCGAGCTCTGCTGGCTGCCAAAAAAGACTTGGGCCGTCCCACGCGGGCCGCGCTATAGCGCCGACGGAGACGGCCGACTCTAAGCTTGGGACCAAGTGACCTGCCCTGCCCGGCGAGTGCGGTAAACATGCCCCGCTGGGACGGACCCGTCCTTGCCAGTCCCTGACGGGAATCTATAGATATGAAAGATCGCGCGAAATCTCCGCAGGGTTTACTGGCGGCTGTGCGTTTCGATCTGCGCCAAGACTTTTTTTTCTCGGGGGAAGAAATTTTGCAGGTGCAAATAGAAACAAGTTATTGCTATTGAAGTTCAGCGTAAACATCAGCTTCCAATGTAGCTGATTATAGCGAGGTTCACACCTTAGTATATTTCGGTTTGTGTTGTACAGATTTTTGAATGAAACATTTGAAGCTTACACAGGCATTTCCTGAATATTTGGTCGATAATGCAATTAGGCTTTCCCAGTGTCACAAACAAAAGCATTAGCATTTGGTTTGCTTTGGTTTTGATGTCTGTGGATGAAGGCGTGTGGAAGATTTGCCCATTGCGAAAAGGGTGACACACTGTAATGATGAATCTATCACTGTGATCATAGGCCATTTACGGGTAAAGTGTGGAAAGGAGTTGAAACATCTGCTGCCACCAAGAGGCGACTTTAGTCTTAATGTCAACGGGGACGTGAGACGGGGCCACTCCGTTGCTCAGCATTGGCGCACGTGTCTCGCCCGTACACCCCTAACTCGTCCACTCTCTCGTTCATACATGCCCAATAGTCCCAAAGCATTTCTGACGCCACCTACGCCACCTCCGCAACTCCAACAAGGACGTCCAAGGTAATGGAATTAAACGGCATTAAGTGGCGGGGGCCTCTCCCTCACCCCCTCTCTCTCTCTCCCTCCCTCACCCCGTCTCTCTACCCCCCTCTCTTTATGTGCCTCTGTCTCTTCCTCTTTCTCTATCTCTCTCTCCCCCTCTCTCCCTTCCCCTGTTTCTGTATCCTTCTCTCCCCCACTTTCTCTTTCTCTTCTTTCTCCCTCTCTCTCTCTCCCTCTCTCTCCGTCCATCTCTCCCTCTATGACTGTCTTCTCTTTCTCTTCCACCACTTTCTCCTACCTCTCTCTACCTCTCCCTCATGTTCTATCCTCCGTCCCTCTCGCTCTCTCTCCCCCTCTCTCCCCCCTCTCCCCCCCTCTCTCCCACTCTCTCTTCCTCTCACTTCTCCTTTCTGATACTGAAATCTCCCAGCTCTTCACGCTAAATGTGTGCTTTAAATGGGTCGCCGGACCGGCCAGAGATGCTGCTCCCGTAATTGATGTCTATTCGGGACAGACAGAAGCAGTCTCTATCCGTTCGCGCTACGTGAGCGTGTCCGGAGCGCGTCCGTGACAATGTGTGAACTGCTTCTTGTTATCTTTTGAACGGCGGATAATGGCTGTCTAAATAACGGGCACCCGGGGCTTCTGGACGCCTTGTTTACCCAGGCCGTGGCGCGTCGCTTGTATTTGGTCTATCGCCGCCTACGGGGAGTGCTCCCCACAGATGATTCGATTTCCATTCGATTTCGGGCATCGACGACTCAGTCAATCGGTCAGCTGCCACGCCGAGGGTAGCCGGTGGCCGCCGCTTTACACTTCTCTCTGCCTCACGCAGTGCGTGCAGTGGCTGCGCTGCGTTGAGCCACTTAAACTGGGCTATCCACCATAGTTCGGTCTTGGTCTTTTCCGACCCTGCCCCTTTATTCTCTATAATTCCCACACGTTGATATAGAACCCCAAGTCCCGATCTCCATTTTAGATTACAAAAGATACGAAACCTTAAAATTTAGTGGGCCTGACGTTTCGATCCTAGCAGGACCTTTCTCTCTGCTTTTGGGGAAGGTCCTGCTAGGATCGAAACGTCAGGCCCACTAAATTTTAAGATTTACATTTTGGTAATTTTAGTCAGTAAGCAGTTTGCAACATTTTTGTATATCACCAAGATACGAAACCACTGAAAATCCTACCACATTTGTTTGACTTTCAGCTAACGAGCAGAACACAGCAAATAGCCCCAACCCTAGACTTATGCCCAGCCCTAGCCCCAACCCTAGACATCTGCCTAGCCCTAGCCCGAGCCCGAGCTCTATAGGTATTGGAAACCCGAGGGAGGAGGTGGGTAGCATTATGCCCTATACCAAGCTCAACACGGAATCAGACCGGACGCGATCCACAGACCCACACAACAACAGCAACACCACACACTACCGAGCGCTCAACGGCGAGAGCTCCACCGACCGACGACCTCCCCAAAATAGCTCCTACATTCCGGGTGTTTTTTTTCGTTCCCTATCCGCCAAATTACCGGCGGAATTCAAGAGTTAAGGAAGCCGAGCCCACGCCGGGAAATGAGGAGGGTGTCGGGTGACTTCTTGGCTGGATTTCAGACCCCTCCCGAGCAAACCCCCCTTTTTTCTCTCTCTGCGCGCCACTGAAAGGGGATGTGTATCTTCATTCTCCCATAGGAGTCTGTTTAACCAACCGTCCAGCCCCCCGATGTGGTTATTGGCGTAACTTCATCACCTCGTGGCTGCATCTTCCTCATCCAAAAGATTGAGGAGTAGCGGAGACTATAACGGCTGCGGCCGAGTAGAGGCAAGCTGAGAACCGTGCTATGCGTGGCTCCGTCCATGCCTGATGAGACAAGGAAAATAGGACGTTCCTCTCCACCTCCAAGCCGGCAGTATAGCCTTTAGATCGGCGCTTCGAGACGGTCAAATGAGATGGCTTTCAACAAGACTGTCACTTTAAACAAAAACACCGCGGACAAAACCACGGACAAAACCGCAAACAAAACAAATACAAGAAATTGCAGTATTGCAGTAAACGTTGGCCATTTAACATTTTGAGATTTGTTTATTTCGGTCAATCAAGCCGGTGAGTAGTTTCGACACGTTGGCCATTACACATTTTGAGATTTCTTCATATCGGTT
>OX465108.1:2998197-3033197 GCA_949987565.1 Luidia sarsii | reverse complement strand
GGACATTTACGGAGGCTCATTACGCCACACGTTGACGGGGTCAGTGTGTCCCAAAGTGCTCCAGCCGACATCAAGATGATACGCAGGGTATAGTGTGTCATTTCTATACTGACAGGGAATTCAAGAAGGCCACAGAGGTCAGAAGTAATTAAGGGACGCATAGAGTGTGGGGAAAAGTACGGGCCTTCGGCCTATCTTGACCGCGCTCTCCCCACCTGCTTCCACTTTGATCAGAATGATATACACACGTCTTCTGTAGGCCCGGCCATAGATGCAGCTATGATACAAGGCGTCGTTTTTTAATCCGTCTGGAAAAAAAGTGGAGACGGTGGCTTTCTTCGGGAAGGTAATCATCGGATTATGTTTACCACTGAGGCAAAGGGGGTCCTCGGATTTTCAATTCCTAATGATGCCACATCAAGGTGAGCGCAAGTTGGCGCGTCTGGCTAGGAACACAGAATGTTGACTCGAGTCAAGGCTAGCAGCCGTCCCCTATTTGGACACATGAGTGGGTCAAATTAATGCTTTGCTTTCTCTCAACGCTCTCCCTGACCAGTTCATTTGATTATAAAATGCGTGCCTGGCTATGACTAGTAAATGTTTCCAATTTGGTAATCGAAATGTCACTCTGAACCCGCCCCTCCGGATTAGACATGATTCGACCCAGATTCGAATGCTCAAAGGGGAAGTAGAAGTGCTTTGAGGAGTAGTTCTCTGAACACATTCTGTTGTGAGTCTTAGATTGTAAAATGCTTGCGGATTATAGGTCGTGTATCGCGGGTGCCTCTACCGCACCGCTCAAGTGAGTCACGCGGGGGTGCAGGGGTCAGCGGCCCTAGCCTCTATTCGACTATTTCTAGTGTGCATTTTGTTTCTTTGGTTTGAGCCATGAGCTACCATGACTGGCCCAGCGAGCTGTAATGTTACAGTGGTGGGCCAATATTCACAGAATACACACTATATATACCACCATACTCGTACACTAACTATGCAATACCACCATACCACAATGCCCTGAAGGGCCCCGTGTCGGAATCGAACTGGCACTGAAGAGATGTGAATTGAACTGGTTTGGATTCTACATTTTTGTGACTGTATCGGCGAATCCGCGCAATAGTCCACTCTCTCGTCCTCCTCTCTAAAAGCTGTCTGGAGGGGAGAACAAACAATGACCGTCGTGTCTCGTGCGCTATTGAGGTGCTTATGCTCCTCCGGCTCCTCCCTCCAAACTTCTTGGCGCGCATTATGCTTACGGCCGCGCGGGCTGGCTGGGCGATACCGAGGAGGCAGAGGGATTGGGATTGAGGGTGAAGGAAGGCGAGTGGCCTGGCCGCCCATAATCGAAAGCTTAGGGTAGCCCGCGGGCACCAGTGCAGCTCACCCCTGCCCGTTGGCTCTCCCCGAAATCGGAAATAGAGTCCAATTTGCCGGCAGTGAAACAATATCTGATCGCAATTTATAGCGCGCAAGAGACAGCCCAAACACGTCCATTTTAGGCGCTTTTAAAATAATTCTCCTTCTTCCTCGCGACGGTGATACCTTGCTCACCTTTCCCGGCGTTCTTGCGATCAACCAGCAGCAAACTTCACTCTGTCAATACGGCGCTTGCAATGGAAAGTCAGATTTCTGATTCTAAACTTACATGTAATTTGGGTTCAAATTCATTAAAAAGAGATAAACCCACTGCATTCAGGCGGTGCAATTACGAAAACCCATGACTTACAATCAGTGGTTACGGTTGATTTCCTATTTTACTCACGAATCGCCATGAATATGTATACATACGTCCTTCCGTGCCTCTGCACCGCAGTACCAAGGTTCCCTGTGACACTCGGTACGATCCAATTCAATAATTCAAATCAGGGGACTGTAGAGTAAGAAAACTGTGACATTTACGAGAGGCTCGGTGTCCATCGACTCTGTGATTCTCGACCGACTTCAACTTGCATCACAAGAAGTGCAGAGTTGCGGATACTGCTGACAGTGTAATTCACACTAGGAAGGCTATTGTGCAGTTCCACATGCTCTGTAAACTCGACACCCTCGGAAAACTGTCGATTCGAACTACAGAAAGCAGTCTTCAGATGAAATGCAACACTACGGGTAACTAATATAGATTTTTGTGTTAACGGAGGAACGAAATATACTGAGTGTTATCTCAGGTACCACTGAGATTCTTTTCAGAACCACGCCTCCTCTTTAAGAGACCTTATACATGGTGTCACCGCAAACCATCCTATATTAAAATAGCAGGACACATATTTGAAACTAACCCTTTGCCTTTCGCAAATGACACCACAAACCAGTATTTTGGGAGAGAAACATGATGCACCTAACGCTATAGGTGCTACGCCCCATGCACCGTTGATAACGCCAAGTTGAGTCTGTTTCATAACACATTGACGTCATTTGAAGAAATCGCCATCAACTAGTATTTAGTTACGGCGCGTTGGACAGAGACATTTTTCTGGTCGTCCTTTGCGAAAATACGTTATTTAAACATTGGAAATCAATGACTCCGCGGTCTACCTTCGCTTTTATATGGAGCGAAAACTGAGAATTCGTTCGGTGGTTGCTCTTGAAAGTGCCATGCTCAATGCTTACGGCGGGGTAGAGAGTAGGCGCTTACCCGTCTGGTGTGGCACGGCGCCCCCCAGAAAAAAATGGCGGTACCTAATTATTACCGTGCGTCCACAGATTGGCGAGACCTATGCCGGGCCGCGCCAAGGGGTGGGATGGCGGGGGAGGGGAGGGAGGAGTGAGGGAGGGACTCACGAACGACGACGCTAATCACAAATCGAAGATGCGAGCGCCCGATACCGGCGGCCCGTTGCCGGGCAACGGTAGCGTCCCCTCCTCATATTGCCTGCTCCCCATCCCGCTCCCCATCCCCTTCCCTCCTCCTCCCCCCTCCGCCAGATTGGCCGCCAATGTCAGTTGTCATTTACAATTTCCCTCCCGGGGATTGTTTTAGGCTTTTGGAGATCTCTCATTTGTGTGTGTGTGTGTGTGGGGGGGGGGTGGTGGAGATGGGGCGGGAATATCTTTCCATGGACGGTGGTGCTGCGTCGATATGGCAAGGGAGGGATGGGACAGAAGGGCCACTATTACGAAATACGCGATTTGTCATGAGTTGGGACTGGCTTCTGCATGACCTACTTCTTAAAAGGGGCGCCCAAACAAGTCTGATTGATTTTTTTCGGGGGGGGAGGGGACGCAGAGTGAACAAGCTGAGCCCCCAATAAAAACAAAAATAGCCAAGCGCAGGGTTCTCGTGGGTATTTGATCCATTATAAGTACGACCAAACAATGGTCGAAACTGATTTAAAAGTGTAATTATATGGAAATGTCAGGGCATGACGTTTTCAGATTGGGAAAATTCCGCCTCAATCTGCCTCTTCCTTCTCCTTACCTGCCTGCCTGCCTGCCTCCCTGCCTCCCTGCCTCCCTGCCTCCCTTCCTGCCTTCCTTCCTCCCCGCCTCCCTGCCTCCCTGCCTCCCTTCCTGCCTCCCTGCCTTCCTTCCTCCCCGCCTCCAAGCCTCCCTGCCTGCATGCCTCCCTGCCTCCCTGCCTCCCTGCCTCCCTGCCTCCCTGCCTCCCTGCCTCCCTGCCTCCCTGCCTCCCTGCCTCCCTGCCTCCCTTCCTGCCTCCCTTCCTGCCTCCCTTCCTGCCTCCCTGCCTCCCTGCCTCCCTTCCTGCCTCCCTTCCTGCCTCCCTTCCTGCCTCCCTGCCTCCCTGCCTCCCTGCCTCCCTGCCTCCCTGCCTCCCTCCTCGCATGCTTGCCTCTCCCCTTTTATTTGCTCTCGACCCCTCTCTACTGCTTGACTTGTCTTTGCTCTCGCCTGGTCCACCGTGGCCCTTTCTTCTCTATCCGTCCACTGCGCTCTGATCTCCCCTCCTATCCTATCATGTCCTGGATAAAGGTCTTGCCAGTATCGGAACCCTCTTGCTGTTCCTCTCAAGTTAGTCTAGTTCGCAAACAAATTGCAGCTGTATGCGTCGTCAACGACCATAATTATTATGTTTGGTCTGATCATCTCTGTCAACTGCATGTTTTCGTTTTACCACTGGTCTTAACAATCCATTAGCAGATAGCGAGTATGTGTTTTTCTACCTTCTGGGCCTAGTGCTGGCTTCGTGCGTATAGATATCAGGCAATGCCATTCAGCAGAACACCGCCCGAAACTGAATTGTGTTACCGTCTGCCCGATAACGTGCCATAAACGCACTGCGTAAAGACTCCGGTCAACACCACTGTTGACTGCGAGGTCAGTTTACGAAAAGGCCTCTTCTTCTTCTTCTTTTTCTTTTTTTAACGCTGAACCAGAAAGTACGTTCGTAATTAAATAGAGTGAAATGAAAACAGCGTCTGGGGGAAGAGACGCACAGATGGTCACACTTCTTGTTTTCCTGTGCCCTCGTCGTGCCAAGAGCAGAGTCACCCATTTGGATTTGCTGCAGAGCCAACGTCTTCTGTCTGCGCTAGGCATTGGCTTGCGCTCATCGCTGTCTGGTGCGCGCGTTGCTATAGGAACCCAGAACATGTTAGTCGAATTGCGGCCGAAGTCGAAGTTTAGCAGCGGCCAGTACGCCTACGTATAATGACGTCTGCTTTTTGTGCACACCACGGGACACAACCCTTTTGCCATTTGAAAATGTTAAATTGATTGTTCTCCTGTACTATGCCCGGAAAAGAGTGCTACGTGAAGCAATCACCCTTTCAAAAGCAACCTTGAGAACGAAACAGTTACTAGAAAATGAATATAATTACTCGTGCATTGAACAGAGAGAGAGAGACCCACATCGTCAATAAAAAACACATTATAGATGTTTAACGCGGTTAGTGTCTTCTCTTCGCACTTGGGTCGAATCGATTTTCAGGGAAGAACAATGCGACAGCCGTAAAGAAAAATAACAAAAGAGAAGAAGAAACAAAATGCAGGAAATGCAGCCTCATCGTAATTTTTTTTTAATCTGTTATGTTGCCGTGCAGTTGGTATTGGCGAGGGCTTACATCTGCAAATGCCGTGCTCTGTGGCATGAAGGTCTGGCATGGTGACGAGGTGGGAACACGCAAACTCAACGCATCTATAGAATGAGAATTCGAGCGACTGCCTTTTGGTTTCTTGAGCGTCGTGCCCGAGTGGTCTGGAGTCCCGTATCCCCCCCCCCCCCCCGTGGCTAAAAGGTGCAGAATCTAGGTTCGCGTCCTGCCTGCTGAATTGTGGCGTCTGGGTCCTTGGGCAGGATGTGTTTTCATAGAGTTGGCCCTCTCCAACTGGCGTTGAATGGGGGGGGGGGGTTGTGATTTACTTTATTTGTTTGTGTAACGGTACGAGTCAGTGGTATAGTGCTCAAGGGAGCTTTTTAATGGTTTCAGCAGTGTTCAGTAGTGATGATAAAATAGTTATCGTACTAGATCGTGGGATGACGGTTACACTGCAGGGCTAGCATGAAGCCGAAATTAGCATACGTGGTTGCCTACTTATCAATATATATTGTTGGGTATCACTTCAATCTCCCTGATCATTCGATATCAGATGAGTGTACTGGGCATAGAATCACTTGGTCACCGTATTAATGCTGTCCGTCTTAGCCGTGAGAAAATGTGGACTTCGGACTATTCAGCCACATGGTCTCAACATCCAGGAGGGTAATGACTAACACCATTTAGCTTTCTGATAATCCTTCTTTTGTGTTCAGTCCTTCACACTTCTCTCTTTGATCTTTCCCCCTCTTGTCACTAATCCCTACCCTACTCCTTGCCCTTCTCTTTGATCTTTCCCCCTCTTCTCACTAAACCCTACCCCACTCCTTGCCCTTCCCTTTGATCTCTCCCTACCAGCTTCACTCTTTGTCCTTTGTTTCTCATCCGTGTCCTATTCACTCCCCCCTCCCTTCGTGTACATGCATCTGTTTTGTCCTTGTCACTCTGCCTTTGAGAAAGGTCCTGCTAGGAACGAAACGTCAGGCCCACTAAATTTTAAGAAATATATATGCAAATTAACATGCAAGCAGCCTGTGTGTGACTCCGCCAATAACAACATGTAAACAAACGTAAAAATGTTACAAAATAACATGTAACATTAAGATTTGCATATTTTAATGTATACATATTATTTTGTAACAAGTCATGTTATGCTACAGATCAGCATGTATATTATGTAACCGCGTATGATTACACCAATATCAACATGTAAATATGTTACAAATCAACATGTTACATGTAAACGTAAGGCCTCTGAGAAAGGTCCTGCTAGGATCGAAACGTCAGGCCCACTAAATTTTAAGATTTACATTTTGGTAATTTTAGTCAGTAAGCAGTTTGCAACATTTTTGTATATCTACTTCCTATGAACATGTTACAAATCAACAAGTAAGCAATCGTGTGTGATTACCTGTTAGCCCTGTTGCCATATAACAATTGACACTGTCATTCCATCCCTTGGCTTTCCACCAAGGTTGGTATACATAGGTCCGCACGTAGACTTGCCACTTCTGACGTAAACCCACTTTTGATGCGGATGTGCCTTTATACGAACGATATTTTAAGTGTTCTCGAAATCGACTCACAGCCGTGAACTTCGGCCTTACGTGCGGGCGAGCTCGAGGGAGACACTGAGACAGCTACATATACAGCAATCTAACCACAGCACCTAACAAGAGAATGGCACAGCGGCCAAATCAGAGGTCATTTTCGTTTCCGCGCGGCGGAATTCAATTCCGTCCGAGGACAACGGGAAAGGTCGGCATTCAATCAGGGAGCCCACGCTCCCCTTCAGCGGCCACAAAAAATAATGACGGGAACCCTCATCAGACGAGCGTAATTATTACACTGATGGGTTGCATTCCACTGGGTGGGCAGAGATTGAACGATGGAAGTGGTTATTCCAGAATCCGCTGCAATCTCCTGACAGCAGTCTCCGTGGGAAGGTATACAGACATCCAGCTGATTCTGATAGCTTTCGACTCTGCTGAGGGAAAATAAAGCATCCCCTATGAGTAAATGCAGGCTCTCACCCCCAAAGACCGCCATTACAAAGATTACTGCGAGGCAAAGATATATCGGTGGCCTGATGTTTACATCCCATCCGGATCTTTCTCAAAGGTAGAGTGTATTTGGGTAATTTTAGTCAGTATGCAGGTTGTAATGTTTGTGTATATTACGTCAAGGCAAACATAACTAAAAATAAAATCTAAAATTTAGTGGGCCTGACGTTTCGATCCTAGCAGGACCTTTCTCAAAGGCATTTTTATAACTAAAAATAATGAAAATATTGCCATTAGCATTACGTATCGGTAATCAGTCTTTACAAAGGAAGAATTTCGCCATTTTTTGGTAATTGTTCTTCTCTGGTAAGCGAGCTAAAACAAAAGAAACCCTACACGGACGACAGGCCATGCATTTGGACTTCATTTGGTATGCAGTGCGTTTCCAGGGCGTATACGAACACAATCGGCTACCCGCCCCGACAAGAACGCGTGCTATGAAAATCGAAATACGTTCATGTCAGCACGTGCTGAAACGAACGTGCCGGAAAAGGCGCCCAACACGCACGTACCAGCGCTCGCCCGGCCGTCGAGAAATGAGTTTCATTGATTCCAGCGTTTCATTTTTCTCTTTTTTTTCCCCCGGTAGTCTTTCTGAAATTACAACAACGGGACTCGTCCTGGGTGTCAGTGATTACCGGCTCGTATACCGCTGCGTAACGCGGCGTTGACGTGTCGGCCTGTATCATACGTGCCAGCCAACCGCTGGCCATCGTTCAACACGCATTAGCCCAACTTTGGCTCGCCGCGTGGGAGATAACGTCTCTCCTTATCGCTGAACTACAGTGTTGAGAGATACTGACATTCACTGCACTGTCTTGTGAGACTTAAAGGACATGAGACATCTCAATTGGCACTGGTTTGCAGGCATTCGACTGCGGTTTAAATAAAACGACATCCAAAATGTAAACGAGCAATAAAACATCACTAACAAAATAACTAAACAATCCCTAATTCTTGACTTTATTAAAGTGTAGTTAATTACAACTTTTTGGATATCCAATCAAATTGTTCTTTCATGGAGGTATGTTTCATAAAGAAAGCAACATCAAGAGTATATTTTTAAAGAAAATATACAAATCTATGGTAGTTCTAAATTTAAAAGGAAAAGTGTGGAATTCCGTTACCTTTTGTCGCTTTCCTATTAAAAATGTTTTTATAACAAATTTGACTTTTGGGAACATTTTTGTGCTGCTATCATTTATGTTACCTTTAAAAAAGGTTGCTTTTAAAGTGGCAATGTTGGTTTCATTTCTTGCTCCCATCATTTTCCATGACCCCATCCTTCCACCATGTATTATCAAGTTGTTGAACGTGCCAGTGTTACCACCGTTGTAACTAGCTCCTTTTAGACGGCAGAAAATTGAATTTGGTTGGGGAGCCTTTTAGCGGAACCCTTTTCGTTTGCCCTTTTTTTTATCATATTCCCTATTATCTTTTGTTATCTCAACGACTCCGGGTTACAGAAAAATACCTTTTAGGGGCTTCTCCTGTCTCCTTAAATCGAATCAAGTCTCCAGGAGACGGGCCCAAGTGGGTGCCTACCAAATATGTTTGCAATCCCTGTTGGCATGGCAACGTCCTGCCATCCTCCTTCCCCAGAACAAAGGTATAGTGGGTCGTGCAGAGGTATAGAGATCAACCCCAAACGTTTGAGTGGGAATGGGGTCAATTCGGCATTTGTGACGTATGATTTTGTAAACAAATTTTTTTAAAAACGGTTCGTTTTTAGCATCTGATATTGCGCAATTATTTTTTCTTCAGTGATTTTAAGTGAACAGAAAGCTGACGACAATCATCCAAAGGAAAATGACACTGACTGATGGGGAATATTTAAATATAATTCGAGAAAAAAAGACGAGAATTTACATGGTAGGTGCAACAATATAGGAGTGGTAAATTGATGGAGAATGACGGCTAGAGCTTGGTCACCCCAAAACACTCCTATATAGAAGTTCTTCTCAGTGATCTACCCAGCCCTTAGTCGGAAGCATTTAATCTTTAACTGCTCTACTTTTATTCAAATATTAAAACAAAAACTCGTGTTCGTTATGGTTCAGCATACAGTTTGAAAGCCGAAGGGTGAAATTATAATTTCTCGTTCACTGTAAGATGGTTTTGCAAAGCTGGCTTTGACATACACAAAAAAGAGAGGGTGAGAGGGGCGGAGAAAGACAATACAAGAAGGATGAGTGCCACATCGGGAGGTGGAGTTTGCTAAAGAAAGTCAAGCGCAAGAACAAAACGAGCATGGCACGATCGCGGAACGTCAAGGGATGTGACACCTAGGGAAATGTTTCCATATTAATTTTGCAAAGAGCAATCTATAAGATAGACTGCCTAAGTGGACTGATGATTCATGGATTCTCTAAAGAGTAATCCTCCCCTCGGCTCTGTTTTTGGGCGGCCCTCCGGTGTCGAGTGTGCGTCCGGCCTGTGGTCAAATCTCTCAGGCGGCCGGCCGGCCTTCACTTGATACGCTTCCTGATGAAGGACGGACTCCTCTGTTTTCTTCCCGATTGA
Source organism: Luidia sarsii (assembly GCA_949987565.1). Classification (NCBI taxonomy): domain Eukaryota; kingdom Metazoa; phylum Echinodermata; class Asteroidea; order Paxillosida; family Luidiidae; genus Luidia; species Luidia sarsii. Next base: position 3,023,623 of record OX465108.1, on the reverse strand, counting down.
TATGCAAGGAAGCGCCGATGGTTCGAAACACCTGTATTTCCGACACCACTTGACACGGGGAGGTCGGCGGTGATTGAAATAGGATGCCGCTCTCGGGAACGTGGGAAGGGGGGGGGGGCAGGGCGGTGACGTGGCAATTCCACAGAGGTAGTTGTAAGTACTCGTGTTTGGCTCACTCGGAGTAAGACCATGACCTTCGGATATTTCGCATAATATTATGTACCGCAGCATTAAAGGGATAACAATACATTTGTCGAGGTCAAAGAATTACATTCATACGTTGTCTGATCCAACACATGCATAAAATAACACACCTGTGAGCCAACCGAGTCTCGAGAAAATAGTAAAAAAAAAACCGCTTCATTTGTTTCGCGAAAATACAACATTGAACGAATAATTACTGTTCCGAACAAAATTTTAGATCTCGGTAAGACGAAAACGGTTTCTTTTACTCTGTTCTCCAAAAATATTTTAGACATTTTTGACAAATATTTCAGTGCGAGGTTTCTACTGTAACCATGTTCAGACTGTCTACGGTTTATGTAAAAATGTTAACATTTTTTTTTATCTTACCAACGTTGTTTAGGGGCTTTATAAAATAATCGGCAGTTGGTGGACGTAAATCGCCAGATCGGGACGAACACGTCCACAGTTGAAGAGCAGGGAGGGGCTGTCGCATAGCCAGGGATTGATTACCGGGTACATGACGACGAGTCTGGCTGTCACCGCACGGACAAAAATCATGTTTTATCCTTAATAAGTAGCTGGCTGCCAGCCGACCCTTGCAAACATACTTTCTAAGCAAGAGGCGCAAGAATTGTGGCAAACGAAAGTACCGTTTAAACGAGGATTGGCTTTTCTCGGCAGGGTGGACTCCTTTGATTTGATTAAATCAACCCCTTTGATAAAGAATCGTGTGTTTCAGGCGAAGTCAAGAGAGGCCAAGTAAGATTAAAAAGCAGTAAGACGATAATAGAATGTGTTTGTTAACCCGGCTTCAAGAAATTTAATTTGAAAGAAACTTTTTACGCTAAGCAGTTGTTGTTGGCGCTTAATAAGCGGCTCGAAATAACTGGCCCCGTAATCGGATTGAACGCTGTCCCTGCAGTTACTGGAAGTTCATTGTATCGTCGTTATAGGAGGGTTTGCGGTGACACCATGAATAAGGTCTCTTAAAGAAGAGGTATGGTTCTGAAAATTAACTCGAGTTATCACTCGGGTTCATTCCAGAACCATATACCTCTTCTTTAAGAGACGTTATACATGGTGTGACCGCAAACCTATTTGTTTCACCCACCATGCAAATTATTAAGTCATATTTATATCGCCGTTACTTACGGCAGTCGTATAGTCGGGTAAAATCCCTCTTTATATTGTCGTCCTGATTCTATTTCGACTACACTGTGTGTGATTTCTGCCCCTCTCTCGTATCTAATGTGCGTCATAGGACGAGGAGGAAGGAACGCTCGCTATCCATACCCTTCCCCGTTTCCCCTTCCCTCCCCCGCCCTGAAATACACAGTGTCCCGTCAACCTGTCCGAAGCGACCTGATGTCTTATCACTGTTCCATTAGTCCGCGCCGATGAATATACTCCCCGCTATACTAACGAAATCATTGGCAGCAATATAAGCTGGTTAATACAGAAACCCACTCCCCCTTCCGTCCTGGAGGCTGGCGGGATACGAGTGGCCTTAAAACTCCAATGCAGCGTTATCAAGTTTGAGAAGCTTACGTATGTCTCGATGCCTAGCTTTGAGATTCATTCGTGCATTGTTCAGCGTGGCTCCGAGCTGTCACACCGAGTTTCAGCAAGCCGATGGGGGAGGGATAGTTGAAGGACGATCGCTTGTAAATGAAAGGCACCCGCTCTTCCTATTACGGTGGGGCTACGTTTGAGATTGTGTACGCCACTATGCACTTGAGCTGCTGACAGCACGAGAAATGAAGAAGGGAAGTAAAAAACACCACGACAATAATAAGAAGTGCCGATGATGAAGACAAAAAACACTTGGCGATTGAAAATAGAAGAAGACGGAAATCTCTCTCGGGAGAGGGGGGAAGAGCGATTGAGCCGAGATCGGCTTATCACTGAGCCAGCGGGGAGGGTACTCTCTTGTCAGCCTGTCTCCGGGGCGGTTCGGACCCGGGCAACAGGCAACGCGACAAAGGGCGACCGGTTGGCCGCGTTGCAAGGGAGTTTCTTTCTTCTGTTTTCGCTCGGTATAGACTTCGACGGCCCACAGAGAGGACGCAACGCGACCGTGGCTGCGCCGTGCAAGAAACGACAGCAGGGCGTAGGCTACACGAGATACAGAGTGAGGTTTATTCCACGGCTTTTTTTAGGTTAATGGTTTTCTGAGTATGCAGGGGGGGGGAGACCCACTTTGTTCTGGCAAACACCCATTGGCATTTCAGAATTACTTACAGTGATAGGGATCTAACGTTGACTATTAGCTCTGGATATTTTTTTCTGGGCTGGGTGATATGACATTATTTTTTTCAGGCCTGCAGGCAGTTTCTTATCGCTAAAAAGAAAATCTGATGTCAATGGGCTGCAGAGCCGTTGTCAATCGTGACTATTGAATAACCTTCGGCCATGCCATGATCCGAAGGAGCGATTCATAAAATTGTATGAGGAAAACCCAGCAGCCGCTAGCTGTCGTTTTTTTTCTGCGTCATTTGGTTTGTTTCTTAAGCCGCATCCTCGAGAACTCAAGCGCTACCCGATGGCGCAGCTTGGTACCCCATGGGCGATGTAACGTGCCTGTGGCATTATTGAAAACCCAACTCTTTGCCCCACCCCCCTCCCCCCACAAGCCCATGTTTCCCCCTCTGGTCCGTTCCGCCAATTTATTAGGCTCCCCGGTGGCACCGGGCAATCTGTGCACGTTCCTTGCTTGCCAGTACCCCCAGCGGAGGCGTCACACTGCCAGGCGTGTTTGGTAGAACGGTTTGGCCAGTCCACAGCAATTCGCTTGCATGGCGACGCCAATAGAACTCACTCAAACTTGCCAATGGTAGACCTACCGGGGAATCATTCAATCGATCTTGAGGGAAACTGTGTTTTTTTTTTTTTTTCCTCAAGAAGGGGCAAAGTATGGTGACCTTTTTATTTTTATTTTCAAGCTCCACGACGCCGACTACAGATATCGGTGTTCGCTTCAACTTTACGCGTCCGTCAAAGTTACATTGCCTGCGTGCTGATGGCCTAGATCCCTCCCCCCGTCACAGATGCATTCGGGAGCTTTTACTGGGTCAGAATAACTTGCCTGCCGAGGCGCAGAGCGGAACCCTCTGGCATGATAGTATTGATTTTGTTGTGGTGGGATGCCATATCGCATTGATCACTGCGGGTTATTTCAGCAAATGGTGTTATGATTTCCCCGTCCCGCCCAATTCTCCTCCCCTTCCCCCCACGCTATGCATTACAACAGTGGAGTGGCCGATACAACGCCACATTATCTTCGTCCCCGATCGAATGTTCCCAGACGTAGACGGCGCGTGTCTGCCCCGTCCCAGGCAGCCATTTTAGGAGCGCATTGTTAGAAGAGTAAATAAAGAACAAGTACAGCGAATGAACGATGGAAGGAGGCAGAAGGAAAAGAAAGAGAAGGAGAAGGAGAAGGAGGACAAGGAGGAGAAGGAAAAGGGGAAGGAGGAGATGGAGGAGAAGGAGGAGAAAGAGGAGAAGGAGGAGGAGGAGAAGGAGGAGGAGAAGGAGGAGAAGGAGAAGGAGAAGGGGGAGGAGAAGGAGAAGGAGAAGGAGAAGGAGAAGGAGAAGGAGAAGGAGAAGGAGAAGGAGAAGGAGAAGGAGAAGGAGAATGAAAAGGAGAAATGGAAGGAGGAGGGAGAAGAAGAAGGATGACCATGAGGAGGAGGAGAAGGAGGAGTAGAAGAAGAAGGAGAAGGAGAAGAAGGAGAAGAAGGAGCAGAGGTAGCAGAAGGAGAAGAAGGAGAAGCTGAAGGAGGGGAGGGAAAGGGGAGGAAGGGGAGATATAGGAAAGGGAGCGGAGGGCATGGGGTGGGAATGGGGATGGGGGTGATGGTGAGGGGGAAGATAGGGTGGGAGAGGGGCAGGAGGATGAGTTTGGAGGAGGAGCTGGAGGAGGAGGAGGAGGAGGAAGAAGGGGGAGGAGTAAGAGAAGAAGGAGAAGAAGGAGAAGAAGGAGAAGAAGAAGAAGAAGAAGGTATCTACTTAAGGTGTCGCGTCCAAATCGATCGCTCAACCCAGCGACTTGCAAAGTGTCCTCGAGTATGCAGGAGGGAGGCAAGCGTAGATAAGTACTCGCCTTGCGAGGCAGACGACTGAAGGAAGAGGGCGAGATACAGACAGACAGACACACAGACAGACAGGCAGAGTTTAAAGAGACAGACCGATGCAGGTAAAGGAGACAGGCAGACGGAAAAGAGAAGAGGAACATTGCGAGGAAGAAAACTCTCAGCATGGTCGATTTGCAGCCACGTAGGCATCGAACTCTCCATGGACGCACACGTTTAAAGTGCCAGGCTCCTTAGTAAGCAGCGCGTGAATGCCGAGGGTCTACGCTGAGAGCAGCGCAGTCCAGGTGACAGTATCGATGACTATGTCACGAAGATTTTAACAGCTGCAACATTCTCCCGCATGGAAACGAACAAGAAAAAGAAAATCCCAAAATGTAGTGGGCCTGATGTTTCGATCCTAGCAGGACCTTTTCTCAAAGGCAGAGTGACAAGGAAAAACAGATACATGTACACAGAGGAAGGGGGAAGAGAGTGAATAGGACACGGATGAGAAACAAAGGACAAAAAGTAAAGCTGGTAGGGTGAGATCAAAGGGAAGGGCAAGGAGAAAGGTCCTGCTAGGATCGAAACGTCAGGCCCACTAAATTTTGAGATTTGCATTTTGGTAATTTTAGTCAGTAAGCAGTTTGCAACATTTTTGTATATCACTTTAAGAAAAAGAAAAGTGCGAAGTGTGGTGTTCTATGAAACCGAATCACTGACCAAATACAAACCCGCTCACAGATTGAGCTCAGGGGAATGTACATAACCGTTTTCAATCTGATCAGCATGAAAATAGAAACATCTCTCATTAAAATAGGATTGCGGTGAAAATGCTTTGGTTGGGCTTCGGCCTCAAACGAGACACTTCTCAAAATGCAGAGGGGTTCTGATCATTATATGTTTGCGATGAAACAGACTACGCGCAGCTTTGACTGGCAGGCTGACTTGATTAGGTGAGGTCGTTCGCGCCCAGCAAGGCTCCGTACCCCCAGCAAGACGTGCGAGATTTGGAGCCCCGATCCAAAGAAGAATGCCAACTGAGCTAAAACGCACTGACGAGGCCTCGGGAGGGAGAGAAGGGGGAGGGGGTGAGAGACTGTGTGAGAGGCAGAAATGGATAGAGGGATGTATAGGAGGAAATGAATGGAGAGAGTTGGAGGGATGGTGATATATAGGGAGGGAGAGGGAGAGGGAGAGGGAGAGGGAGAGGGAGAGGGAGAGGGAGAGGGAGAGGGAGAGGGAGAGGGAGAGGGAGAGGGAGAGGGAGAGGGAGAGGGAGAGGGAGAGGGAGAGGGAGAGGGAGAGGGAGAGGGAGAGGGAGAGGGAGAGGGAGAGGGAGAGGGAGAGGGAGAGGGAGAGGGAGAGGGAGAGGGAGAGGGAGAGGGAGAGGGAGAGGGAGAGGGAGAGGGAGAGGGAGAGGGAGAGGGAGAGGGAGAGGGAGAGGGAGAGGGAGAGGGAGAGGGAGAGGGAGAGGGAGAGGGAGAGAGGGAGAGGGAGAGGGAGAGGGAGAGGGAGAGGGAGAGGGAGTGGGAGAGGGAGAGGGAGAGGGAGAGGGAGAGGGAGAGGGAGAGGGAGAGGGAGAGGGAGAGGGGAGGGATGGGGAGAGGGAGAGGGAAAGGGAGAGGGAGAGGGAGAGGGAGAGGGAGAGGGAGAGGGAGAGGGAGAGGGAGAGGGAGAGGGGGAGGGATGGGGAGAGGGAGAGGGAGAGGGGAGGGATGGGGAGAGGGAGGGAGAGGGAGAGGGAGAGGGGGAGGGGAGAGGGAGAGGGAGGGGGAGAGGGAGGGGGAGAGGAAGAGGGGATACAAAATACAAGAGAGAGTGGGAGAGAGGCAGAGTACAAAAGAAGAGGGAAGGAGAGAGTACAAGGGAGGAGGGAAGGAGAGATAGGGGAGGAGAGAGAGAAGGAATGAGAAAATGAGACATAACTGAGGGGAGGAAGTGAGAAGGCGAGAAGGAATGGCAGAAACGAGGTCGCAGTCATGTACATGACATTCTGCTAACATGTGGCCGACACATTCACACCCACTACGTCAGCGAGCAGGCATGAAAATGCGTCTTCTTTATCTCTCCCGCTTGTGACGATGGAAATGTTCTCTGGGGCAGATGTATAGCCGCCGTTCCTATTTTTTTTATTTTACAGATGTTGTGTACGCGAGCATCATTTTTTGTGTTCGTGTCCTGTCGTCGGCGTTCCACTCGCCGTCCCCTCACGAGCGAGTCCAATTTGTCAAAGGGTCTTTCGAGCCCCCACCCCCCTTCCCCCGTGACGTGCTAGTGTGTAAATACGCAGCGACCGCTCCGTCGACACAGCATCCGTCTTTGTCACCCGCAACACGGCCAGACGATCTCGTCTCAACGGCCTTAGGGATTTTAGCGATGAAAAACAGATGGCGTTTAAACTGCACCGGGGGATCCAAAAACGAATGAATAATTGAATGGTGTCTATACTGGCCGTGGTGATATACGTTCACTCCATTCACCCCCCCCCCATCTTTATGTACACAATTGTTACAGTTTTCAATTAAGAACTTGATTTCACTTCATCAGATAGGTTGGGTGTTTGTAGATGATTTCGATTTACCCAAATCAAGGAGTTAAATTTGCTTGACTATCTTTGTGATCATCGGACATTAGCTCATTGTAAGTGAAATGTCGATTAAAAAATGCTGAATATTATTTCGCATTTTGTACAATTTGGCGCAATTTGCGGCGTATTTGGTCGTGGGAACCTATATATCTCACCCCGTGGCTACAAATGGGGAAGGCAAGGAACCAAACCATTTTTGATCGCTGGGCACTTTTTTTTAAACCGACTTTGTCTCGGGATCCTTGCTTTGCCTTCATTTCTTAGATCCATTTAAAAGTACATCGCTGGACAACGGGGAGTCTTATGGCTTCGGGTGGTGCAGAGAAGATACTTTTGTTTTGAGAATTTCTATTAAATTAAGTATGACATTTATTTCCATATTGGTTGAACAAATATTTAATTCAAGGTTATTTAAAGCCCCTACGCAACATTGGTAAGATCAAAAAACAGAAATGTTCACAGATTTACATGAAACTCATACAGTTTGAAGATAGTTATAGTAGAAACTGGAATATTTCTGCCTAAAATGTTGCATTTTGGGAGAAATGGGTAAAATATATAGTTTACGTCTCACCGAGATTAAATTACGCCGTTAAATGCTGCATTTTCGTGAAACAAATGAAGCGGTTTTCACGATTTTCTCGAGACTCGGTTGGCAGATTGAGCTGAAATTTTCACAGGTGTGCTATTTCATGCAATATGTTGGATCAGACAATGTATGGATGCCATTCTTTGACCTCGACCAATGTTGTGTAGGATCTTTAAGAGCTCCGTGTAATAACAAAGGCCAACTGAAATTTTGAAATAAAACAATAAAAAGCGCATGATATTCCAAAAATAAATAAAGAAAAACACCCCACCAAAGCAAAAAAAAAATTATACAAAATACTTGTGCTGGAGTTTTAACGGAAACGAAGGTGGATCCTGTTATTAGAAAAAAACCCACCAGATTTGGCCTTGTGCGCAATTTTACGACCTGATTGAGGAACGGAGATAACTGGCAACAGGGTGGAATGTTTGAAGAGTGCTGTACACCTTTCACATCTTGTCTCGGTGAGGAAATTATAGCCCCGGCTTTAAGCTGTTTCGTCATGACTGAAGACCCCTCCTCATTTCTGTCCCCTCTAATTCGATTCCCACAGGATGGAAGCAGGCCGCACGCCGGCCCGATCTGCCTCCCAGTCAGCCGCCACCGAAGAGCCCCGGCCAGCGCGGAGCATGCGCCGCTGACTCCGGACCAACCGGCGCCCGCCTTCCAACGGGGATCGTCACCGACGCCGGCTGCCCGCCTCTAACGCGGGCCCCGATTGGACGGCAGCGGCATCCAACCACGCCACCGCACGTGGCCGGGACGCCATAAAAAAGGAGGGCGCTTCTATACTCTTTCGCTCAGACGGCTCTAGGTTGGCTAACGCACGGACAAGCCCGGATCGATACTCGGAGCTGGTTAGATTTCCACCCGGGGAAGTGCGGCTATCGATTGTGACAAAGTGGCGAGCCGTGGGTCGGCATCGGACTCTTCGACTGCGCGGGGGAAAAGGACCGCGGAGAGAGGGAGAGAGAGAGAGGGAGAGAGACGGGAGCGGAGGTGCGCTTCGTCCACAGCAGGGCGTATTTTTCCTCGATGAAGGAGAAGGACGCGGGCAGTGCGGGATTCGCTTAAGGCTAGAGTCGGGATTTTCTCGTGAAGTGGGAAAGAGAGAGAGAGAGAGGTGAACCTGCCGAGCAGGAGGCGGAGGAGGATGGAGGAGGAGGAGGGGAATTACAGCCTGTTCCCGGTCTACTCGGACGCGGACGATGAGGACGAGAAGTACGAGCTGTACAGCCACGACGACAACACCCGCGTCATCGCCATCTCCGTCATCTTCGTGGTGACGGTCATCGGCAACGGCCTGGTGCTCAACTGGCTCTTCGTCCACCGGCGGGAGCGCACCCGCATCCACGTCTACATGACCTTCCTGGCCCTGGCCGACCTGAGCGTGGCCATGATCCCGCTCCTCGTCTCCCTCATCATGACGATGAAGGGCAACGTCTGGCACAGCACCGACGCGGCCTGCCGGGTCCGCATGCTCCTGGAGAGCATGTCCCTGATGGCCTCCAGCAACATGGTGGTGGCCATCTCGGTGGACCGCTACCACTCCGTCATGTTCCCGCTGCGCAAGCAGCTGGCCGAGATGCGCGTCATCCCCATCGCCTTCGGCCTGGCCCTGGCCCTGTCGCTGCCCCAGCTCTACGTGTTCCGCAAGCAGGAGTACAACGGCACCAGCCACTGCAAGACCATCTTCGTGCCCGGCTACGACCCGTACCGGCAGGCCTACCTCGTCTACATCGCCACCGTCGTCTTCATCGTGCCCTTCGTGCTCATCAGCGGTGCCTACCTGCGCATCGTGGCCAAGCTGTACAACGACGGCAAGAACCTGTTCCAGAGCAACTGGAAAAAGTCCACCCGCTGGCGGACGCTCAAGATGACCTTCGTCATCATCGGCGCCTACGTGGTCTGCAACCTGCCCTACTTCACCATCGAGCTGATCCGGGCCATGGCCGGCAACGACAGCGTCAACGTGGTGGCCTACAGCATCTTCAGCGTCTTCGCCCCCTGCAGCAGCGCCGCCAACCCGTACACCTTCCTCTTCTTCAACGCCTGCCGGACCAAGAACGGGCGCAAGCAGAGCGGCGGGACCACCACGCAGACGGCGGTGCTGGAGCAGTCGTCCGCGCCGCGGGGCGGGCGGGACTGCAACTACAAGCCGGCCCGCTCGCCCGTCAAGACGTCCATATGACAGCAACCGTCTGGGTCCCGCCCTCCCGAAATGATCCAGCTAATAGAGCCCGGAGGGACAGCGGCACCCGACTAAGACTATCAACTCCGCCTCCCCCATTCCAGCCCCCTCCTTCCCTGATAACACAAATAGATACCGAGAAACTGTGAGTAAAACTTGTTACTGTATACTGTGCATTTCTGATTTTCGCTCATGTGTGGTTATCTGTCTCGGTTGGTTATTTGTCAAAAGTTCAGTTCGTCAGAGAAACGATCGTGGGTTTCGATTGACCATTGGTCAAAGTGTTAATAGAAACAGATATGCCAAAAGCAATGGTGTAAATATTATTTTGAAAACATGAAAGCCACAAGTGTAAATGATCACACAGAAAACGGTGAACATATCCAAGACAAAGTGATTTTATCAAGCGGTAAATAAATGTTGAGAAAAGTTTCAGAAAAAAAAATGTGGTTAGAAGTTACTCTAGAGAAATCTGGTAGGTTGAAGAATGGTTCCATGGGCTGTTTGACGTATAGTTCTGTCACTTTGGGCTGCAGAGAAAGAACATGGCAATATTTAGTAAAAACAGGAAAGTTAACCCCTTGCCATTTTGCCTCCGCTTTCGACCAGAATTGCATTTAAAAGTGGCTAATTTTTTTCCATCAAAGTGGCGTACAAAGGAGCAAACGGCGCAACAGAAAAGTGCGTTCAAGGGATTAATTTTGAGGAGGTGAAAGCAATTTTGATAATTGAATCACAGAGGTTTCTGTTGTATGTTTTTTTATCGAAGGCGTTGGTCACTCGGCAAGACACCACCCTTGACTGCAGTGCGCTAAATCGAAGAATTCACATGCATTCTCTCCCCCTGGGAGTTCCTGCCTCGAGTGTGCTAAAAGCCACTCATGAGAAAGAACAGAAGAAGAAAACCGGAGGAGATGGGATGTTAAGATTCATCTCGAGCGGGGGAATAGGTCACGGAATTTAGGCAAGACAGTCGCTTGGTATGGATGGCAGACAAAAAGGGCCCTTAGCGATGTAAATCTTTAAAAGTATCCTGGTAAACGTAGTGCTTTTTGTCATACTGTCCTAAAAAGCTAGGTTGTATTTTTGGGTACGAGGTACTGGTAAATAACCAGTGTGGCATCATTTTACAAACGGTTGCTCCAAACGTTATACCTAAAGGGTCTTTCATTGACAGAGCGTCATATTACCTTTTCATCATTCATAAGATGTCTGAATGGTGTCTGTATTAACCAACCTTCCTCAACATATGCATGGACATTACACAGAGTACCACACGGCCTGAGTGTTCAAAAATGACTTAAAGATGAGTATGAGATGAGTTCAAGAATGAGTATATTAAAACGACCTTCAGTCATTGAGTAGGTATCCTCAACACCTATTTGGCTTCAAACGCTCCATTTGAGTAGAAATTAATTAAGCCCAAAATGCTACGATTTTCAAATGGGTTTCTATGGGGGAGATGCCTAACAAAGATATCCTCTCAATTCAGACAGTGTATGCCCACAACTTGAAAAAAAACATCTATCTTAGGTCTCTATCCTTGGGGGGCAGAACGGAAACAAACAAAATCCAATTTGACTGAACACACGTTTATGCATTGCACGTGCTGTTTTTATTGGACGTCTGCACGGTCCTAATTAGACTACACAATAAACATGCCCCCGTATTTCGCATTTTTCCCTAAGTATTTTTTCCCCCGGACGGTTACCTTAATCCGCACTGCATGCCAAATCTAACACTTGCTTGAGGTCGAGTCTAATCTGGGGTAAGCATATGTTGTTTGTTCCAGCGTTCAGTTCCCAGTGCAGTGGAGAACGCATTTCTATTCATGATTGTGTAGTTATTGCCGACGGAACCTCGCCGTTACTGTAAGCAAATAAGTGTTTGGCGAAAACAGAAAAAAAGTTCGGCAACAACGTTTGCCAAACACCGGGCTTGGTTTTATTCGAATTAATATGAGGAGGATTTCACGGCCTGGCATTCACTTAGCGCTGCCGTTTATAATTTATTTTACCCGACTTATAGATATAACTAGTGCTTTGTTAACCAACAAGTCGGCCCCTAAAATGGATCTAATGTAAACATATTTTTTTAAACGGTCTAACACCCTAACCTAAAGTGTATTGTTTGATTGTTTCCGTTGCTTTGCACTTTTTCACCAGATGTTTTGCATCGCTGGGACATTTTAGGGCAATAATTTGTATGGCTCTGGATACTAAACACGGTAAATTACAGTTAATCTTCGTAGTAAAACCCATAATCAGCATGCATCTCGTGAACTAGACGAGGCAACCCGACGTCCATCGCACAGTGAAGCACTGCCACTCTACCAGCATATTTTTTAACGCAAACCTGTAGCTACTACTATATAAAATAAACCGCTAACGCTTGATTTACATTCCATGAGCACGAAAACTGTTTACGCAGACTGGTCGGCTAAGGTTTATACACTCAAGGGTTCTGTACTATTCTTCCACCCATTACAAATGCAGTGTTCGCGCTTGTCCCAAATAATTAGCGGCCCAGGCGAGGGGCCTGTGGAGGTAGGTTGCTTCATTGGACGGGGTCGTGTTTGTACTGCGTTCGGTGGCGATGCTTTTGAATAATCACTAAACAGGAGTGAAGGACGTTCGGTCAGGAAGAGACGATTCCACTAGAATGGACCGACGGACGTGCGATAAGCCTACGGACAACCGGACTAACGCCATTTCAAGACCTCCTCGTATCCAGGCAACGGATTGGACGAACTAAGAAAAACAAAACCCACCACACCACCAAACCACCACCGCACATACACACTGTGATTAGATTCCGTATTTAGAGCCCAACCGCTCCCGACACTTTCCTCCAAATCATCCCGCCGAGGAAGTCTGAATTATTTATCGAGATTCGCCACCCGCCTCGGCCACAAGAGTCAGGTTCTATTACGGATATTAATAACGTATGGTTGGGCACGAGACAGGGGGCACAAGACGAACACACAAAAAAGACTTCTCTACCCTAGTTTGACTAGGATCTCGTAGGCAAAGGAGAGAGAGAGATGGAGTGAGAGGACAAAAAATATGCCCAATTCATCCATCTTTGATTTTCCTTGAGAGGGCGCCACTTTCGAAAAAAAGTACGAGTATGCAATGAACTTTATCTTGTGATGATTTGCCTGACACTATCGTGTGAATTACACTTTTACTTTCCATATTTTTGGTTTCTCCTACTTGTCCTAGTTCTAGTGATGGCTCTGCCCTCGTGTGCATCTGTTGCTTTGCTTGGTTTGCCATTTTGTTACCCCGGCTCGCTGCCAGTCCTGACGATTCAGACGAGCAATTAGGTCAGATAAAAACCACTAAGATCGATGTTACGAAGACACCGCGGTTACGTCTCTAGAACCCGAAATACATTTTTTTTTTTTTTGGGGGGGGGCGTTACAAACTCGTGTCAATGACATTCTGGGCGTCTTTCTTGAGGGACCTCTACCCGTAATTTCTCGCTTTACCTCGTGACAGGACTTCAGAAATAGCCGAGGGGAAAATGTAAATCACAATCGCGCAACACTGACAGTCCCACCTGCGCATGAATAATCCATCGCAAGACCCAAATTTCGGGAGGGAATTCATATTGCGCCGAGGGAGATACGTGTGTATACGTGGATTGGTTATGGAAGGTGACAGAGCACCGTTCTCTTGGGGTGCGACTTCCTGATAACAATTTTCGAGCTTGCCTCTGAACACCGAGGCAATTTCAAAGATAATCATATGCAGTGTGATTAGCACATGAAAGGGGCTTCTGTTTGTGGACAGAGGTTCTTTTACGCATTGCGTGTCAGTGATTGCTGTCAGTCAATCTTATGGATCACTGGATATCGGTATGTCTGTCTTGTCTGTGATCGCGGAATGAATAGAAAAAAACTCCTCTATTCACAAACGAGAACCAGTGACGTCGTAATTTCTGTTCGCCCCCCCCCGGCTGTTGTGAAGAAGCCGTGTGAATACGCAGCCATCACAAGAGGTAAGTAGGACAAAGATACGGACGGACAGACGACAAACGACGATTTTCCACTCCAGTTCGTTCGTTAGCAGCCAGCGCAACATCCTTGCGCGGCTCCCGTGCTTCTGCAACCGATTTCAAAGCTTTTTGTCGCTTCCCGCGTTAATGGGAAGTGGTCTTTGAATGTACGACGCGGTTAGTCGTGACTTGATTCTGACTGGCGATCCTTTTCCTAGTCAAACGTACTTGACTCTGTAAAACTCTTTTAATTAGCAAGGCCAGATAGCCCAGTATACGTACATCGCTGGTATGGTAAACAGGAAAGCAACTTGTATTGGTTTTAATTGTATTTGTCCTCTGAGGGGCAAAGAATCAGTCATTCTGACTTGGCTGTTGTTCACAAATGATACACACATGAAAATGGTCAAGTCAACAAAATGCCCCCTCCAGCTAATATTTGTAATAATGTGTTACTAACTTCAGAGCATGAAGTAACAAATGTGATCATTCCTAAAATGGCTCCTGCTAGCGTAAACTGAGGGTGTGCCCGATTACGTATTGTCACCGACAGAAGAGACGTTTTTTAGTACGCTTGAAATGCGTAATTGCACATGTCATACGTACGCAGAATATGATGACGTCACAACCACTTATTTTACACGCGAGTCAGTATATGATTCAATTTCTACCTTTAAAATCGTATCAATCCATGCTCTGAACGACTTTAATTGCGTGTTCAATACTCCTTTCCAATGCCTTTAAGAATGCCGTCTTCTTTAGAGGAGCACTGGTTTTTGGTGTCAGAATAATTTTGATCATGGTAATCTACAACCTTTTGAACTATGCAGCCGGTGCATTATTTGTGAAGAGGTTCCCCACCGCCTTCGATTTTGATCCAATTACTCCTGTTTTCTTCGAATATAAGATGTAACCCATTTGTAAAATACCTTTCGTGTCAACAGACGGTGTTGCTGTATGTAGATAATCATATGTAAATACGGGAAAGAGATATATCCAATTGGCTTCTCGGTAACTGTTCTATCTGGCAGATGAATCATTTTTTGATTTTGGTGAGGCATTGGAGCTTTGGGGACCGTTTGCTCTAGGTAATTGGCTCCGATGGCACTGTATGTATTAGATGCGAACCAAATTATTTTGCTATTCCAAGGGGGTAGTGTGTACATTGAATTTACTTCATGTAATGGGGAGACTATTACCTACTCTGTTGCCCATCGTGCAGGGAAAAGACACCACTGTTAGACACATATTAAATCATATTTTGTATAACCATGATACCTGCCATATATATGATGCTGTGCCTGGAGCACAAAGAAAGTTTACGGTTAAAGAAATGTGCGTAGGCCTATAGGCCAAAAACAAATTGAATACTACTTCAAAAAAGAAAGGTATGCAAATATATTCTAAAATTCGGTGAGGGCTTGCCCTTACGGTGTATAGTTATCACTTCATGTCGAGTGTTTTTTAGCCTGTTTAAACACAAAGGCAAAAAGAAACCCGAAGGTGGATACAGCTTGAGCAGGATTCGAACCCACCAATCCTGCGTTCAACTGCAGGGGTCTTAACCACTTTGGCAGAGTTCGTGTAGTGACTGGTGCAGCGTTCAATACTTTTTTTGTCTGCCATAAACGAGTCGTTTTCTTCTTCCCTCAAAAAATATCGGGCGTTGCCAATGACCCAGGTTGTGACAACAATGTGACATGTACAACAAAGAACAGCATTCAAAACGATTCCTGGCTTAGATTTTACAAGATCATTCTGTAAAACAAAAATCAGCTGGAAATGATTACAATCACAGAAAAGAGTTGGATAGAAGCCTTCAGTAAGCGGTCAGTAAAAATCAGGAGAGTGTACATTGGTCAGAAAATCAGGGCCTAAACGCAAGGCCCGGTTGAAAAAAAAAATAAGTGTGTCATAATCACACTAAATCCTCATAGGAAAAATATTCATATTATGCACATATATACAGATAACAATCATGTAAATTGTATAAAAGACAAATATTTATGACTATACTAATATAAAGTGTATGTTGTCAATATCCCGGATGTATCATTATTAAACTGTCGAAATGAAGATTATAGTAATAATATGTACTTTTCTGTGGATATGACTTATGACGATAGACGTTGTAAAGTAACTGTAAATTGATAAAATAAAGAAATTTCTTTCATGGAATTCACGGCTTTCCATTATTGCGGATCAAAGTTCATTCTATTTTCCCACAGAAGAAGAAATGACATCCTTAAGACCAATTACGAGTACGAGAAGGAGCCCCGTCTTCTAGGCGGAGTTTTCCTGCTATATTAAGTTTAGTGGAATTGAATTATTTTGTGACGTGTTTGTTTTCCGTTCATGTACCAATATCTACACAGCAGTATGAACAATGATGCAAACTGCTTACTGACTAAAAAGACCAAAAAGCGAATATAACAAAATCGAAGGGGCCTGACGTTTTTGATCATATAGCAGGACCTTTCTCATGCATTCTGCCTTTTGGAAAGGTCCTGCAAGGATCGAAACGTCAGGCCCTCCTAATTATCTGCACTACAGAATCAGTAAATACTTATTCTGCTTGCAGGAAAACTGATAAATTATCTTTCTGATTCGACACAAACATTTCTTTTGCCTCTCACTCACTTTATAACTAAAGGGGGAGAAGCACGTGAACCGATCTAACTTTGGGCTAGAAATCATCCACACGAATTGGCACTGCCTCTAGGACCATGGAGATATAACCTATATGTGATTGCTGACTGCAGATAAGCCGTCCCGGAGGAGGAAGAGGGGGCGGGGAATGGGGCGGGGAATGGGGCGGGGCTAAGAGATCTGGGAGCAGATATACGCATTTTGGGTGGTTACGTCGAAAGGTTGATGGGAAAGTGCACGTCAGGCCAAGCGTGCACGCCGAGTGGATACAGATTAGAATGACGGAATCGAGAGAGAAAGAACAGATAGATTGACAAACGCAGACACATAAGAAAAAGAGAAAGCGAGAAAGAGGGAGACGGGGAGAGACCGATATAGAGGTGAGGAACAGGAAGAGAGAAACAACGCACGAGAAGGGATAGAGACAGACATAGAAGGGAGACGGGAAGGGACAGCGAGACAGGGAGAAGTGGTAGGGGAACGAGGGACTCACGAGACGAAGATGGAAGGCAGAAAGGGAGTCAGATAAAGAGACAGAAAGGGAGGAGAAGAGAGAAGAACGGGGGAAGGTAGGGAGGGAGATAGGGAGATAGAGAGAGAAAGAGAAAATAGGACAATGATTAAAAGGGGTAGCGAAAGACAAAAAGAGAAAACGGATTCCCATCCCCTGGAAATATTCTACACCGATTTCATAGCCTCTGCCCATGCCATCTTCATCTGTATTTTCCCCCAAGTTTAAATAAAAGAAAAGAAGTCGGCCTAGCAGGTAGCAGAACCTGTCTGCTGAGTCCGAGATCAACCACACTCTCGCTGAGGTTGGTTGGACAGCGGGTGACAGCAGCACCGTTTTCGGATGTCGAACATTTTGTGACACCCTTGGGGGGCAATTTTATTTCACAAACAGAACGCGGCGGATGCAAAAAAAAAACGGCAAGGAGGACTCGATAGCAGACGACACATTTTCTTTGAGGTTGCAGGAAGATTTGCTGGTGTTTTTTGGGGGGTGGGTGGAGGAGGAAGAAGGCTATATGGAGAGGGGGTTAGCCGAGGGCAACGAATACTAAAAAACAAATCAACAGGAGAGACGTGGTGGGCGTGCGAATGCGTCACCGCCTAAGATGACTTGATAGAGTGCGCTCAAGAGGCTTGCCGGGACTTGCTGAGGAAAACACGTTATTTTCCGTCCACTCTCGATTTTGACCGGCATCGTTTTCGGCTTCCGCTCGTTCGCACGAGAATGTAATCTGTTGATATTGATCCATTTTTTTTTTCACAGCAGGGGGCCGGGGGGAGATACGTGTCCTTATGGTCTACCTCCTATATCCGGTGCGAACGATAACGCTCCATTGACGTGATGGGGCAGGGGTGGGCTCTCTAGTCTAAGGTTTCCTGTTGCTACCTTGGCGTTGAAAGCGATATTCGTGTTGCTATGGCTATATGAATTGTCATCATGTCCAAATGAGCTCGGCCTGTCAATACTGGGGTAATTCTGGCGGGTACCCGAGTTTTGCAATAATCGGTTTCCCGGATACCCGTACTTTTATGAAAAACATAGAGAAAACGAAATGGAAACAGAACTCCAAAGCAATGAAAGCACCGACTTTTTCTATCCAAGGAACCTTGAACAGAGGGAGGGAGACAAACAAAGATCCTCTGAGTTTGAGAAATCTCCGTCAAAAGCGGTCCTTCTTTTTTCGGCATTTTTGCCGGCACTATAGCTACGAAAATACGTTCTGACGTTTAAGCCCGAGAAGTCAATACAAACGTATAGTCGTTTTACTTTGGACAGTGGATAGAACCGTCAGAATTGAAACGGGTACCCGTTAACGTCACTCAGGCTTCGGGTAACCGCCTACCACACAAAGACATCATGCAGGCAGACGGGTTACCCGGCTTTAAGTTAGAAAATATAAGGATACATTGGGCTTGGTGCAGTATAGAACCTATTGAATGAACCGCAGAGACGATCATGATGCTGAAAGCCAATAGAGACAATGGAATCCTTGGCAGATGGAAAGTGGGAAAATAGGTTCATTTGCTGGACGAGCGAATTCTCACGCATAGTGTCTACCGCGGCAGAATTGGATTTGAATTTCCTCACCCTCCGTACCTACCTTTTCTTCCCCCTTCCGCGAATGCCCCAATTGATGATCGATTTTTCTCTCCCTCTTCCTCTTCCTCTTCCTCTTCCTCTTCATCATCACCCCTCTCCCATCTCCCCTGTGGGTCAAGCAACAAATTTGGCGAATTCAATATATGAAAAAGGAACTGTCTGTGAGCTCCACATTATGAGATGGCTGAGCTACGTCTGTTACCTCGCTCAAAAATGCATAACCTAAAGACATAAAAACTTGAACACTCCCCAAAAAATGAATACAAAAAAATATGCTGAATCGTTCCGTCGCCATTTCAGAACGATATTGTGTAATTTATGCCAAATGTTGCAAACTGCACGCTCTCCTTTACGACCGCAATTGACACCTCCGATAAAAAAAAAAGATAATAAAAGTGAAATATACTGTAGATGTCCCTGCTACGATCAAAATGCTAGACCGACAAACTGTTCCCCAACCTCACAAAATCCAACACCAGGTTTTGTTGGAATGTGTTGGATTAGGTACCCCAGGATAGCATACTACTGCTATATTTTGTAGGGGTTTGCTGGATTAGGTTCCAATGGTCAGTACACTGCCACACACTGACCAGAAAATGACCAAGAGTTCGTGGATAAAGTAAACTCACCCACGAAAGCAGTGTAGAGCACTGCTACGCACACTAATACCTGACCATAACATGCCATAGTAGACACATTGTGGCATTTTGTTGGGTTGGGGACTAACCCCCTGTAGTCATTCAACAATGCATAATACACATCTGTACTCAACCTAACAAAATCCAACACATGCAGACTGTTGGATTCTGTGAGGTTAGGTACCAATGGGTACCCAATTTCTGCTCAAATGTTGGATTTTTATTGGATTAGGCATGCTACCTAGTAAAAGAGCCTAGGGGGTTAGGGTTTAATTAATACAATTGCAGCCCTTATCAGGTTGGGCCTAGCCACTTTGCACCAGTGTCATTTTTCAATGCTAACGACCACCGCAGATTTCCCCTGTTCTTTTGCTTTAATACTGCGTCATTTTCAAAACTCGCTCAATAATCGCGAGCAAACAATACGGTAATATTTGCAGGTTTGCAAGGTGGAAAAACCAAGTAGGTGTGTGGGGGCTGCGATGGCACCATGTTTATCATGATTTCTCAAGAGAAGGTTCATGGCTCTGGAAAGAGCTGGTTACTCAACGTTTCGGATAGCGTGTACACTGCCCGTCGTCAGTAGACTGCAACTGACGGGCAGAATACACGCTATCCGAAACGTTGAGTTGTTGGCTCTTTCCAGAACCATACTCCTTCTATTAAAAGATGACGTACATGGTGTCACCGTAAACGTCCTACTTAAAACTTTTTTTTAAATCAATTTCTTAGAGTACACTGCGTGCACAGACGAGTCCAACATGGGTGCCTTCATTCATGCTATGTATTGTTTTGCAGTACGCTGTGAGGAATCTTTATACGGAATTTTGACAATAGCTGTGCCCGGATTCGGTGCTCGGATCCGGAGGTCCCGGAAATTTCTATTGATCACGGATGGCAGACTGCACGGTGGATGCACCATTAGGCGGGTTTTTTTTTTGCTTCCTTCATCCGCTCCCCAACTTTGGAGCTGAAGAGTGTTTGACCAGGAACTTCAGGTCTCATATTTTGCCCGTCTCTCTCCGTTTTGTTCTGGCCTTTCCGTTTATTGATTCGGCAAACCCTCCATAGAATAAATATTTGCCGCAGCCTTTGCACAGCTCGGGACCCGGGCTCACGACCCTGGCCTTTCCGGCCCGTATACGCCCGGGCAATTATCAAATGGAAAGGATAGAGTGTGGAGCGCTCGCAGGCAACACCGGAGATGGAAAGAAAGGAGGAGGAGAAGGAGAAGGAGAGACGTGGGAGAGGGAGGGATTGAGGGTTTTGACGGGGAACAGCCACGGTATGCACAGACTTTTTTGTGCCGTCGGAGATTAATTCCAGAATGGGGTCGGCGAACGCTGGAAGCGGTTTGTTCAATAGCCATTAATGGTAACAGATTCGGGCAGTGGTTTTGACTTTGTCTACACTGAAAAAAGTGAAATGTCGGGCTACATGTGACCTACATCGTGACCTGTGTTGGCCACAGTATTAACAGAGAACATGATGTTGTTGTTTTTGTTTTCAATACATTAGGCCCAAGCGTAAGAATGTAAATCATTCACGTACGCTCCCAACATGTGTTGGGTCAGACGGTGTGGGCCCAACCGTTCCCACAATTCAAAGCCAGACAAGCTAAGGGTATACGAGAACTGCAATTGACTGGACAGAATACGGGACAGCAGAATTACGCGCGTGAAAGGCTAGCCTGAATCCTGGACGAAAGCGCACTAACCCAGTCGGCCATTCTTTACCTCGTCATTCAGCAGAAAAGAAAATGAGCCAAGCCGAGATTTAATCAGCTGCCAAAGTAAAAACGTCGAAAACGATACACGCGAGGGACTGGAGGCTAGTCGAGCGATACCATCTCCGCACTAATCAATGCGCTGTCGGGGGAGAGGAGGCGGCGGGCGGGGGGGGGGGGCATATATCAAATAATGGCCAGGAAAAAGGCGGTGCTTAATTCGAAATTGATTAGGGTCCTTTGCGGCTGCCTCCGAAAGGCAGCTTCCGCTGCTTCTGGGAGTATGGGGTTGAGTGTGTGTGTGTCAGTGGGTGTGGGTGTGGGTGGATGTGGCGGTGGGATTGAGGCCGTGATTTACGCTTCCTTGCGTCACCGTCCGGGCTCTCTGATGCCGGCACGGTTGCCGTGAATGGACGAGGCGCGGGACCCGGTCCACGCCCTCGTGGGAAGCAGAGCGGCGCATCCCGTGATTAACGACCGGAGCCGAGTTACTCGTTCCCGTAAGCTCCATGATCGGGCGGCCAAATTGTCAAAGCGTTGCTGCGCGGGGGGTGGGGTGGGGGAGAATAAGAAATACACGCATTCTGATCGATCGCACGGACGGAAGGTCGGAGTCCCTGAGCGTAAATAGTGGCGCTGGCAACAACACTTCCTAGGTCGCAAATTCGTAAAACCCCGCCGTCTATCGTCACAAGTCAGGAGAGAAACAAACCACAGTTGTTACTCTCGGTGTGAATTCACTGTATGGCAATCGAGAGGAGCCTGAGGTTTTCCACTTCCAGAAAGAAGTGGAGATCTGGGAGGGAGTCTCCTTACACTGCGTTCACACTTGATCCCGCAAGGAGGATCAGATCCTGCGGTCACGGAGGATCTGATCCAGTGCCGCGTTTACACTGGATCCTGATCCTGCATTGATCGCGCATTGAGCAGCGGAAACGCTCTCCAAAGGTTATCCACGTAGGTCACTAGTCATGCGCAGTAGAACGTCAGCACGGCCATGACGCGCGAAACACATAAAACACATACATGTACACAAAGTCTTGTTTTCGCGCGTTTTTCCAGGCATGGGCCGGATGTGGTCGCTGTAAACCGCAGGATCAGATCCCGTATTGCGTTCACACTTGCATGTTGATCTCGCATGTGGGATCAGACGCGGGTCTGATCCTTCCCAAAAGGAGGATCAGATCCCGGGATCTGATCCTGATGGCGCAAGCGTTCACACTTGCGTTGATCGCCCTATGATCGCCCTTTGATCGCCCTCGCGGGCTGGTCAAGGTCCTGCGGTGAATTCGAATCTGTACAGCCGCTGGTGGCCCGGTCAGTCATCTATAATTGCAATTGGCTTATTTTTTTCTCTCTCGCCGCCTCTGTGTCTACGTGCCTCTCTCCCCTCCCCATTTCTCGCTCCCTCTCTCTGCATGCCTATCCTACTGTCCATCTCTGCCTCTTTCACTTTCTCTCCCCTCTATCTCCTTTCCCTCTCTCCCTGGTCACTTCACCTCTCTCCCTCTTTCTCTTCCTGTTCACTTCGCCTCTCTCTCTCTATCTCTTCTATCTCTCCCCTCTCTCCTCTCTCTCTCTATCTCTCTCTATCTCTGTCTATCTCTCTCTATCTCTTCTCTCTCTCCTCTCTCTCTACTTCTCTCTATCTCTCCCCTCTCTCTCTCTCTCACGTCTCTCACCTCTCTCTCTCTCGCTCTCTATCTCTCCATGCCCGCTTCCCCTCTCTCCATCTCTCTCCACCTTCCCCTCTCCCCTCTCCCCTCTCGGCTTGGGTCGAAATGAGCCATTGGCCTCGGCTGTTTGAGCATCGCTGAACATTATTTGCTCAGGCAAGTCGAAGGTGCGTGGTGAGCGCCGGTTCATTTCTCGCCGGGAGAGAGACAGGACACGGTTCCCCGATGTCGGCGACACGTGCATCTGACGAAAATGCAGAAATCAGCGCCGTCTGAACCCTCGAGAAAGAAAACAACGAAAGACAAGAGAGAAATTGCGGAAGGAAGCTCACCCGTCGCCGGGGGTAAACACGGCTCGGAAGGCATCCCGTACTCTCGGCTCCGTAATTTGTCTCAGTTAATTTGCTCTGCCCGGCATCAGAGACAATTGCGGCTGCGTGCTTTGAACAAGGGGGTGTCGATGATGCGCGACGGATGCGCTTATTAAAAATGCAGTGCGTTGACGCATGGCCGCGCGAGCCACTTGGCCGAGTCGGTGGCTAGTGCCGGCCGACTTTGCTGCACGAACTCCCCCGTTGGCTTTTGTGACTCACGACAATCGATGACTCGGACTCGGACTCACACACCAACTTGCTCAGTCTTGGAACCGGACTCAGCTGGTGTCATTGTTATGTTACGTTTTCGTTTGACGCTTTTACGGAGAGGCCTATGCATTCTGTGTTCTTTGGTCGATCAATTTACTTTGACTTATTCATTTTGATATACCGTGCAAGCATATGTTCACCTATTGTGAATCAAGAAAAGTTGTCGGAAGTTGAGAAACAAGTTTCCAAAACTGCAGTTGATTTCAAGGTAACTCGTGAGTGGGACTCGAGAATTGACCTTTGGGAGTGGTTTCTAGGACGGGGCCTGGTTGACTCAGGACGCGGACCCAAGGTATCCGAGATGGACTCGGACTCGGACTCGATATGCGGTGACTGAAATACAAGCCTGTTAGATGATTCCCCAAGCAACTCATGCCTATAGGCCTAAGGCTACCTAAAGTAGGCTCGGTGAAAAAAAAAAAGTTGGAACGCCAGTCGGCTTTTCAAGATGAGCAGAGACCTATACCATTCTGACCTTAAAAGAAAAAAACAATCAATTGAGGTCGGTAAATCATCCAACGCGGTGTCGGCCCAATGTCCTTGGCGAAATGAAAACGAACGGAAGTTACAAAGTATTCAGAGTCACACCAAGACCCGCTCTATCAGTCTCGAGCTCCTGCAATGCTTCGTTCCCACCAGTGTGGGCCCTCAATCAGAACAGTGCTCGCGGATTCGATCCAAATAATGCCCCCCCCTTTTCGTGAAAATTGTCTGCGCATGTTAGAATGGCACGGCAGCCTTGGCAGAACACTTACAGAGGTTTGCAATTACTTTCCACAAGAGCAGCATTTCAGGCGGGACAATATTGTGAGCACCACACCGTGTCTTCGATACTCCCGGCCGTGGCTTATCCGAACGAACTCAATGCCGAAGTAGCGAAACACAGCGGGAGTATACACCCTCTCCCATCTCCGCTACAAGGACACGGCGAATGATATTCTGTTGGCCGGGTCTGGAGAAGGGACGAGGAACGACTGAACAATATTGACGAGGGGGGGGGGAACTCTACCAGCTTCCTTCCAAATGCTGCCACAGCGAGAGGATCGGAGGGACATTGTCGCCGATGTCTGTCGCGGACATGGCACCTCATAACGGTGCTATAGACTTTCCCTACAAGGAGGAGCAGACGCGAATGTCTGAAGTAGGTAGACGCGGCCGCCCTTGAGGATTTCTCGAGGTCCCGCGAGAGAAGCGAGTGATTTTTTTTTCATTGGGCTTGAGAGGTTTTTTTTCATTCCCCCCCCAACAACTTTTCCTTCAATTTGAAACAACATGATTAGTGACAATTGAGGTCTTTGCCCATGCTGTCTAAACAACCCCTCCATGCGATTCAGGTCCTCGGATGAGCAGACAAATCGATAGACGTAAAACAAAACATTAGCTAAAAAAAATCCGTTTCCTTCAACCGGAGAAGACTGCCCCGTGCTGTGTGTAATTGTCTCCGGCTTTCAGGCCGGGCACTTGAGCGCGCACACGGACCCAAAACGAGTTGCGGCTCCCAAGACGCCGGCACTCAGACCGGCCCCACACGTGACAAACGCGCCGACAAATTGGCTTTAAAAGCCCGCAAAGAAACGTGCGTAAAAAAGCCAGACGGCCCGGGTCGGCGACACAAGTAGAGAGGGTATTTATATCTGGAGCAAGGGTGGGAGTTGATTGCACGGCCCCAAACTTCGCCAGTTTTCAATCGAATGCCCTCCTCCCCTCCTCCCCTCCTCCACTCCTCCCCCGTCCTCCCCCGTCCTCCCCTCCTCTCCTCCCCTCCTCCTCTCCTCCTCTCCTCCCCTCCTCCCCTCCTCCCTCCTCCCCTCCTCCCCTCCTCCTCTCCTCCCCTCCTCCCCCTCTCTCCCCTCTGTGGACTACGGGACCAAACCCCTCCTCTCCTCCTCTCCTCCTCTCCTTCTTTCCTCCTCTCCTCCTCTCCTCCTCTCCTCCTCTCCTCCTCTCCTCCTCTCCTCCTCTCCTCCTCTCCTCCTCTCCTCCTCTCCTCCTCTCCTCCTCTCCTCCTCTCCTCCTCTCCTCCTCTCCTCCTCTCCTCCTCTCCTCCTCTCCTTCTCTCCTCCTCTCCTCCTCTCCTCCTCTCCTCCTCCTCTCCTCCTCTCCTCCTCTCCTCCTCTCCTCCTCTCCTCCTCTCCTCCTCTCCTCCTCTCCTCCTCTCCTCCTCTCCTCCTCCCCTCCTCCCTCCCCCCCTTCTCCCCTCCTCCCCTTCTCCTCTCATCCTCTCCTCCCCCTCCCCTCTCCCCTCCTCCCACTCCTCCCCCTCTCTCCCCTCTGTGGACTACGGACCGAACTCCTTCTGCCCTGACCATCAATCACGGCTGTCCGAGTACGAGTAGCCTAAACTCC